>CM026575.1:10293601-10526406 GCA_000180635.4 Pristionchus pacificus
TCTGAGGTAGTCTCCCCCCCCCCCCCCTCCTGAGAAGGAGACAGTTCCTCTCTCAATCAGAGAAGACTCTACTTTGTGATCTCTTCTCATTTCATCTTCATGTTCTTATGACGTATCTTCTTGTATCCGTTTCACTCCTTCTTCTCTCTCTCTTTCTCTAATTCTCTTCCTTCTCTCAATCGTCTTCTCTTTCAACTTGGAGTAGTCTCATTTTGTTGGACAGTCGCATCTGAAACAGAAGAGTAAGAGAGTGAGATGTCTGTTAGATGACTGTGGGAAAGAGAGAGAAATGGGAAGAAGTCAAGAGAAGAATGATGGAAGACGATTCTGTTAACTAGTATTTGATATTAGACGTCTCAGTTTCATTTCTATTATCTCCTTGTCATCAATTCAATCGTAATGAGTGGAATAAAGTAGTGAGAAAGAGTCTCTCCTTTCGTCTTCTCTTCCTTCTTCTTTTCTGGTCTCCTTAGGGGATATTCAAGATATATCTGGACCTCGGATTCTCTCTCTTCTTCCTTCTATTCTCCACTCCTTTCGTGCCTCAACTTTCCCTTCTTATAGATTACACTTTCTCGAAGAGAGAGAGAGAGAGAGGAAGAGGGAGATTTGAGGACCGATCCGATCCTTAATTCTCCCTCTCATTCGATGTAATCTCATCCCCGTTCTGCATCTTCATCTCTCTAAGAATATCATCCATTTCACAAGTGTCTATCCAAGTATCCTCAATGCATGCCCCCCTCCCCCTCCCTCTCTCTCTCTCTCTCTCTCTCTCTCTCTCTCTCTCTCTCTCTCTCTCTCTCTCTCTCTCTCTCTCTCTCTCTCTCTCTCTCTCTCTCTCTCTCTCTCTCTCCATCCTTCTCTCTCGCTTCAACTGGTCACTCGTCCTTTCATTCTCTCTACTATTTTTCGTCCTGACGACGTTCGTTACTTTCCCTTCTCCCTTCTCTCTCTTTATCCCCCTTCTCTCCCCCTTCCTTCCATTCTCTTCACTTATTTTTCTCATCTCCTCTCACTTCCTCTGGACGGCTCTTTTGCAGTCTCAGTTATGAATGGTCTTCCCCCCTCCCCTTTTCCTCCCTTCTCCCTTCTCTCTATTCTTCTCTTTACTCAATCGTTCTCTTGTCACCTTCTCTTCTGTACCATATCTTCTGCCAGGATGGAATAAGACCTGCCCCTCACCACTCCCTCTCTTCCTTCTCTCTTCCCCCTCTCTCTCCTTTTCTATTCGATGGCCTCATCATCAGAAGCGGAGATTCTACGAGTATCACAAGTGATCAGAGATCGATGGAAAATAGTGAGTACTCCCCCCCCCCCCCCCACCCTCTCCCTCCCTCCTCCGTCTCTGAGAGATCTAGAGGTTCAGAAGGTCCAAGTTCACTTTCATCCTCACAAATATATTTATCCTCTTTCCTTCTCTCTCAATTCGAATTCTTCGTCATGAAACTCTGAGAAAACGCCATCAAAATTCTCCCAGATTTCGTAATAAAGAGAGACCGAAATTCCGGTCGTCAAAGTTTTTTTGGAGGAAACTCTGGAGATTTTCCCTTTTCGGAAGTGCCATCAATAGGAAGAATGATGAATAGGAAGAAAGTTGTCCAAGAGATAGAGAAAAGATTGAGAGAGAAGGATAAAAAGAAGAGGAATGGGATAGAGGAAAAGAGGACTGATAGAGAGGAGAAGCTATACTTCACTCTTAGAGAAGAAAGGACGAAAAAGTAGAAGGATATTCTTCTGTTTCTCTCATCTTTACAATGGCATTTGTTAGGTATTAACTCGAAATGACGAATAATTCGAGAAGAAAGAATGAGTCTTTAGAATAATGGAAGAAGAAGAAGGAAGTAAGAGAATGCAGACAAAAAGGAACCTCGCATCAATAGAGCCACCCACATTTTCTTGCTTCTTCCTCATATTTTTTGTTGTCCCCTTGGAAAAATGAATCAAAGATGAATCATGTTTTCGTATTCATCCATTCCGTACAAGTGAACAACTTTTGCACTTTACAACACTACCTATTTACTCAAGTAGAGTACGAAATATCACCTACCAAAGAACACATTTTATCCATGAAAAAAAGAGATAAACCGAAATTGATCTTTTGAAACATAAATGATTATGTTTAGAAATCGAAGATCGGTGGAGGAGGATTCGGAGAGATTTATGAAGCTGCCGATCTACAGAATCACAATGAAAGTGTTGCCATAAAAGTGGAAAGTAGCAAAGCTACGAAACAGGTCAGTTGAATTACATTATATCGAGTTACAAGAGAATACGAGAATGAATCATTTGCAAGTAGTGAATATTATCCATTGCACTGTAACTAAGAGAATGAATTAGTCGTCGTCTCTACTGAATTCGTTCCATTTCACTGCCCTTCTTCTTCTTTCTCTAATTTAATCTCTTCAGGTGCTCAAAATGGAAGTTGCTGTACTTCGAAGACTGCAGGGTAGGCAATTCCTCCCCTCCTCTCTCCTTCCCTCTCCCTCTCCCTCCAATCCCGATTAGTCTATTTGATAGTGGAAGTCTTGAGAAGGTTTCCCATGGGAGAGAATGGTGTGGTGGTCACTCTATGGGATCTCCCCTTTCCACACCATAAATTCCCTTCTCCACAACACCAATCTTACTCCCTCCCTCCCTCCTTCCCTCTCCCTAGTGTGCCCCCATTGGACCAACACTTTGTTATCTCATAACTCAGAGGAAGAATAGATTGGCACAGATTCTTCAGTAGTCGTAGTAGTCACTCTTCTCTTCGTTTGAAGGCAGTATTTCTCAGTTGGACCTCGATTGAGAGAAGAGAGAAAAGTGCTCTCTTAGAGGAAAGATAATAGGACCGAAATCGTATCAGAAGCCTAGTCTTTTCATGCTTGAGAGAGAAGAAGAAAGAAAGGGGAGAAAAACGATGCAATGGAAAAGAGGAGAAAGTGATTAATGGGTTTCGGAAGGAAGAATATGATAAAAGAAGGAAGTTTAATCCACAATATTTATTTTAATCTTACAGGCAAACGACACGCGTGTAAATTCTACGGATGTGGAAGGAACGATGAATTCAATTACCTCGTTATGAGTTTACAGGTGAGATTAAGATTGAGACTAGAGAAAATCGAATCAGCTGCATATTATTATAATTGTATTAACGTATTCTTGATCCATCTCCATACAGGGAAAGAATCTAGCTGATCTTCGAAGAGAAACACCTCGACAATGCTTCTCCCTCTCTACTTCTATTAGGTTGACCATTCAATATCTATCTTCTCATTATCATCAATTATTTCAGAATAGCTCATCAAATTCTCGAGGGAATTCGTGAGATTCATTCTATTGGTTTCCTTCACAGAGACATAAAACCTGTGAGTTTTCCTCCTTCTCATTTGTCACTTTCTTCTCTTCTTCTTCTCCTCAAGTGCAATTCCTCCTTTCTTCTCACTGATCCATGCAGATGAATGATTTTGGGAAGGGAAGAGAGAAGAAGAGATAAGAGAGAGATAATGGAAGATTCCTTCTCTTCTCTTCTCTCTCGACAACTGACGAATGAGAGAGAAGAGATGATCTCAGATGTCCGAGAGAGAAAGAGAAGGGAGAATGAATGGGAGAGTGAAAACAATACTGAGGGAGGGGAAGACTATGAACTGGACAATTGATGAGACAACAAGTATTTGTACAATGGGATCCATTAAATGAGTTATTTCAGTCTAATTTCGCAATGGGTCGATCAACTTCCAATCAGAGGACTGTTTATATGTTGGACTTTGGACTGGCAAGACAATTCTTGAATCAGGTAAGAGAAGAAGTCAAGTTGAGGTTGATAATTGTGGTGAAGTTTCTCAATGGTCTTCGGATATGATTGTATTGTAGAAGGGAGAGATGCGTTCTCCTCGATCAGCAGCTGGATTCAGAGGAACTGTCAGATATGCAGCTGTTACTGCACATAAAAACAAGGTACGCTTCTCTCTTGCCTCGTTTATATTGTTAATGACTCGTATCGAATATAGGCTTATAATATTGTAATATTTAAGGAAATGGGTCGACAGGATGATCTTTGGTCTTTGTTCTACATGCTCACAGAATTCATTCAAGGATCACTTCCATGGAGGAAAATAAAGGATAAAGATGAGGTAAGTTAATCGGTCTTTTCATATTCAAAAATTGTATGTTGTAGGTCGGCCGAATGAAGGAGAATGTAGATCTGAATTCCCTTCTCGAAGAATGCCCTCATGAATTGCATCAATTCGCATTGCATCTGAGGTTCGTTCACTACTGTTCGAAAATAGAATAAGAACGTTTGTATTTTCAGGACCCTTGGATACTTGGACACTCCAGACTACGACTATCTCGATCGACTATTGAGTCAAGTGGAAAGAGAGTCAGTTGATTTATGTGTTAGTAGAAATGACATACTGAATGACTAGAATATACGAGAGTAAGGGAGAGTACGAGTTATTTTAGAGGATTATCATTGCAGGAATGGAATAACTCAAGAGGATCCATTCGATTGGGAGATCAATTATGAGAATCTACCTGGAAAGAGAAGCCAGGTACTCTCAAGTTTCATTATTATCCATTGTCGTGATCCTGTCCGGTCTGTACACAATCATTATGTTATCCTTATTCAGAATGGAAATGCATCTGCTCGTCTGAAGAGTCACACGACTGCAATGATCAATCGACCACTCGACGATAGAAATCGGTGAGAACATTTCATCTTCAAGCACAAATTTGCCCTTGATCATGAATGAAACATATATATTTTTGCAGTGCTCTGGAGACACAGGCTCCTCTTACAATGGGTGAAGACGATGATGAACAGACTAATGGACTACAGGTTATCTATTTGTGGTATTTGATAAATAGCTTTTTTGAGAAGATCATTTATGATCATTAGGAAAAAGAATTAATATGAGGGGTTGCGAAAGAATCAAACTGTGGCTGGCACAGCTTTATTTCATGAAATTGTGAAAGCTTTGGAAGAGAGGTTTTCGAGGGTGGTGATCATCCCTGACAACTTCATTTTACACCAACCCGGCCGGTGCAGCCATGCTGCAACCTTGCTGCAAGGAACCATATTTCTATATCTCGGTTCTCCGTCGAACAAATGTTATAAAAATTCTACAGCTTATGTAATCGACTATGGCGAGTAGAATCATAATGTTTATATTTTTGTAAAATATGTGGATTTTCGATAAAAATTTAGTTTTTGAAAACTAGGAGTTAGTGAGGTTAGATATTTACATGAGTAGATGCGCCTTACGATGGGGATCATTTTTCATACCCAGGGTGTGGAGAAAAATATTCAACTTCAAATGAGGAAATGAAAAGATAAAACTAATTTTTAAAATATGAAGTTTTTTTTTAGTTTTTCATATTTTTCTCCACACCCTGGGTATCAAAAATGATCCCCAGCGTAAGGCGCATCTACTCATGTAAATATCTAACCTCATTAACTCCTAATTTTCAAAAACTAAATTTTTGTCGAAAATCCACATATTTTACAAAATATAAACATTATGATTCTACTCGCCATAGTCTAGTACATATGCTATAGAATTTTTATAACATTTGCTCGACGGAGAACCGAGATATAGAAATATGGTTCCTTGCAGCAAGGTTGCAGCATGGCTGCACCGGCCGGGTTGGTGTAAAATGAAGTTGTCAGGGATGATCACCACCCTCGAAAACCTCTCTTCCAAAGCTTTCACAATTTCATGAATTAAAGCTGTGCCAGCCACTGGAGACAATTGATTGATTCTTTCGCAACCGCCCTCATATTCATGTTTGACTATTACAGGCAGCAGCTCTGTTTCCTCTCGATGGTCTGAATGGGGCGATGTCCCAAGAAATTGCAGCACCTCAGAAAATCGAGAAACCGAAGTATAAAAGACACGAGTTCATGAAGTGAGTTGGAAAGCTTTCTATATTACATTTTCAACACTGGTACTCGGAAAAAAAAACAAAGTTCTGGAATGAGTTTATGATTTCAGACCGAAATACGGGAATGAGTTTCTGATTTCAGACCGAAATACGGAACAGTGAATTTGGATGTTATAAGTGCAGTGAATGCACGATTGGCCGCAGTAGGAATGGATGATGAAGAGGAGAATAATGATGTCGAAGTGAGATCAGAGATCACAAGATCAGGTTAGATAATTGGTATCATTCCAGGCCAATTTCAATCTTCCCTCTTCTGTTATTCGTCCTCAAACGACCGTCGAATCATCAGCTTCACTAAGAACGGGAAAACCAAAGTCATCCGATAAAACGAAGAGCAATCGGTCTATTACGGTATGAATCACTCCAGAGTAATTATGAACTAAGTTAATTTTCAGCTATCGATAAATTCTCGATACAAGAAGAAGATGACTCCGATCACTGATTCTCAAAATGCCCAGGCTGATGATTTGAGTGGAAATCCTCGAACGGCGTTGACTCTTCTTAGTAAATGGCATAGTAAGTGATGATCAATTGAGAATTAAACTTGTGATCGCGAATTGATTCATTCACACAAAAGAAATTTGTTCGGGGTAAAATTGGTGCTGGATTTCCACAACGTACAAATTGAAGATACGAATATTGACAATTGCAGGTTCTTTCGAGAACAGTTCGGAAGATGTAGAGGGAATGAATAATCAAGGGGAAGATAGAAGTAATAAGGATGGAAGCACAAGAAATATTATCTATGGTTAGTTTAGTTCTTATCAAGAAGAGAAGAATGTTTCTCACCGCAGTAAAGAGTAGGGAAGGATTGGTTCCGGATATGACGTAAGATCGGGTAAGAAATTGAGAAGGGACAGGAGTGTAATAGTGGAAGAAACACTCCTGGGGGAGAGACTGAAGAGATGATCGAAGTATGAACAATTTAATTGAAATATCATTTACAGGTCGATTATCAGCTGCATTTACTCCACAATCGAGGAACTCGAATGAAACGACGTCTCCTGGTTAGTTCACCTATTTATTGTTCTCATACCTAAAATATAGTTAATATATTACAATACAGATTGAAAATAGAAGACAAATGTTAATTGTAGGTGGAACCTCCTCTTCCCATCTCTCTCCTATGACAGTTCATAAGCAGTCGACCATAATCAATCAAACTGCACCGAGTAATGGAGGAGGAAGACAGAGCAGAAGCACAAGTAGAGATCAAAAGGTATTCATAATGGAAAGAGAATAGTTTTACTTGTACATAAAGAACGCAGTCTCAATAGGAATACAGTGATTATTGAAAGTTATCGATTAATATTCATCTCAGGGATCGATGCATCGTACTTCCTCTGTTGGTGCTGCTCCTTCATCCACTTCTATTATTACTCACTTTAAAAATCTCGTTTCAGTGAGTCCTAATTAACAAAATGAGTACTTACGATGATCCTTCATTGCAGTCATTCAATCCTCGTAATAATCGAGCGACGTCCGTTGAACCTCACAACACATCAGAAGTATCTTATGGAGTTGCGTCATCAGGAGGAATTAGGGTCAGTCCGTCTGTCACGAGTGCCAAGGTGAGCCTGTATCTGGAATCATAGAATATTCGTTGATTGGAGGGACAATTTAGACAAAATAAATGAATAATATAGGTGATGGCTCGAGTGGTTGCCCCAGCAGATGAAGAGAAGGAAGCGAGAAGACAAAGAAGATTGAGAAGAAGAAGTAGTGATGTGAATCTGGCGATGTGCGGGGTATGTATCCTCGCAATCTTTTTGTGTCCACGACGTTCTACCATACATACAAAATATGGATGCTCCAAACTCGAAATAAATCTACAATAATCAATACAATACTGATTTAGAAGGACGAATCTCCTCAATCTCCTGATGCAATATCTCCTCGTGTAACAGGCATCGTTCAGAAGTCAGTAGTGACGACTAACTCACCGTCTATGATTAGACTAAGGTAGTCGCTTCTCTTCTTTTATTTTGCTTTCGCTATCCTTTCTCAGTTCTTTCCGTTTCGTTTTCTTCTCTCATTTAGATTCTTCCCTTGCAGAGATTCATCCGATGAACAATTCAAGATCCCATTGGAAGACAACAAACCTATTTTATTCTGCAGGTAATTTGAGTGGAATTATCAGTTCAAGAGTTTCATTTGAGTTGTTCAGAAAACTTAGCGCACCCGCACGATTATTTTGTAAGTTTCAAAAAATAGAAGTAGCCATTTCACTTCAATCACAACCTTGCTATATGACGTCATTAGCACTGAATAACGAGCATGATCACAGATCTAGTTTATTCTCTATTTTCAGACGGAAACGATATCAATTCCTCAATTTTCCTCGTGCGACGACGAAATCGTAAGAAAAGTGAAGGAAACACTGATGATTCTTGTCCTTCCCCTTCTTTTTAGCCCCTATTCTATCTTAGTGAGCTTAGTCTCTCTTTAGTTTCCATCTTACATTCGTCATATATATTCTTTCATAGTTGCACTCGTTTTCTCTTCTGCACTTTGCACAATTTTGCTCTCAAAGACGGGAATTTCAATCGTATTTCTTTTCGTCCCTTCTTGCTCATTCAGAATCATCATTTATGAAACAGTCTGTATTGCATTGAATATCGAACGCAGGTCATCAAATTGCTTGTCGAATCCATTCTTTCAACATCATTTGCCATTAATTTCATTGCTCATTCTAGTCGATGATTACTGTATTCTAGTCGTTACTTGTCTTCTCCAGACCCATACTCTCTCAAACGGTTTCACCCCTCAAATCGCGCAATCGTAATATCTGCTGAGAAATCTCTCAATGTGCCACGTCTTATTTCAATGCGATAAAAGATCAAATTTCAATCACATTCAAGGAGAGTCCGGAATGACGGTGACAGTCTTATCTCACTGAGAGGGAATGAAATGTGTGTAACCTCTCATCTGTGAACAGTGATCATACGAATGCTCGATGGATATTTAATCAGTCACAATCCACTACCATTCATGGAGAAATATCGAATCGGAAAAATATTTAAAAATGCACTGATTTTGAGACTGACACACAATCGAAACTCACAGACAGTTTAAACTTACGATAATGAAATCAGTGGACTAAACTACATTTCTGTTCTGGATGAAGTGTCAAAAATGTCCTAATAATAGTTGTTATTCTAACTGCGTCTGTTTCATAATGATCATATTGAATTCCGTAGACAGTCTCACTAGTGTCTCTCCTTATCTATCTCATAGATGACACTACTCTGATCACTGATCATTACTCCGCACTTCTTCTTAGCACGTGAACAAATTCGCTCCGACTATAAAAGAAGCGAGTGCAGAAAATACAACGCACCCAAGAGATTTATATCCATTCTTGAGAAGATGCTCATAGTACTTTCTCTTCTTCCTTCAATTGTCATCTGTACTTATATTCGACATTCACATCCTCTGGGAAAATCAACGGAGCAAGTAAATCATGTGAAAGGACCACTCACAAGTCATTTCGCTAGCTGGCTAGAAGAGTAAGCAACGATACTAAAGTTGTGTCCTCAACTAACTTTTCAATTCAGTAATGGGTATGGAAACGATGATTTCCTTCGACTTGACTATGGAGATCAAGGAAGTTATGGAGGAATGAGAACTGAAGATGAAAAGGTCAGTTGAATCATTCCATTTCATTTCTCCAATTTATGTTGTCTTCAGATCGATTACACTCCCGTTGTATTCGTTCACGGTAATTCCGATTCTGCATTAACTGCTGGATATTATCAAGGATGGACGAATACTATCCAATACTTTATTGATCACGGATGGAATTCGGTTAGCAATGGAAATTCCTAGGATGAAATGTATGGTAACCACTCAGGCTTCATTGTACGCAACTTCATGGGGAGATGACGATGGAAATAACGCCTCTTTGAGGTCACTGCAAATTGTTGTTAATATTAATAGAAATATACTGCAGAACTCACGACTGTGCTACCACACAAAGACTACGTCGATTCCTCATCGTGGGTTTTGAACTCTTCTTTACTGTTATTGAACAACAGTCAATTTCAGGCGGTTCAAAACTACACAAAATTCGATAAGATCCACGTAATTGGCCATTCGATGGGAGTTACTCTTGGAAGGAAAATTATCCTCGGAGGAGCAATTACTGCGAGTGATGGTGAGAGATGAAAAGAGCTGGCACGAGGAAACACAATTGATTACAGGGGACTGCGATTTGGGTGCACCTCTTCGGTTCATTGACGTTTTCATTGGACTGGCAGGTGAGCAAATCACAACATCAATGGAAAACTAATTAATAATAGGTGCAAACTACGGTCTCTGCCATTGTATCGTCGATACAGATCAGCCAACGTGCAATCATGATGTGAATTGACTTCCATAAGGGACTGAGAAGATGAATAAGTTTAGAATGGTTATTGGCCAGGTGATTTCTGTGGAGATAATGGAGCTGATCAATGTGGAGCTGCCGTTCTCAAGGAACCGTGCAATGGAGTCAAATACTCAAAGTAAACTTATAATCTTTGTTTATGGCTTTTCATTGCAACTTCGCAGATTCATGAATGATTTGAACAATGATTTCAATCAACTCGCGAAAAGAGTCGTCTCTGCATGGAGTACTGGTGAGGAAGAACTCACTGTTAGTCTATTATCTCCTGATTTCAGCTGATGATCTAATCCAATACGGAGATAATATCTGGGGAAGACCCACTTCACTTATTCCAAGAAGTAATGACAAGAAGGTGAAGTAATTGATCATGTATTTCGATAATTGAAATGTTCGCAGATATATCCGAACTATTCTCATATGGAAACGAAAGAATCCCCGGAATCCGTGCAAGACCAATACGAATGGGTTAACAGAATCAAATAAGAGTAATATAAAGATCTGGTTGTGTACGAAAATGATCTCATCCAAAGATAAAATCTTTCCAAATCAATTGTCACTTCATACTCAATTGTCATTGTCTACGTCATGTCACTTGAACACAAAATTTGTTTTTATCAGTGATGCGAAAAGTTCTAATACAATACATATTTGCGTTTTGACGACAATTAGTTAGTGAGAAAACTGCTGGGAAACCTGAAGTTAAAAAAATGTGTTGTTGACGTATGAAATTGTTTCCTGAACATCTGAATGTTTTATCAAAGTATGCGATCAATTTTTAGAACAATTAGTAAGAAATAATTTATTCTATATAGAAATATGTTATCAATTGATTCGATTGACCCAATTATATTGATCAGCAACTGATTAGGGCGATTCTTTTGTCTGCATGTGAGTATAATTGTCATAGATCTGCAATCCATGTTATATTTCAAATATACAATAATAGTTTAACCTTCTGATCCGTGCTCCTTGGAATGAGTCAAGTTGGTTTTCCCCAGATCTCATCTCCAAATTGAATCATATCGTCCACTGAAGAATATTAATCGTATGATGTATATGTAGTGGCATAAATAAAACTGACCCTTACTCCATGCAGATACTACTTTCCTTGCCAATTGAGTGAAATCCTGATTGAGATCAGTGAGGAACCTTATGGGATATTATGAGTGAGATGAAATAACGCCGAGCTCTCACTTGGAATAGATTGCTCCATTACAAGGGAATTCCATTGTCGGAGCTCCACAATTCTTGTTATCTCCACAACTATCTCCTGGCCAGAATCCATCCTGAGCAAAGCTAGATAGTTACTCCATATTTTTTTCAATTTTTAACACTTTTTGGATACGCGAATGAAACTAACATCATGATTACAAGTGGGTTCGTGTTTGTTTCCCGCACAATTACACAGGACGTAGTTCGCTCCTGACGAAATGATAGGGTTATAAAATAGGATGTGACTAACCAGCCAATCCAACGAAGACATCAATAAATCGAAGAGGCGATCCGATATCACAGTTGCCTGAGATTATCGATAGGACAAAACTCAATAAAAATAATTGTACCATCACTGGCTGTGATCTTTTCTCCCAGAGTAATCTTCCTTCCGAATGTGACACCCATCGAATGACCGATTATATGCACTCTGTCCGATTGGGTGTAGCTTTGAACGTCCTAAAGATAATTTCATCACAACAGATAAATCAGAAAAATAATTGTATCTCACGATCAAGAATCTTCTTAGTCTCTGAGTAGTATCACAGTCGTGAGTCCTCAGACCGGATTTGAATGCGTTCACATCACCCCATGAAGTTGCGTATAGTTCAGCCTGTTTATAATTGTCATTGTTCTCGAATTCCATGGCCAAAAAGTTAAAATAACCAATACTAACTGATTTTTTCCCTTTTCGAGGAAGTATTCGATGCTGTTTGTCCATCCTGAATAAACTCCAGCTGCTAATGCTGAATCGGAATTCCCATGAATGAAGACAACGGGAGTATTTACTATCTGAATCATGTCTTTGTCGATTCTTCGTGATAAGTTTATAATTTACCTTGACATCAGGTCCACTCTTTTCTCCGTAACTTCCCTGTGTTCCATAGTCGCACCTCGCAAATTTATCAGAAACGTATCCGTTTCTGAAATATTTGTTGGTTGATTTATAATTCAGGCAGTGGAATATATCAATGAAAGGCAAGTATAAACTAACGCATTGAGCCAATCTTGGAAGTGAGAAGTAAGCGGTCCTTTCAATTTATTCACTTCTACTTGAGGACGATGATGAATTGCAATGAGGAGAGAAGGAAGGTAGAAGAGAAAAAGAAATCTCATTCTGGAGAAAGATGAAACTGATGAGAACAGAAGAGCAAAAGTGAATGAGATAATAGAAATGTGAATGGCTCGTGAAATCATCACATCCTGCTCCAATATTTTTGAGGATAAATTAATTATTCTTAATATTAACTAAATTTTGTTCAACCGTTTACAGAAGCACTCAATTCGAGAATCCTAAAACAGCATGCACAAAAGAAGAACATCTTCATTTGGAAGACACATGGGTAATGGAGGTGAGAGACTAAATGAGAAAGGAGAACAATAACTTTTCCTTATCAGCATTGTCCCGAGTGTTCACTTCGATATGATGATAGCAAAATGATGAGGAATTGTTGGAGAACTTCAACTACATTCGTGTCGCGATCGAGCACAGTCAAGGTAGAAACCAAATTGTGTTTGTCAATAAGGATTTGTTCAGATAACAACCTCAACTCGAGTCGATATGAACAGATCATTTGAGATCGAATATTATTCATTAGATTGTAAGAGAATTTCCATTTTTTTCTACATCTTCTTATTCGTAGATTGTCAACGAACCGTCCATTTATCGCAAGTTCATTCCTCTCATATCACCTCTCCGTTCTTTCCTCGACAATTCGGAAACAATACGGATTGTGTAACGACAATGAGGGTAAGTCTAAAATAATAAATTAACAAAAACTCTTCCAATTCAGATCATCAAAAAGAGTCGAGTTCTCTTTGTGTTCAGGTATGAAGGATGTAAATATCTTTAGTATTTTCATTTCATTAGTTACAGGGGAAGATACATGGGAATGCACGACCATCCGGATGATTCCACTTCGCTTACGGTAATAATGATTACGCCAAATTTTGAATCGCTATTTGAAACCATGTTATATGTATCGGGTGCATGGAATTTTCTTTTCGATATTCTCTATTTGATCAGATTAAATCGAATGACATCGTCCTTTGCTGCTTTCTTAATCAATCAATGCCGTCTCCTTTTATCGCAGAGTATACAAGACATCTATTATAGATAGTTCACCATGGTTTTATACAGGAGCGACACGACCGTTCATTTGAAATCAAAGCGAGCTCATTATGGATATGATATTAGTTATTACACGACATTCAGCACTGGTGTGAATTTATCCATAACTGAAAATATTTACTCGGTTTGAGACCCGTTACTTATTGTGTTCGATACCAGCTTTGATATTCGTGGTGTAGTTTCTCAACCGGAATATCCCAATGGATACCCAGTCAACACTACCTACAGGCAAAATAAAATTCACTGTTCGAATTCATTTCTTGTGTCTAGATGGTCAATTTCTCCTCCAACTGATCAGCAAATCTCAGATTGGACTGTTCAGACGAAGGTTTTATCTTCAATGAGACAATTCCAGCACTTTTTTAAAATTCAGATTATATATTACTAGTCTATATTCTTCACGAAACAAATGAAGTTTCTCTACAAATTAAGCTGGATTGTTATTTAGATCAATATGTGAGATGGCCATTGAAGATACCATTTCCCGAGAATAGCACGCTCGATATCGAATTCAGGTTTGAGAAATTGTTTTAAAATATATTTGTATATGTATTAAAGATCGGATGAAAGATCTTCGAAAGATGGACGAGGTTTTCGAGCAAGATGGAATTGCGAGAATTTCGGAGTCCAAAATAACAATGGGAATACAGAAGTTTATCATTAATATTGCAGACGAATTTTAGTCCTATATGCATACAAGCAAACAAATCGCTTTCATATTGTGTTAAAGTTGTTCTTTCTTCCTCGCTCTCTCTCTCTCTCTTCTAGAAATAAAAAAGTCAAAAAAAATTGATTTTCCCACATCTCCTTAGGAATGCTGTGGAATCTTGTAAAAAAATAAATGAAAATGAGTATTCCATGTGAATCACATCTTTGTAGCACTGCCTCAATATAATTTAATATGTACCACAGGATGAAACTTCGACGACGCAATATTCAAAAAAAATTGAACTTCCAAGTAGTTGATAGTTTCTAGAAATCTGGGCATCAAATTATGTTGAATTTTCTTTATAAAGCTCTCTATAATTCACAGGGATTTACAAAGAAAGTACGCCGTAAATTGAAACATGAAACCTAATGGAAGACGAATTCAGTCAATTTTTCTCTTGAAAACTATGCTGTTGCGTATAAAGCTCAAAATGTTAGCAACTACGAAGATAGAAATAACGGCGTTTAATAAAAGTACAACAGTCACGACTCCAATCACATCGATAAGATAATACTGAATGAAGTTGAGATGTCTTCCGTAGTGATCCAATTGACGAAGAGGACCGTGTTTAGCAAGGAATTCCATGTTACGTACAAATATCTGGAATGGGAGAGCGAAGTTTAAAAAATATGCATAGATTTCGTTGAATACCTCATCAATCGCGAAAGGTCTCTCTTTGATCATTTTACGAACTTGTTCAGCTCGTTTTCGGTATCTGTAAGGCTGGATTGGTAAGGACAGTACGGTTAAAAACGAGCCTCTTATTCCCGAGTATCTCCCTCAAAGCGTTCTCAAGTGGTTGCACAGTATTCAGATCTTTCTTCTCGAGCATTAATCCATTGCCATTCCTTACAACTTGATGAGCATTTCGATATTGATCTCCGAGAACCGGAATAACAACAAGAGGAATTCCTGATGAATATAATTATTGAATGGAAGAGAGAAGTGAACTAACCTGCATCCATTGACTCCGTTGTACTTCCCTGTCCGCAATGAGTAATGAAGGCAGAGAGACGAGAATCGTCTGAAATTACTCATTAAGAGGATGAGATGGGGAATGAACTGACGCAGTAAATCTCTCTGGGGAACCCAAGTGGATTCAATCAGATTCGCTACACCGGCAGACACTTTGTGTTCGGGTTTCTGTAAGAAGAACAATATGTTGCTAGAATGGCACTCCTTACATACCTCATATTTCCAGATGAATGTTACATTAGGGAATTTCTTGACTACTTGAACAATCGTTTTCTTATATTGTTCAGGCATAAGATGGGCCTTTGCAAACGTCCCGAAAGAAAGGAAAACAGTCTGGGAACGAAGGTCCAGAATATCTGACCAAGTCTGAAGAAATAAATTAGGATAATTACTCTGAATTGAGATACCTTATTGAGTGGTTCATGTTTGGATGAAACGACAATTCCTCCAATATCGATAATTCGAGCTGAAGAGGGACGAGGAAAATCAACCAATGGTTCGGAATTGACAAAAACAAGAGAATTAGATGCCATTAGCTCCTGAAATTCATTTATCATACAATTAATTATATGTGAGAAAACTGACTCTGACTGGAGGGAGATGGGGAAGTTTTTCATGAATTTGTTCTTGGAATAATCGAGCATTTTCATTGAAGAAGTATGAGCAGAGGGCATAGACATAAGTATTATAAACTCTCTCGAAGAATTTCATTTTCTCACCAGCGATCGCACTCATCATGGCTGCAATCGTTCTATTATGTAAAACACAAAACTCTACTTGTTCGTTTATGATGTTCAAAATGTTTAGTAACTAACTGGGAACGTAAGATGGATTGGATGGAGTTTGTGAGTAATAAAACCATCCATCAAGAAGTGCAACGGATTCAGTCACTGCGAATTTGTCTATTCCGAGAAGATGGAAAAGCACTGGAATTAATCACGGTCTTATCTTCATCTTATTATCAGTTATTTAGTATGCACTAACCGGGGGCACAGAAATGGAAAGATTCAACGAATGCAGCATCGAATTTCTCCTTCTTTAATCTTTCCAATAGAGCAGGCTGTAGAATGTGATCTGATATAGAACGATTTGATTGAGTTATCACTACTTGTTTCCACTCTTCTCACCTCTACATTGTTCCCCATAGAACATTTGAGTGTCACTCCATCCCTTCATACTCGTATAGAGAGGGACGTCATTCCAGAAATCAGAGGAAGCTTCAGAAGTCATGTAGTCTTCTACTTCGAGAGCTTTCGCTGATTGCGGAATCTGGACTATTTATTTTTGGATAATCTAAGATGAGAACAGTTCACCTCAATAACCCTAGCTAGCTTCGTTCCCGGTCCTCCCAATGTTGAATCGATTACTTCAGAAAGCATCACCTGAAAGAGTTCAATGACACTTCGTATTAAAGGGGGAGGGGCACGATTCGAAATTGGTGGGTCCCACCACGACGTGCCTGCACCCCGCTGTAACTACAGTAATCAGCACAGCGGTTGACTCTGTCCTCTCCCTTAACTAGGCCGTCTAGGCTCATCTTATATAACGCCACTTAGCCTAGTGGTTGTGCTTTTGCCTCGCTATCCGGCACCCGCTGGTTCGACTCCCGCAGTGTGCAAACCTCACTATTGCTGATATTTTCGACTGCCAATCTAATGAAATCAATACAAGAATACAGTACCCCAAATCGTGCCTGCACAATCAATGACACTTCAAAAATCCGTAGTGAGGTTCAGAGGCATTTCTAGAACTTCGGACAAAGTGATCTGTGATCGGGTATAGCATCCCTATTACCCCACAGGCTCAGCTTATGTGAGAAAATATTCGTGCCCTTTAAACATTGCAAATATAAGTGTGAATAAAACTGACCACTTCGTGTCCTGCTTTCACAAGTACATCACTGATTTTTCCCATGAAGTTCACATGAGATTTCGCGAATTGTGGAGAATAAGCAAGAAATTTGAAAGAAGAAGAGATTGAGATAAAATAGAAGAAAATGAGCAGACGCATCTGAAGATCATTTGACAATATTGGATGTGAATGGTAAAATGAGAATGTGTGAATGAACTCAATTGAATCGGTGCTCATTTTATATGAGTTCTCCTTTTCCGCCCCGTGTGAAAACGTGTGTGAAGTTGTGTCAATTTGTGAGCGATCCTTATCAGTGACAAGACAGGTCGAGTTTTCAGCGAGACATTTGACAAAGATAGGGAATTCCCGCCTTTGAGATTGTAGTCACTTCACAGACTCGAGCAGACGAACTTTGAGATTATGCAATCCAAGGTTGATGATGCTATTCACGTGTTAGCCCCATTCTTGTTGGACTGTTCATGGAAAGAAAATCAATCAATCATAAGTACAGTTTTGATTGTATTGTGTGAGGGTGGTTATTAAAAACTTTCTCGCTTCTTTCGATCTCATTCATTTGTGTGACAAAGTGACATTCTTCTGTGCTATTGAGTTCATAATCAGATTCAATCCCGAATTATTTATCTTATAACCGGTATCAAGGAACTTCGCAAGAGCAAATGAAATTTCATAGTGAACAATGATTGAATATTCTAGTCTTGCTTCTTCTTAATAATGACGCAACTTCTAAGAAAGATAAGCGCTTTGATAACGGCGTAGAGTAAAAGAGACAGAGATAATCCCACAGACAAAACGATAAGTCCAATGACGTCAATGAGATAATACTGGAATACATTCAAATGTCTTCCATAATGATCCAATTGTCTCAGTGGTCCATGTTTTGCAAGGAATTCCATATTCATCACGAAAGTTTGTCGAGCAGTGAAGGGTTTGTCGTTGAGCATTGATGCTATCTTCATCGCCTTTTCCTTATATCTGCAATAGAAATATTGAAAGAGTATCGGAATAAGTACAGAATACTTCGGATTCTCCAATATTTCTCGAATCGCGCCTTGAAATACTTTCTCTCTTCCAAGATCTGTTTTATCCAGATTTATTCCATTTCCATTTCTCTTGACTTGGAATGCATTTCGAATTTGATCGAATATAACCGGGACGACGATCAAAGGAACACCTGATACGAAGAGATTATCAACCATTCATTCAAGGGGTTCTCCAAACTACAACTTCAATCGGATTACCTGCATAATTGGCCTCGGTTGTACTCCCCTGTCCACAATGAGTAACGAAAGCGGAGAGACGAGAATCATCTGAGAATTATAAGTGATGGAAGAATACAGAGATGACGTACGAAGCATATCATGCTGGGGAACCCAAGTCGATTCAAGAAGATTTGGAATTCCTTGAGTTACGTTGTGTTCGGGTTTCTTAATATCTATTTTTTGTCACACGATGCAAAAAAAGATAGCCGAACCTCATATTTCCAAATGAAAGTCACATGAGGGAATGAGCGAGCAGTGTTTCTAATGGTATTCTTGAATTCTTCAGGCATCGCCCATGCTTTTGCGAATGTTCCGTATGACATAAGAACTGTCTTAGGACGAAGGTCAAAGATTGCCGACCATTTCTAATAAAAGGAGAAGTTCTTTTACTAATGATATAAAATAGACAACCTTATCAAGTTGATTATGCCCATTGACGACAGCAATTCCTCCTAGATCGATGATTCTTGCAGCTGAGGGACGAGGAAAATCAACGAGAGGATCGGAATTGAGGAAGAAGAACGAACTATCTGCCATCAAATCCTGCGAAAGAATACTCACAAATAGTTCAATGTCAAAAAGTAACTAACAATAACATTTGGGAATCCGGGAAATGAATCATCGAAGACTTTCTGATACCGATCAGTTGACATGAAGTTGAATTTTTGATACATGAACATATTAAAGAAATTGAAAGCTCTTTGGAAGAAATTCATCTCATCAGTGAACGAGCCTCCCATTATTGCTGATATTGTTGTCGTTCAGATCCTTTACTTGATTTATTTTGGTGGATATTTGCTTACACGGTACATAAGAAGGGATAAAAGGGACTTGTGTGACCGGGAAAAATCCTTCTTTGAGCGCTATCGATTCAGTAACTGCAAACTTCTTTATTCCAACGAGGTGGAACAGACTTGCAAAATACTATTGGTTTTCTAATAGTTACAGATCAGAACTAACCAGCCATGCACCAATCCATTGATTCACCAAATCCAACATCGATCTTTTCGTCTCGAAGTTTCTCCAACAGTCCCGGATAGTTGATTGTGACTAATTTTTTACTTTATAAATCGTTGATAATGCGTAACTAACCATTGCATTGTGCAGACCAAAGATCAAACATCGCATCCCAACTCTGAATAAAAAGTATTGGATAAAGAAAGATAAGAAATGGAACCTCAAGTACTTCCCACGTCTCACCACTCTGCCATGATTTATCCATAAGATTTCCATTCATTCCCTCTTCAAAAGCACGACCAACTTCACTTTGAGGAATCTAAAAGCAATTTTATCGAAAACCTCGGAAATCAAAGAAAACCTCGATAATTCGTGCTTTATTTGATCCTGCATTTCGAACATGGGTATCGAGAATAGGAGATAGAAGAATCTGAGAGATGAATAATCTCTAAAAAATGAATCGGTGCAATAACCTTACCACTTCATGCCCCGCATCAACCAGAGTATCCGAGAGTTTACCGAGATAATTGACATGACTACTTGCGAATCGAGGAGAGTAACAGAGGAATTTGAATGATGATATGGATGAGATTAATACGAGAAAGAATATGGAGAAAACTCTAAGCATGACCATCACCTAACAAAGGAAAAATTATCCTGAATACGCATGAAAAAATGCGCGCGTAACGGTGAAAGCGAGTGAAAGATCACGAATGAATTGAGAAGAGACTGGAATAAAGAATGGATGATAAGAGGGTCAATGGACTAATGTGAAAATGAATTTGAGTGAGAATCAGAGAACAACTCAGTGTACAAGGGAACACAAATATTTCGAGGGTGGTGATCTCTAATATGATAATACTTACTGTTGAAATTAATACAAATTGGATGAGTTTTCCATGTGGAAAGATTTCCTCAATCACATAATTAGTCGAGTGATTAGTGTGCCATTGTTGATAACAGTTTGGAGTGATACTGTTCCAAGGGAAGTAATGGGGAATTGTTAGTGATCCGCTTATGGGGCGACACTTTCATCTCTTTTTGTAGAAATAGAAATCGTGCGAATTGTGCTTATTCATTCCGATAAGAGAGGTTTTTATACGAGTTTGAGAATTGACACTGATGCAATGCAGACTCCTTCAGAGATCATTTCTTGTTTCAATGGTTATTCTTCGATTATAATTTTATCATAAAACGCAACGCTCTATTCGACCTTGAAAATCACTGAATACAGTCTACCACAATTTCTACTCGCTTTTTCTCTTGACAGAGATCCGATTTTTCACTATTTTTTTCGAAAAAAAAAGTGAAAATATTAAAACAGAAACTAAAGCAGGGCACCTATAATATCAATGAGATAGTACTGGAATACATTCAAATGTCTTCCATAATGATCCAATTGTCTCAGTGGTCCATATTTTGCAAGGAATTCCATATTCTTCACGAAAGTTTGTCTAGCAGTGAAAGGTTTGTTGTTCAGCATTGAAGCTACTTTCTTCGCATTTTCTTTATATCTGAAAAAATATCCTGTGGATATATCACGAATAAATAAATATTATAAACTCGCGCGTCAGCTTTTGCGAAAAAGTGAAAAAGTTGAAAAGAATCTGGTTGACGATTTTACTTACCGTAATCTTGCGACCTGTTTTTCGCAATACTGATGACAGTTCCCCACCAATTTACTATTTAATGAAAGAAATATTTAAAAATCTGCTAACCCAAATCGATAGCATATTACACGAGCTTTACAACGCCGTTGAGTTTATATCAAATTTCTCTCTGTACGAGCCACAAAAAGGCATGGGGCCGCTTGGGGCCGGTCGGGGCCGGCCGGGCCGGATTGTTTTCAGGGGGGAACCAACCCGGACTGTATAACTAAGGTAGGAGTAGCACGATGTGAGATCGATAGATTAGATAACAATTATGAGTTGTCGTTTCTCTCTCATTCTTTCGTGTAATAAAGGTCACTTATTGCACAACGAGTAGCAAGATATCCTCTTGTCATCTAAGTCTCTCTTCTCCTCTCTCTTTCTTCGTCCTTTCCATTACTTCGTCTCTCTCTCTTCTCTTCTCTCTCCGATCGGAGATCACTGCAGAGAAACAACACACGAAGACACACACTGTACACGAAATTATGTGCCCAAGTTACCCTTTATAGAGTAACCTAATTATTCATCTAAAACAAAGAAAGAAAACTGTAGAACCATTCGTCTCACATTCACATGAAGTTCACGAGGACTTTCTTCTTTCACTAATGTGATGATGAAATCGCATCTCCGAAGGGATAGTATTTATTTGCACCCGATATGAAGATCAATGAGTTGTACACTAGGAACTATTCTGATTTCATCTTCGAAATTCTAATCATTCGAATAACTTTCCCTACTACGAACTTGAGAATGAAAACAATTAGAATAACAGCGAATGCAATGGCGCTTGAGAGGGCTAGAATTACATCGATTAAATAATATTGGATGAAACTGAGATGTCTTCCGTAATGATCTAGTTGACGAAGGGGGCCGTGTTTACCAAGGAATTCCATGTTACGAATGAAAATCTGTAAACATACAAAATATTCCTCATAAAATATGTCTCACACCTCCTTCATATTGAACGGTCTTTCCTCTAGCATTAACTTGATTTTTAGAGCGTTCTCACGATATCTGATAAAGGCAAGAATATTTAGCACATTATTCGGATTATTGATAAGTACCGTTTGTTTTCGAGAATTTCTTTCACTGCATTCTTCAACGTCTGTGGAGTAGATAATTCAGTCTTCTCCATCATTATTCCATGACCATTTCTTTTCACTTGCTGGGCATTTCTCAACTGATCGTATGCAACTGGAATTACTACCAGAGGAACTCCTGAATAGATACAAATATTGAGAAGAGTTGAGGAGAAAGATGATACCAGCAGAGATTGCTTCAGTTGTACTTCCTTGTCCACAATGAGTTATGAATGCTGAGACACGACGATCATCTAGGAACATAATGGTTACGTCAGTATTAGCATCAGTTCTTACGAAGTAAATCGCTCTGTGGTACCCATGTTGATTCGATAAGGTTGTCAATTCCTTCCGAAATTTGGTCAGATGGTTGCTGAAAATTAAGAATTGCTTAACAAAAATGTAAGCAAAATAGAATTGTTTACCTCATACTTCCAGATGAATGTGACATTCGGAAAACTCTTGATTACTTCTAGCACAGACTTCTTGTATTCTTCAGGCATGAGATATGCCTTGGCCACAGTACCGAATGAAATGAAGACTGTTTGAGGACGAAGATCGAGAATTGAAGACCATGTCTAAAAGATCTCATTGATGACGTACATTTAGTTTACCAAAAGAAAGGCTCACTTGGTTCAGTTCCTTGTGTCCCGAAGAAACAACAATTCCTCCGATATCGATTATTCGTGCTGAGGATGGTCGGGGAAAGTCAACTAGAGGCTCCGAGTTGGTAAAAACGATTGAATTCGATGCGAAGAGTTCCTGAATGTATCACATTTTGAAAGTAAATTATTACATTGAACAAGAAATGTGGAGAACTGCTCAAAAAAAGATATTTTGGCAATCACAATCAGGTGTTTACTTACTTCGACAGGCTGAATATCTTTGTCATGAGTTCGGAACATTTCATCGTAAACAGGAAACCATCGTTCATTGAACCATTTCGAGAAACAGAAAGTGAATAGATTGGAAAATCTCTCGGAGAATGACATCTCCTCTCCCATGTTTCCTCCCATCATGGCTGCAAGCGAAAGTATGAAATGTGTTTCATTTGTGAAGTGGATAAAGTCAGGGAACGTCTAAAGTAAAAACAGGAACAAACTTGGAACGTATGAAGGATTCGACGGTGTGTGTGTATAGAAAAAGTGAGCATCGTTGATTGCCAAAGAGTCAGTAACTGCCCATTTATCAATTCCAATCAGATGGAAAAGACCTTGAATTAGATCACAATTGAATCTCATCATTAAAGAGTGAATACTCACCAGGAGCACAGAAATCTATCGCCTCAGCGAAAGCAACATCGAATTTCTCATCTCTTAGAGATTGAATTAAACCGGGATGGAGAACAGTCGCATTACATTGAGAAATCCAAGAAGAGAATACAGCATCCCATTCCTGATAACAAGACATATTTGAACAAGGTTCGTCTAAAAATTGTACAAAGAAAGCGGCGAATGAATCGGAAGTCCAAGCATTGGCTGCGTTCGAGTTTTGCATGAAATCTTCATAGACCACAGCATGATCACATTGAGGAACCTGTGAAACAGTGTTATTATCCCATTTCGAGAGTTCGATTTACCTCGATTATTCTTGCTTTCTTCGTACCGGCAAATCCGAGAGAAGAATCGAGAATAGGAGAGAGAAGGACCTTAAATAAAGAGAAGAAATGGAAGGGGAAGGGATTGAATGAACTCACAACTTCATGGCCACCATCAATGAGAATATCACTGATCTTTCCCATAAAATTAACGTGACTTTTAGCGAATTGAGGAGAATAGGCAAGAAATTTGAGAGCATTCACTGATCCAAGAAGAAAAAATAACAATAGTATCTTCATTACATCTACGTGAAGAAATGATCGTTTCTTGATTGTGAGTTTTGAGCCAATGTTTTATACTCAATCGAGACAGACAGAGAATGAATTGAGTTGATAAGAGAGAGAATTGTAGTGAGATAGGTCGAATCAACGAGTGAGAGAAGGGTCGAATTGATGATAACAGTGGCTAGATTGTTACCCATTCTCTAGTTCAATAGGTTATCGTCGTCGTATTAGGATCTCCGTTTGAATATTATTGTATCACTTTTTTACCATACATCAATCAGTTCATTGATTCAATCGTTTTTCACTACACTTAGACAGATATTCTTTCATCATTCTGCTTTCTTCTTCACAATTTTCACACTTCTCATCAAAAAACAAAGAATTGATCTAACAATCAAAAATGAAATCAGAAGAACTGCAAGAATTCATCCTATTAATGCTCCAATCACATCGATAAGATAATACTGAATGAAGTTGAGATGTCTTCCGTAATGATCCAATTGACGAAGAGGACCGTGTTTAGCAACGAATTCCATGTTACGAACAAATATCTGGAAGAAATCTCTAGCTCCTCCCTTCTAAAACTTCTTCCACTCACCTCTTTCATTGAGAATTGTCGATCGAGAAGAGTTTCCTTTAGATTTCTCGTCTTTTCTTTATAACTGTAATTGAGTTTTTTCTGTTATATCAGAGAGCGATCCATATTTACCTTTCATTCTCAATGATTTCTCTGATCGCTTCTTCGAAAGGTCCTTCCTTCCCTAAATCTGTTCTCTCAAATACAATTCCCACTCCAATTCTTTTCATTTGTTCCGCATTTCTCAATTGATCAAATGCAACAGGAATTACGATGAGAGGAACACCTTACATTATTCACTGTGGAAAAAATCGTTCCATTACCTGCATAATTCGCTTCCGTTGTACTTCCCTGTCCACAATGAGTAACGAAAGCAGAAAGACGAGGATCATCTAAGAAGAGTTGTGAATGAAGAGTTGTGTCAAATCATACGTAGAATGTCGTTCTGAGGCATCCACGTCGTCTCATTTAGATTATCCACACCTTCCGAAATTCGATGCTCTGGTTTCTGAACAAAATAATTCAAATTGAATAACATTCTAGATTTTGCGAAACTTCATATTTCCATATGAAAGTGACATTAGGGAACTTCTTCGCTGTGTCAATTAAAGTTTTCTTGTAATTGTCAGGCATAAGATGAGCTTTGGCAAAACTTCCGAAAGAAACATTACATTTTTCGGACGAATATCGAGAATAGATGACCAAGTCTGAAAATATCTTACGTTTCTCAATATGCTCTATTAGATAATCAAACGTTATTCAATTGATTGGGTGCATTTGATACGGATATTCCTCCGATATCGATCATTCTCACTGAAGAAGGACGAGGGAAATCAACAAGCGGTTCGGAATTCATAAAAACCAGAGAATTTTGCGCCGCGAGTTCCTGGAACAATTCTTTCCAGAAACATAACATGTCACTGCTTAAACCTCAAGATCTGGGAAATCGGGATATATTTCAGTGAAAACATCTTGGAAGAGATGACCAAATTGATATCGCCCGAGAATTGAAAGTTGAATCATGAATAGACTCTTGAGTCGCTGCATGAATGTCATTGATTCTCCTCCCTCTGCTGACATTAGCCCTGAAAAAGAATGCCTACACTTAGGTCTGGTATCTGGTATAAGGCCCACCAGGAATGTATGCTGGATTAGTGGGAGTATGAGTGTAGAAGAAATGTCCATCGTTCACATCGAATCAATTATTGCCCATTTTTCAATTCCGATAAGATGGAATAAACCTGAATAAGATCATGAGAAGGGTATGAACGAATAAACAATACCTGGCATGCAGAAATCGAGAATTTCTCCAATGGCCACATCAAACTTCTCTTCTCTCAACTGTTCAATTAATCCGGGAAATCCAATGGTAGCTTGAAAAAAATTGATTAGATAGTTTCCGATACCCTATTCCAACCATTGCATCTCGATTGCCACGATTCCATCATCAATCAGCAATCCTGAAATCAGGTCTAATCAAAGTTAATCGAAGCTCAATTTTATAACTGACCTTGAATAATTCAGCTGCACTTTCATAAGTCCAAACTTGTTCGACTAGAATCTCATTCATTTGCTTCTCGAATAAATCACATTTCTCAGATTGAGGGAGCTATATAGAATAATAAAGTAATTCCAAATATCTCAGTCACTCACAGTAATAACTCTAGCTTTTGTCGTTCCTTTTACTGTTTAATCGACGATAGGAGCTAACATAACCTACAATCATTTATAAGAAGAAGGAGGGATTCTATTAAACCGACCACTTCATGTCCAGCATCAACGAGAGCGTCTGTGATTCGAGCCATGAAGTTCATGTGACTCGTTGCGAATTGAGGAGAATAAGCAAGGAATTTATAAGAAAATGCTGTTGAACATAATGAAAGGAAGAGAAGAAGACGCATCCTCATTTGAACTTTTTGTCGATAAAAATAATATGAAAGAGAATGGATCAGAAAGATGTGTGAAAGGACTAGTCGACTCTTATCGTCTTTCATCTGAGAAGTTCTTATCTAAGAGGGAAGAGAACTATTCAGCGACAACGAAATGAATATCATCCCTTTTTATGCGTGATGCAATATAAAGAAAAGACTATCCATCTTCATCGATAAATTGCATTAGTAACAACAATCATAAATAAGTGAATTCGTGGAAATTGAAACGTGTAGGCAATAAGATTATGAAATAAATTAGCTAGGAGAGGCTAAATAATGATTAAACAGCTTCGTTTTCGAAGTTATTACATAACCAAGTGGCTCTGAATCCTCGGCCGTCGTTATCCTTCTCCGCATCAGATCTGAAAATATTAAAATGAATTATAAAATTATAAATTGTACTCACTGGAAAATGACGACGAGTTCACCAGTGAAATCGAATGAAATCGGTATTTTATCCTGAAGGAACGATTCGATTATCCATTGGTATTCCTCTACTAACCTCCTCTGAGAGACTACAACTATCCAGTGTACTCTCAGCTTTTTCATCGTTTAGTGTCAGAATAAGTGTCAACTTCTCATCTTAATTCATTCTTCATCAAACGAATTAAATCAATTTCACTTACTTTCTCCACATTTGTCATCACTTTTGTGTCTCACATTCAAGTCGAGTTCATCAATTGTGAATTTACACTTATGACCAGCAGATGGATGAATAAACCATCTGAAAGGAGAGAGGAATCAAAGGGGAGAAGGCATCTCACTTGTATGATGAACTCGTATTATATTCAGGATATTCTGGCTGTTGAAGAGCTCCTTGCAATTCGCTCGTTGTTGAGAAAATAAATGATTTATCTGAAAGATCGAGTTGATTGGGTATAAGATAATGATGACTGACCATCAATCACATCCGCAGTGTAGTATGATATATCATATCCCTCTCCTACTACTGATTCATCCGTTTGAAGGAATAGTGAGAGTATGGATCCCCTGAAAGATCAGCTTAGGTACATAAATCAATGAAATTAGACTCTTACTCGCTCATAAATGGATGGGGAATCATAACTCCACAGTGTTTAATTGCCTCTGATTCCTTCTTATTCGCGTCGTTGATCTAAACAATTTCTAGTCTTCAAATTCATTTATTTATTTCTCACCATAAGATAATCGTGTTCGCAGACCATTCCAAGACTGCCTTCATTGTACAAAGTGGAAGGGTGCTCGATATCAAAGGAACGGAAGACGAGAAAGATTCTCTTTTTATCAGGAACCTGAACAAGGATAAGAACCAATCATCATATTATATTAACCTGAATTGTCGTCTCGCAGGAGTGATTATGTCCATATGGACGGGGGAAATGAGGAGAAGTGAGACGAGAAGAAGGGAGAAATCGAGCATCCACTGTACGATTACAACCTAAATGATGGATTGAGGATAGCGAATCTACTTGTACTCACTGTCAAGGAGATAATACTCAACGTTGAGAGTGGCTGAAGAATCTTCGATTATTTGAGTTGCTGTTGAGATCTAAAAAGAGCATGAAAGAGACTGAGATGAATGTATAATGTCTACCTGTACAGCAAGTGTATTGGATACGAAAGGAGCAGATCCTCCCTTCACTCCGCATTCTCTCATTGTCTTCCTTTGATCATGTCGAAGTGCACATCCAGGATGTTCACATTCTTGCACTAGTCCCACATCTCTCACTTCAACATAATCTTCTTCGCAATTTGATATCGGGAATTTGATCGAACTGAAATCTCTAGAGTACTACTGATTGAATCACTAAAATCGTACGTTATTCTAATCCAAATTGGCGCTTGTTCATTAGCTGCAATAACCCATCGACATCTTTCGAAGGTTTGACCCTCCTTCGCTTCTGAATGGAATGTCATTAGTTTGATTGATCTTCAAGTGATTGCTTCACCTTTAGTCACAGCATAAGTAATAGTCTGTTTTTCTCTCGTCGCTCGAAGCCAACCACCGCATGTTGCTGAAGATAGAGTAAAGAATTAAGGAGGACAATGAAGAAGAAGAATTCATTTCAATGCGTGTTTTTAAAAAGCCCAATCACTCTGAAACATACGAGACGTGGCTCGATATTCCATAGTGAATCCCTCATCTTCAATCGAATGATCACTTTCGAAGTAGACATGAGCAATACTGAATTAAATTAAAGAGTAGAGTGAGAGGATGCAGTGGATACCGATTGGAAGTGTGAATAATCTTAGGAAGTGTAATTCCACTGTGTTCACATAGATCACTTTCGATTAGAGGGGAATAAGCCTTGTATCCATCATAGATCTCAATATTTTTTATCCTTTCACATTATTAAAAATTAACTTACAGCCATGAAGTCGATACATTTCTTTCCCCTTTGCAGAATAGTTCCTTCTGTTGGTTTCTCTGTCTTCATTTTCGTTAGTTTGAGTTCAATTATTGTGTTTTGACCGCCCTGCAGTCACAGAGTTTGATAAGTTTCCATCTCATCTCATTACCTTAATATTCCATCCGCATCGCATATCAGACTGATAATGGGCAATTCCCGTTTGGGTATTGTTTACACTGAAAAGGGATTGTAGATAAACGAAATAGTGAGCAAGCAATGTTACACAGGGGTTGAGAATATCTTCCAGTCTCCAGTCGCATCGAGAGTTCCTCCACATCCTGCCTCTGGTCCTGAATTAATCCCTTTCTCTTCCTATTTATTACTCTTTTTCTCACCAAGAGTCGCAGTAACTTCCATTAGGAATCCAGAATGAGAAACTGAATGATCTGTGACAAATCGAACGAGCATCGTACTATTCATTACGTAGATTCGTGTATTCGGAGGACTAAATATGCGATTCCTCTCCCCATTTGAATCCCTTTCTCTACTTACGAATGTCCACAGTATTTTCCCACAAGTGAAGTATTTGTCTCGATTCCTCCATCGTGAATTTCCAATTTGTCTAATTGACAATCCTCTTCGTTTTCAATATCCAACTTCTTGATCCTGAAATATGGATCACTTTCACTCTCACTACAAATCAATCAACTCACTTTACACTGAAAACTCGATCGGGATTCGTCTTGAATTTCCATGAACAATCCAATTCATCGTGATATCTGTAATAATCGAAATGAACTTTGTTCATCCTTGAACAATTCGTACTCGAGTGGATATCCGGGTGAATAGAATGAAGTGGAGTAACCAGTCTTCAATGAGTTCAGATTGAATTCACCTCCGCATCCTGAACTTATTCATATTGGAATGTATATATTGCAATATATATGTATAATTATATAATGTCATCATACGATTGAGTGCCCAAGTGATCTTGAATCCTCTCACGAGTTTCTTATCTCCTCCAGAATAAGTTTTATTCGAGACAAGTTTGATGCCAACTGCGCCCTATAAGTGAATCTGACTTGAATGCCTTCCTATTGAGGGAACGAACCTTTACAGAGAAAGTGAGATTCTTTTGTTCTCCTTCCTTATCAAATGGACAATAAGTGTATACAATTGTCTTTCTCTCTGCATCGATCACTTGAAGATAATCGGAAGCACACGGATCACGTCGATATTGAACTGATTTGAGAAGAGATTGAGATGAAAGAAGAGAGAAGACACTGACCAAGAGTATCGGTTAGTTGAATATCATTGATTGCAATGGTGACTACTTGAGTTTGACCTTCCGAAACCTCAGGGTCGATGAAGTAATTACAATCCTGAAATCACTTGTCAATGGTCATTTAAGAAAGTATTCGTTACAATATCCTCATTGGGTAGATACGATGGATAATGAGGAGAAGTGATTACTCCATGGGATAATTGATAGACACCTCCGCATACTGAAAATAGACCTTTCTTCTCTTATCCTTCCTTTATTCCTCACCTGCTTTGTACTCTAATTCGAATCCTCTTCCAACAATCGCTTCGTTCGTTGTGAAATTGAGTCTTATTCTATTGCTCTCAGTCTTCATATCAGGAGGTGTCGATATATCACAGTATGGAGTGTGCATCTGTGAAGGAAATGACGATAAGGAAGGAGATGGATGGAATACCTCGCTCTTATCGAAGATGAAGTAATAATATTCATTGGGTGCCCATCCTCTTCCTCTGTGTTCCTCGTAGATCTCAACAAGATAAATTATTAGAAATGCATTAAATCAGTCATCGTAAACTAGATGAAAACGTCATCAACACAAATTTTCACAAACCGTAAGTGCATCATTCGTACAATCTTTCGATTTCTCAATATCCATCATTCTGAAGTGAAGAGCGATCACATATCCAGGAGGAACCATTATATCCCATATGCACTCGAGATTATTCCCGTAGTCTGGAATGATACCGTAATCAAAGGGATAAAAAAGAGAACGGACCTCTATCGGGAGCACCAGGAGAACGAATTATTCCATGCTCAGAATGAGTAATGTATCCACAACCTTAAATGTGTAACTACGTTTTGTTTAGGAAATATAAAATTATTCTTATACTTATTCGTTTACTTATGGGTAGAGACCGCAACGGGTTAGACCGAATCTATCGTAAAGTCATGTTTAGGTGCTCAAAGAGTCCCCCTTGGTCTGAATAACATCATGCTTTTTACCGTTTGTGGATATCTCATCCCTAACCCGAGTTATGAGCCAAAAACCATGCGATTTGGGCTCAGAGAAGTGGTCGAAACCGGGACGAGGCAAAAGGGGGGCGGAGCCTACTTCAAGCTCCCAAAATTCGACGGCGATAGCTTCGCCCAGTCGTGAGAGACAATTTGGGAGAGAAATTTCCTCTTGTCTAGGGACGGTGTGTGCTAGTCACGACGGGTTAGAAACAGCAGGTGGAGCGAGGCGGAGGGAGAGGGTGTGTGGTGTGCCTCTCTCCTCTCTCCTCTCATTTGACTATCCCCTCTGGCGCTCACACTGTGTTTAGCGCTAATCGGGCTGGAATAAATACGCGCGTACTAAAACCTTCAAAACAGTTTAGCAATTCGGGGATACTTTCGATTCTTGATTTTTCTTCTCTAAAATTCTTCATAAAAATAAAAGAACAATCTGCGCAATGGGCACTTTGCAGCGTACATTAGAAATGCGTTATTCGCCTATCCTGGACTAGTTTATCCCAATTTTGACCAACTTAAATTTTTCTGAACAAAGTGCCCATTGGCCCCCTAAAAGATGTGCCTGAGGCCTATCCAACGCGCTCTTGATCGACCATTTTGGTGAAGTATTCGATTTGCTAAACCTCGGTCCCTTTTTAAGGTAGGTTCTCTATCCCTCTCAAGTGGGCGGAGCTTGCGGTCTCTACTTATGGGGCACCCTAAATATATCTCCGTTCAGACAATTTCCTAGTTTCTTCCCTTAAATCAAACAGTATCATTTCATGAACTTTATCGCTCAAACAGTGTCAACTAAAGAGAAAAACACGGAAAGAAAATGAAAGAATTGATAATTACCAGTCTCATTCGGTCTCATGAATTCATATTCAATTTGCCATCCCTTCAGTTGATTAACTCCATCGGTGATCCAATCGAGAACGAAGATTCGAGAATTTGATGTGAATTTCTAAATGGAATAATACTGATAAATAAATAAGTGAAGAATAACAAAGAAACCTTTGATTCCTCAGCGAGAGTCGAATCGTTTGATTTCGTATTATGACAGAATCTGTGAACGATCGTTGCCGATTCTCCTTCAATGGAAAATCTGTTTACAATTTCTTTTAAATCTCATTCTCACCTTCACTCAATGTCAATTGATCCTTGTGACAAATGTAAGTGTGCTCTATCTCCATGAATTTGACTCGCAACTGAAATAGTTATTTTCATCCTCTCTTTTCTCTCAAGCGTTGCGTTCACACTTTTTCAGGAACATTCTAAGTTTGTCCATTGCGCGAAGGAAGACGACAAACAATTGAGGTGTGAGAGAGAAGAGAGAGAAGGGAATAAAGAGAGACGAGAGAGATAAGGGAATTGAGAGAGACGAGAGAGTGGAAAGGGAGTGATCTACAGAAAATTTCCACCGTTTGTGTTGCTACTCCGAGTTTTTATGTCAGTATAAAAGAGATTGAGATCATTCTAAATACATTCACTTCATCAGCCTCTCCCTCAACATGTCTGCTAAACTGTGAGTTCTTCCCTCCTTTCTCATGGATGGTTCCCAGTAACCTCTTCTCAGTCTCATTAAATCCTTCTCTCTTTCAGTCTCTTCCTCATTGCTCTTCTTTTCGCTTTCTCTTCACTCGCAATCGATGCTCAATATCTGGGATACTACGGTAACTACTATGGATACGGAGCATATTCCGGACACGGACTCGGATACGGAAGATCATACTACGGATATGTAAGTAGTTGTTCAGAATCTTTCAAATCAATATCGCCTATGATGTATTCCTATAATTTTCTCCGTTTCAGGGTTATCCCTACAGCAGTTACGCATACATTGGAAAGCGCGAGATTGGATTCGGTTCTGTACCTCAGCAATGATCTCCACATTCACTTTATTCGCCCATTCAAAACTGCCTCATATCATAGTATATTTCAATAATCTCGACACGACAGGGTTATAAAGCAAGTTCACCTATGCACACCATTTTATCACAGTCGACTGACCTGAATAACATTTCCTTCAGGTGCCTGGATGATCCATTGACATTGTTGATTTGGCTCGTAATCCTTTCCATTGGTAAATCCAGGAGAAGAAATTACTCCCGATGGTCCATCTCTATCGTCAATGAGACCACCACACGCTGGAAGAAATCATTGCCTTTTTTACGAGGTTCACTCGCATAATGATTTAGAGATAGCTCACAATCGAATTCGACATCAAGTGTGAATTCTAAGTATTTTCCCATGAAACTTCGGGGTGAGATCACAAACATATCAATCTCGGGAATTATAGTCGCCTTGTTCCACGTTTTCTGAGAGAGAAAAATTGATTAAAAAGTAGCAGAAAATTGAAAATATAGATGATGGAAACCACCTCAAAATCACTTGGAATCTTCGAAAATGTTGAGTTGCAAATCTTATCTTTGAATGGAATTATTTCGTATTTCGTTGCATTTGTTTCTGAATAAATAATGAATTAATACTATCTGTATTTAGCCGATATCCATTCAAATTCATTTTACCTTTAACATCAATAACAGCAGAATATGCTCCACAAGTGTTCATTTCGAATGGAGATTCGAAATGGAAATCTTTGATTGTAAGGGAAATTGTTCCTCTTCTCTTACGAGATTGACGGATTGCAATGTGACACACAACTGAAAAATTATTATGTATTTTCCTTAATGTCAATGGAAATTGAAATAACAACTGACATAATTCGTTGGGATTCTCGTAATGCATTCCACCAGTCTGCCATTCCTCAGGAGGGCCCACTCTCATTGTATGATTCTTCTTCCCTTCTTTATCCTCGATTAATATCTGACATCCATTCGAATCCACTGTAGAAGGCACCTGAAATGATTAATGAAGTATTGATAGAAACATGAACATACCTTGAAATATCTGATTCTGAATGGCTGGTAAAGATTCTCCTCTGATATTTCAATGTGGGACATTCGACGGAAATTTCGAGAGCGAACATCGGAATATCTGGAAGGAAGATTTAAAATAGTTCCAGAATATTGATTATTATTCAAACCTGATAAGTGCTTGATCAGTAGGTGTGATCATCGTTGTCTTGTTGAGACAGAATATCTGTCGTAGACCCCAATGGGCCATCTCGTATTCTTCAGGAAGATTTATCACCTGATTTACCAATATCAATTATGCAATTATTGAGAATAATTGATCACTTCAACATCTCCGAAGCAAGGCTGTTGATTGAATGAATGAGAAGAGGGAATGTAATATCCCTGAATGAAATAATACTGAATAATCTGAATTGACAGTAAACTCACGTGTCTATCAACGAATTCGAGACTGAGTTCATATCTATTTCCCACTCCTGCATTTAGTTTCCATACACATTCAACTCGAGAGAGCAGTTTATTTGGATATCCAGGACTAGTAAGATATCCCGATGCATTTGTGATGTCACCTCCGCATGCTAAAAGAATATTCCATCCCATCATTCACTTGAAATATACTAACAAATCTTGGAAGGCCAAAGTGTCAAACTAAATCCACATTTTCGATCAGCACAGAACATTCGACTTCCTCGCTAAAAATTGTTCGATTCTCATTTAAAATTAGGATTTCAATTTACTTGAATGTCGCTATTGGCAACAAATTCAATTGTCATGACTCCCTTCGAAGATCGGAGTGAAGTTCTATCATTCAGTGTTAGAGGACCACGCTCTGAAATAAACAGTAGACATTATTTAATTTGAAAATGAATGCAAACTCACGTGAATATTTATTTCCACACCAATGATCCATTATTGCTTCGGCTGAAATAGATACTATTGTGTTAGTGATAATTCAAGATAGTTGAACAGACCTGTGTCATTTCCATCTCTGATTGATAACGAATCCATGGAACAATTCATTGAATATTGCACGAAGAAGTGTTCCAGTCTGCAATATAATTGTTTCCCTCGTAAGTATAATCGACATACTGTGCCTCCACGAAGTGAGTATTGGGAGCACGAATGGTCCAAGTACAATTGCCTTTCATCGGATATGCCTAAAGTGAGATGGATGACTGATGTGAATAAGGATTGTGTCCAACCTCAGGATAATTCGGACTGGTGAGAGTGAAGTTCTCTCCTTCTCTCAATACGATCGTCCCTCCACATTTTGCTGAACAATTAGAATCCGAATAATGAATTGAATAATGAAAGATGTGATCTCACCGAGTGCAACAGTTGCATTGAATCCTTTACTACTAGTGGTTGATTGAGTTGTTACTGTTACATGGAGATAACTTCCAGTTGAGAAGATTGTAGATGGAGCGGTGATTCCACAGTATCTGAATTATCGATTTGTGTGAGCATCAACTACCTTTATCACCTTCCAACGAGTGGAGAATGGAAACTTGATCCGTCTCGCACTTCCAAGAAATCACCGTTATCGCATCTGAAATAAATTAGCATCGGTTCATAGTTGTATGAGTGTTGGCTGATTCCTTCGTTTCTCAGAGAATATCTCCACTCTTTCGCAAGGTTTGTATCCGTGATAAGAAAAAGTAAGTATTTGTGATTCTTCTCCTCTGGCATAGAATCAACACAGGAAGATGGAGAGAGTTTGTTTGAAGGTAAGAGAAGAGATAGAGATGGGTCAGAATGAACGCTCATATCGGAATGAAGAGAATAGTGTAGATAATATTGAGAGAAGTAGAGAGTAAAAAGAGAGAGTGACTCAGAAGGGGCAAGATAGGCTACTGCTTGAGAGAGAACCAACATGAGGTCGATAGAGTCGATCTATTTGGTTCAATCTGTATAAAAGGAAGAGAGATTCTCATTGACTTCATAGCTTTCGCTCAGTTCTCTTAGGATGATGCAGTCTTCAAGGTTAGTTATTATTTACTACACACTTCAAGATCCTCTCTATTCAACTTTCACTGTATGACATCTCCCATCCATTTCCTATTTCAGCCTCATTCTAATTTCTGCCATTGTTCTTCTCGCCCTCGTTTCTACTGTCCAATCATGCTGCGGTGTAAGTTATGATATTATAATTTACCCAGTCCTTCCCCATGTTCCTCTGAAATGAAACCCCTCTAAAATGGGAAAATGACGAGAATTTTTTTCAGAATAACGGCTACACTTACTACTATTATCCCTCTAATGGATACTCAAACAACAACGGATACACGTACTACTACTATCCTTCCAACAACAACGGTTACAACAACAATGGATACACTACTTACTACTACAATACCAATGGATACAACAATGGATACAACTCGAACAATGGATACACTTATTACTACTATCCCAATACGTATTACACTTATGGAAAGAGATCTGCTGGATTCGCCCCTGTTGAAGAATCGAAGCAAATCACTCAGAACTAAGCAACTTCTCATTCATTGTTCTTCCCTTTCTAAGTATTGTTTGTTTAGTATTTTGCTAGTGAATAAAAAGTACAAATTTGTAAGCTCTTGTTTCTCTCGCACTTATTCTCATATGCCACATAAACTCACGTTTTGTTCTCTGAATTTTCATTCTGTAATTCGAAATGGTCGGGGTCGACAGTAAGAGAAAGACGATGGGCTGAAGGAGCACGAAGAGTCCATGAACAAGAGACCGATGCTGGCACGTCTGAATACGAAGAATATTCATGTTCCTCATCATATGTATTATCCCTTGTTCCATTATCACTAAGTACGAAGATCCCAATCCCCTCCCCAATGATGTTTCCCCCTGCAGGCCTATTGCCTTGATATAAATATGAAATATGATCATATTATCATTCATTCATGGCATGTATAAAAGATCAAACTAAATGACAAGGTACACAACAGAGAAATCCTCATCGTAGATTCTTTCATCCTCAGCACATTCTTCTCCATTAGGAACGTGCTTTTCTCTTCCTAAGAATAATTCAACCCAGTTATTCACTATAATTCGTCACTATTCTCAAGATCTATGGCAGATCGATCTTCTGAGAGTGCGAACAAACAAATTGTGTGCTTTCTTCCAATATGTTTCAATGTGAGTGATAAGATAAATAAAGAAAGTATCTCACAAGATGGCCAAAGAGGTGTATTTATGTTTCTATTGGGAGAGGACTCATCAATGGAGATAACTGAGTCTGAACACTCTTCAAGAATCTCCGATAGAATTAGTTTGAAGCCCTGCATGAAACGTCATTTGATTCATTGATCACATTGAATCTAAGTAATGAATCTGTTTGTTCTTCATCTTGATCTTTTCTTATCATATCCAATCTCTTTAGTCTGTCCACTCCCTCACTTACTCTTCCATTATTCTGTTTATCAGAATCGAATCGAATGAAGACTCTTCCCACGGGAAAGACGAGTTTACGAGTTGTCTGCAAAGAGAGAGAAAGACATTCCAATCTTCTTGTTCTCCCGTAAAGAAAACTCATTTGAGAACTAACAAGTCGCCTCCCACTCTCTTGTCTCATTCTGTGCGAATTCCACTTGAGAACAATCTAATTGAGACTGGGGAGAAACTGATAATCAGTATCAAGGATAAATATAGCTCTTCTAACTAAACCGTAACATTGTGATCTGATCATACTCAAACACAAGTAAGAATGTTGTGTGTTCTTAGTTCTGTCAAATTCTGATCACTCTCTTTCTCCACTCTCTTATACACTAAGTTCACAGAATCTACCGTGCTAGAATACGTTTCTGATAGTTGTGAAAGAGTGAAGGAGTTAGTCATTGCGAGCATTGGAACTGTGTTGTAGAAAAGAAAGAGGAAGGAACCTCATTGTACTTGGATAATCCACCACAGAAAACGTTACTCTGCCCTCTTCTCATTGCGGTGTATGCAGAATTTGCCTGAATTTATACCGATGAAGAGAATATAAATTATTCTACTTACAATTGTGAGTTTATCATTGGTGCAATCGGGTGTTTCTTCAAGGTCCAAATCAACGATTTCAATTTGAATACGTCTATTCGATTGGAAGACTACGTTCCATGAACAACCTGATTAGAATTCGAATGACGAAACAAGATTGATTAAATTGAAGACTGACAGAATCTCAAATTACCTTTCTCATTGGGATAGTTTGCAGGATAATTGGGTGAAGTGATTGACTCACTGAACCCTTCAATCGAGGCAGGAATATAATCGAATGAGTTACATCCTGAGCTCATTCATTATCTCTAATAATTCGCTTCTTTCTTACCCAATGAATATTCTACAACGAATCCCTGTCCACCACGAGATCGATCGGATACGAAATGGAGAATTAGATACTGAAAATGGTTCACTATCCCATTGAACGATTCAATAAATCTAACTGTGCTGTAGGCGAAGTCGTAAATGTGATCCTTCTGATCCTTTCTACAGAATTTCATTGACGATTCGATCTCATTCCTGAACAAGTATCTTTCTCTTCTCTGCTCTTTTCTCTTCACTCACAATGTATCAATATCTCTATGGTTTCCATCAGATCCTCCTCCTCTACTCGCAACGGCAAGATAATCAAATTCACATTCTCCCTCTTGTTCCGTCTCTACTTCTTCCCATTCTCCTTCATCTCCATCAACCTCAATCTCTTTCTTTCTTTTCTCTTCTTCTCTTTTCTCTCACTTGTTGCATCTGCATTGACTTCTCCATTGATAAATCGACAACTTTCAATCGGAGACTGGTGAATCGAGGACGACCAATCGTCCATCGACAGTGTTGATTGGGTTCGTATCCTAAGAATGAAGAGATAGAGAAGGAAAGATCATTCATATGAACCTTCTGGCCGAGAAGGATCGGGATAACGAAGAGTTTGATTACGAGAAGAAGCGATCAAATGAGAACCACATGTGAATACTGAATCAATAATTCAAAGGCATGATACCAAATGAGTTCTCACATTGCTTTTCTCCCTCATCCAATTCTTCCGTTTCATTTCCTCGCTTCTTCACTGGTTCCCATCGAATTCTGAATGAATAATGGCCGAGTTTCTTTATTAAATTCTCTACAATACCTCCATTTTGTTCCGGCTGATTCGTAGAATCGGTGTGAAATCGTTACGCGACTTCGTTCAATTGTGAAGTCTATAGCAATGAAACAGTTAATGAAAAGTATTCTATAGTACCAGCTTGTGGAGTATATCCAGAGAGGGATACCAATACTTCTCCTTCTCGATCATTTGGTCTCTCTTCTCCCAAGAACTGCGAATGTGTCCTTTTATTCATTATCAATCTTTCAAATTCATACCACAACAGGATTTTCCTCAGGTACTTCCATTATCTCAACTTGAATAAGAATATCGTGTCCCTCTGGAACGACTATCTGTAATGCTCATTTCATGAATATTCATCTCCTTCTTTGATCCTGACCGTCCAAGTATTGAAATAGCTTCTACTGAATGGAGGATTCTCGATTACTCTCGATTTCACAATTCCTCCGGCCCCTGAGAATACTGAGATAGATCACATCTTCAGAATAAGTTCAACTCACATTTGTCGTATCTGAATACTAGTTTATTCTTCGTTTCAATCTCATCTTCTTCATCTTCAGTTTCTTCCACTTTCTGATACTTCAATTTTAGCCACAAATTCTCCGCCTGTATTAATCATTAATTATTTTCCGATTGTATTTTTTTATTAATCTCACTTTCAGTTCAATCTCAGGCTGTTTGCAGAATCTTCCAATAAGTGGTCCAGTTGAATTATTCTCTCGGATCTGAGTATTAATCGGTTAAATCCATTTTTTTATCATTTAAACGAACCTCCAGATAAGTTTGTGAGCAGAATTCATCCGATCTCATTTCGATCTTATTGATTTTAATGCTCACATTGTTGCCAGGAACATTACGAAGAGTCCAAATACACTCAAAATCTTCCTAAAAAAAAATACAATTCAAAATTAATTTTCTAATGGCAAATTGTTCACATCGTAGAATGGCGCTTCGACAATTCCACTCTTCGATTTGAGTACTCCGCCACATGCTAAAATGAAAAAGATTTAATCATCAAGCCAAATTCAGGAATAGATCATTACTATTCTTCACGGTAGAGTAACTCATTGTGAAGTATTCCTGCATTATTCCACGAGTAATATCCACTTTGATCTAAATGACAAACTGTTATTACAAATCCCATAATCTAATGAAACCTGTAGATCCGCAGAGTAAACTTGATTCGATGTTACATCCCCACCGGGCATATGAAGGATAGAACTGTGGAATTCATTCGTGATCCTAGAAAAATCATATGAAATCTTAGAATCAAATCAATTTCAAATCGTTTCTTCAAAGAGAATCGACTCACGGCTTTTCATTATCGATAGTTACATTGTAAGAAGGATGATTTCTTTCAATGAGACCATTAAATGTTTCTCCCCATTTGTATGTTCCAAGCATCGCTTCATCTATTGACAAATACAACTTCGTACCATCCGGGGCTGTAATTATTTTCTTCACTCAAAAACAAGTTCAATAATCAAACCTTCGAGAGGTCTCATTATAATCCATGAACAAGTGGTATTAGGAGGGATGTTGAAAACGGAAATCTCTTTCCTCTGAAATAGTCTCTTCTTCTCTATTCTAACTGTGGTTCTCTTTACCTCATCACTGGCTATACCAATTCCTCCACATTTCGCTCTTGCTTCCATCACGAATCCGAACTGAGACATAAATGTTATCAATTGCACTTCAATTTAATTTCACCTTTTTTCCTTCATCGGATTCTCCACTCATTCGATCTCTCAATAGATTTCCGCCATGGAATGAAACGAGAATCTGCAAAAAAATCGGATCGGTAAGGAAGGTAATTTATTTTTGTAATCACAGTTGTGTTTCCAGTTGTGATCTTTTTCTCTTCTTTTGTAGTTCGGCAACTTTCGAATATCGATTTCCTGGTTCGGCTGAAAGATCAATTCAGATTAGCACTACTCGTATATTATTTGATTACTATCTCTCTAGATAAATGGGGTCGATTCCACTGTAGACAGAGATTCCTCCATTAATTTGCATTTGTTGATCAGTGCACAAATTGTTATTCATTCCAATGGGATAAAGTTGCTGTCTCTTCTGAGGATGTTCGAAGGCCACGTTATGCTCCTTCAAGTTATTACAACTATTAATTATATCTGAAATGGAGGGAATAAACCTTGAGAGTGAGTTCGATTTGATATCCAATGGGAGCGATTATTTCCCATTGACAATATACTCCTCTATCATATACTTTTGGATAATTAGGAGAGTGGAAGGAAGAAGGATTTCCATCAGAGGAAACTGAATACTAATGGTTAGATTGAATACATGACGATAACGAACGATTGATAATTCCTCCACAATTGAGATCATCCATATCGACAAATCGAACGGTTGCATTGAAGAAGATCTTACCCGCTGCATTCGGAAGTTGTTTCTCTTTCACCTCAACGAGATTATTTTTGTATTGATTGTGTAAGTAATGCGAACTCTCAGATGAATATACGCCTCTGGTCCATGGGAAGTCTGAGAAAGAACTTCATTTCCAAGAGAAGTATCAATCTTTGCACATTGTGTCTTGATAGGGACACCAGATGAATTTGTCGAATCGTCGAAGATCTACAACATATTTATTATCCCGTGTCTCCTTTCCAAATCTTACAGCTAATCCATTGAATTTGTCTCCATATTCTTCACAATTTGCGCTGTATGCGAGTAGAGAAGTCACATTCATTTCAATTCTCTTTCCAACAGGAGCTGTTATCGACCAACCACACTCAACGATCTCCTCCTCAAAAGATTCCATTGATTGAAACATTGTCATTCACTCTCTTACATCAGTTAATTTGATTAGAACATTGTTGACTTCTGCCTGAATTCTTCCTTCTCTCACAAGTTCTCCTCCGCATCCTAAACAAATCGATATTAATTTCTCTCAGCCAGACAATGATAAAATGTAAACTTGCCTTCAGTAGTCCACGACAACCAAAAGTGATTATTCGGTCTCTTGGAAGAGCTAAAGATAATTTCCATCTCGTTACGGAAACTCTGCAAAAAAATCGTATTGCAACAATTTGAATCTGGATTGTTTACCGTAATCTGAACTGGTTTGATCGCATTACAGAATACATTGGCGATTGATGTGCTCGTTCCTCCTGTCGAATTCTTCACTAAAGATTCATCGATGTGCTCTTTCTTGATCTGAAATCGAGAGAAATGATTATGTGCGCAATATTATCAGCATCTAGTAAACGAATAATTGCTCACCGTAATAGCGTTTTCATCACATATACTGTAAGTGTTCTGAAAGTATATCTATTTATTTGGTTGCTCAAGTTTTAACTAATTACCATTTTCTTCTCCATTTCAAAATGGTGGAAGAACACTTTGACTTTTGATCCTGGAGAAACACGAATAGTCCATTTGCAGTACCTAAAAATAAGCATAAACGTTTGAACCTGCCTTTTTTTAATTAACTTTCTACCTTCTTTCTCCAATGGCATTCGGATAACCAGGCGATTGAATTGAACCAGAGAATGAAGTGAATACGAGACCGTTACATTCTGTAATTCACCACTCAGTTTCATTTTCACTACTTAGCATGCAATACCTGTTGTGTAATGGGCGAAGAATCCATAAACGGGTTTCGTTACTCCTTGTTTGTATTCAACAATGAGAGAATTATCGGAAGAAGTCACACTCGTGTCTCCTACAAATAGAATAGTGTTTCAATATTGTAGATACGAATTATTCGAATTATTTCTCACCACTTAGCCTCGAACAGAATCTTCTTATGAGATTAGCATCGGATTGAGTATTTCCGTCATAGATCTACAATACTATTGTTGTAACTGTGTTCAAAGTAGAATAAAATGCCTACGTTAAGTGCATTATTGGCGAACATTCCACAGAAATTGTTATCATCGGAAGATGCCAAATCATCGAGAAGAGAGATTGTGAAACGTATTCTGTTGCCTGTAATCATTCCTCTTCCCTTTTCTCTTCAGTTCCCTCATCTCACCCTCTGGCACTGCAATTCTCCATGAACAATCCATTGCTCTGCTCTCTTTCAATGGATATTGAGGAGCTGCTATAGAACCAGAGACTCCTTCTACTAGACCTCCACAACCTGGAGAAGGAATGATTGAAGAAGGGATACGAATGGATGAAAGGAACCTCCAGTGATCTGTTCGTATGAAATATTGAATGAAACATCACGGAGATCTAATCCCTGCAATAATTAAGAATATTCATATAGAAAGTAGATAGGGCACACCTTCAATTGTAGGAATAATCGATTGCTGTGAGATCGAAGATCTCCTGCGTAATATCGAGTATCACACACCTACAATTTTTTATTTTATTTTAATAATTAACGTGTAAATACGTCAGAATCGTGTCCGAGCAAGGGAAAACCGGGTGATTGGAGATCGATTCCATTGCTGTAATAGGATAAGATTTAAACGAGACAAGGAAGAGAGGAAATCGAACCGAATTTTGACTGATCCCTTATGACACGGCATATTGATCGAATTGATCTGGAGAAGAATTCTGTGACCTTGATCAACCTGAACAACAATAATGCAGAACAATTGAAGATGAAATAAACGTACGACGATATGGTAATCACACTCGGGATTGACAGCACTAGTCCCATTGAAGAAGATTGTCCCTCAAATATTACATGTTTTAGTGGGAATTAGAAAGAGAATAGAATGAAAATATTCATAACTAACCGGATGAGGCTGTAAACGTTTGATCACATTCGAAACTCTCATCGATTGTCTCGAATCTGAAAGTATTCTTATTGATTTTTAATCGCGGGAGGTTTTTGTTATGAATAAATACTGACGATGCAAAAAAGCCGGAACCAGAAACAGATCGATCACTCTTGAAGACAATTGAGAGTTGATTTGTGATTGAGAAGATTGGAGGAGGAAGAAGCATTCCACAGAATCTGAGAACAAAATGGAATATATGAAGTATTATTATTAGGATGATCATACGTTCCGATGAGAGTTCCTTTAACATTCTCATTGACATACGATGAATACACTTCAACCTTATCATTGACACATCCAACATTCGGACTATTTGTAGACTGAAAAAGTAATGTATTCCATCCCTTTTTTCAGTCTTTTCTACCTCGAGATCCATGGTTTGGAAGGTTAACTTTATTCGCTTACTCCATAGAGTATTAACCTAAATTGATTCTTTATCATTGTTGGCACAGTTCTTCGTACCTGATAAACACAATGCATAAATGGAAGATATTTCTCAGGGAAATTGGGTGATTTGATTTTTCCAGCGTAAGTGTACATTCCACCACAACCTTAATTAATAATTCTATTTCCCATTCAACTCTCGGTCTCTCTCACCGATATCTGTCGTATTATATTCGATAAGGAATCCAGTATTCTTCGGATGTCCACTTGTCGCATATCGAATGTTGATCGGTTGACCACCAGACACAATTAGTCGATTTCTCTGAGATGAAAATGGTCATAATTCATCTCCCCTAAATAGCCTTTCATCGAACCGGAATTAGAGGATATCGTGCACAGAGGAATCGTTGAGCGAAGGTCAGATTCATTGAAGATAGACCGGAGATCTGCCACAAATTGTAATGTTGCGAATTTAAGATGAACAAACCTCGATATAATCGTTCGTTTCAGTACTATCTCTCAGTAGGAAACACTCACTCGGATTGTATGTTTGCAGACCAATATATTTGAAACTGCAAAATTAAAATAGACAAAAGAAAGTAGGGGGCACCCGGAGTTGAACCGGGGACCTCTCGATCTGCAGTCGAATGCTCTGCCACTGAGCTATACCCCCGATGGCATTCTTCATCGAGACTGTCGTCATAGTGGACGGTGTGGAGGTGCAAAAAAAAAACGTTCGGCTATTTGTTTTCTCTTTCACTCTCTCTCGAAACGTTTTGTGGACATTTGAGCTTCCCTGTATGCAACTCATCGGGGGGTATAGCTCAGTGGCAGAGCATTCGACTGCAGATCGAGAGGTCCCCGGTTCAACTCCGGGTGCCCCCTATGTTCTTTTGCTGTATTAAACCGTACGTAATGAATACTGCGTGTGAAGCAGGGGCAACAATTGAGTAATCACAGATGAATTCTCCATTCGATTTTCCGGGATAATTAAATGTTTGGATTGTTCCTGCTGGATCTGTATACTTCCTTCCGCATACTGAAATTCGTATTGAATTACCAGTCATCATTTGATGCATTTTGAGTGATTTTATAAACTCTTCCCTATGTGACAACTATACAGACCAATTTCATAGTCGATAGAGAATCCCTTTCCCACTCCATTTACAGACTGGAATGAAAGCATTGCTGATGCTGCCTGGAATGAGAAAAAATGATCACAATTCGATTGAAACGTAAATCTTACGGGAAGGTACACTTCCTTTGGTGGTCTCTTCGCATTACAGAATCTGAGAGACTCGACTCCTTCCAACTCAGCCTGTGATTATAAGGGGATTAGCAACAAGTTCTCTCTTGAATACCTTGAAGTAATCATTGATACACGGAGTGAATGGAATTCTACGTCGAAGAGTTGGTTGATACAATCGGCTGAAATCATGCATATCCTCAATTGGTATATCATCTAATTCGGACGCTGTTCCCGATCTCATTGGTAATTCTTCTGTATGCAACGGACGAGCGTAGATTGGGACACTGAAAGAAATCAAGTTGATTATGTACACACTGAAATTAATCTCTATTCAATTGATCAGTAATAGAATGATGCAAGATAACTCACCCCATAAATGGATCAGGAACGTCAAAATCGTTGAAAGTAAGCTGTGAAAATATGGTTGACCAGAATCGATTTGTCGATGTTCTTACCTTGATATTGAATAGAGACGTCTCATTATGGGCAGTGGCAACTTTCCCAATCTTCCAGAAGCATTTCGCTCCTTTTTGATATCGACTTGGATAGTTCGGAGTCTGCAAAATTAAAATTCTCATTTCAAGACGATGAACGAAACCTCAAAAGTTCCAGATAATCTCTCCTTTCCGTCCCATAAGTAATCGCCTCCACAAGAATGATCTGCTGAAATAGAAAGAGCTGATTAAAACATTCGTTTCTGAAATCAACACACCCTCAACAGCCTTCCATCGAATAATGAATTCACTTTGTGGTGGGGGAGCTAAATTGTCATTCTTCAGTTTAAGCAAAAACAAAAAAATAATGAAAAGATACTGACTGAGTGGTACTGTTCTGAGAGTGAATACAACGAGAGCACTGGGAGAATTTGTTCGTATTGATGTCCCTGTGGAAGAAGATTGACACATCCAATGAATTTTATCCCCTGGATTATCGTGAAGACCAGAAAAGATCTGGAAGAATGATAAATAGCATGTTGATAATAATATTGATAGTTTGATCACCTCGAGAATATTCATTAGACAGTTCATCGTCATATTTGACCTGAATAGAAGAATTTCAATTTATTCAATCTAATTGCTTACCTCATTTCGATAACAGGAATATCGAGCTCAATAAAATCGATGGATCGAGGGGCAGTGATACTCCATGAACAACGTCTGGAGATGATATTGAAGAGTATAACTATCAATCGACTCACTTGTACTCTGAATCATCGTGTCCATCAAATTTGATTATTCCATGTGAACCAGTTGAATGAGAGAAACAAGCTAAACGAAATAATCACTGAGAGCCAACAAAGATGAAAAACCTCTCTTTGTCAGATACCACTTGAGCTTGAATTTCCCTCCTTTTCCTCGATGTCTGATCATTCCTCTCGATGATGAGAATTTGATTGGATGTTGAATGGTTGGAGCCTGTAAAGATAGAAGATGAGAAAGGGAGTAATGGACAGTCTCACAAGAGAAGCCGCTCCTTCTCCACAAAATGTTCCGATTATTGGAGATGAATCTGTTGTACCATCGTAGAGAATCAGAGAAGCTAAAGAGAGAAAAGGAGATTCATTGGGAAGGGGGGAAAGGACATACCAACAGTCTTCGAACAATCAACAGGTCCATCAGTAGTCATTCCCATTTCACTGAATGAATGGAATACAATATCAAGTGATTGATCTTCAAGATTATGTGGGTCGATGATCATATCACATGATTCTCTTTTATCCTGATTAGGGAAATCTTCTGGATAGACGACTGCTCCGGATGTATTACGGTAGTGAACACCACAACCTGCGTTGATGTATCCATGCTGCTATTTGTCGTCTAAAATTTATACCATCTTCCTGATTCTCGCAATTATTTCCATAGAATCCATGAGTGCAATCACATTCATAACGACGACCAGAAAGTGATCGACAAGTTCCTCCATTCCTGTAGAGATAGAAGATTGTATCACAAATGGCTGCTTGAAAATAAAAGAAATTTGACATACTGGCAAGGTAATCCGAGACAGGCGGAAGGAGTTTCGCATCTCAATCCAGTGTATCCATATTCACACTTACACTGATATTCAGTTAGAGAAGTTGGCTGCAATTTATTGAGTTCCTTTCGTACTATTGAGCATACTTCAAGACAAGGAATAATCAACACTGTATAACTCACAACACATTCGGCATCATTTAAACAGTTGTGATTAGCACATGCTGTCGTATTTCCGGCCTCGCATCCATTGGTTCCCACTCCCTTCCCAATATATCCTGAAAAGAGAGAGAGAGAACTCAATCGAAAGATCAAAGATCAGCTGACCTTTGGGACAGAAACACGCAAATCCTCCAGATGAATCAGGATTCAGCATATCTCCGTTGTTCTCCTGAAATGGATTATTTTAGTAAGATCAACGTTAAAATATTCACTCTGCACGTAGCCAATGGATGACATGGATTGGCATCGCACACTCGCACTTTTTTGCATTTGTATCCATCTCCATCCCATCCTGGAAGAATGAACATTGATCTTTGATCTCTCTCTTTCTCTCACCGGGTGGACATCCCCCACAATGGTAACTTCCCACTGTATTTATGCATCGAACGAGAGGATTCTTTGAACAGGGATTATGACGAGCACATTCATCGATATCCACACAATTTATTCCATTTCCTAAATTTAAACTGATCTTTGATCTTTAATCTGTCACGAGAAGTTCTCGTTTCTAACCTTCATATCCTTGTGGACAACCAGAACATTTGAATGAACCGGGAAGATTGACACATTCAATTCTGAATACGAAGAAATATTTGGAATGTATCGTACATCGCCAACATTACCGAACAAACGAACATTTTTTAAATTTTTTTTTACTTTTTTTAAAGTCAGCGAATTCGCATCGAATATTCCTAATTTTCGTTTCATATTTTTGTCCACCCACAATTCCGCGATATTTTTAAAATTGAACGGTGAAATATTTATTTAAATGGGTTAAAAATTGGAGTCGAAAGTTAGGGACATGCAAACCGGAAAATAAAATTTGAGAGCCGGGGAGAGGTATGTGCCAGGAAATGAACGTCGAACTGCCCGGGAATTCAAATCTCCATAGTAAAATTGTTTATTCGTGATTAAGCGACTGTATAAGGATGCGCCTCTTTCATTTTCAGTTTTCCGAGGAGCTTCAATGATAAAATATCGTGTAAGAAAAAACAAAAAAAATCTGTGGTCGCAAACATGTTAAATTTAGCGTTTAAACTTCCGATCAAATAAGAGATGCGCCTTCGCGGTTTGATTATGTTTTTGTTTTTAAGACCATTAGTAAGCACTATGCAAAAAATGAACAAAATCTGTGGTCACAAACCTTATAAAAAACAGCGTCAAAAAGTCAATGAAATCAGGGATCATGTCTAGTTGTTTGCAAACTACGACTGTTTTTGTTCATATTTCATGCACCTAACAGGTTAATTACACCCTGTGAAAACGTTACAATGTATAATTCTCAACTTCCGCTACATACTTACCGAATTAGGCACGGCTACAGTACACCAGAATTCTAAAAGTGATAAGTACGCTCCCTGTGAAATGAAAAATGCTTATATATGTATTAATAATTGTTCAAGAGAAATTGCTCTATCTAATAGAACAAAAAATTAAAGAACGAAACGCATTTGAAAATATTCGCATCTGACATGTGAAAATAAAGTGACCAAATGAACCATGTACTCGCTGGCACTACACCACGGTGGGCGGGGCTAAGAATGGGTGCCTGTATCTCGCTTAAATAAAAATATTTTAAAATTCTGGATGTGTAATCGTGATTCTGCACGCCTGAGAGCCCTACAACCAAAAAATAGGACATTTTAATGGAGTTTGAATTTTCACGTGAATGTCCCTAGTCGAAAGTGACGAAAGTGGGAGAGCTGGCTCCAAGTAAAGCCTAAACTCCGGCTCTACAGTAATCACCCTTCCGTCACCACTTTTCGCTCTTGCGGCTCCAATATTTCACTCTTTTAAATAAATATTTCACCGTTCAATTTTAAAAGTCACGCGGAATTGTGGGTGGACAAAAAATATGAAACAAAAATTAGGAATATTCGATGCGAATTCGCTGACTTTAAAAAAAGTAAAAAAGTAAAAAATGTTCGTTTGTTCGGTAATGCGGGCGATGTACGATGGAAGGTAGAAGGTATAACGAACCCGGGATGACAGGGATTCGACGCACATTCATTGATATCGGCACATGTCGGATTCTTCAATTCGTTAATAACATGATAACCTGGCTTACAGAGACAAATGTGCTGAAAGATTAATCAAATCGGATTAAGGATGAAATTTAATAATCGTAGACTGACTGGCTTTTTGTGTATTGGAACGCAACGTCCTTCTCCACAGATATCAGGATTCGATTCACATGAATTAGTTTGTTCACTGCACAATTGACCATAGAATCCATCAGCACAATCACATCTCCAATTTAGTCAATTCACTATTATTTTCGTGGAATTATAGAGAATCGCATTGGCGCCTTATTTAATCAAATTGGTGCGACTCACTCGAATCCGACATCGGTATTCCTACAGGTTGCATTATTCTGACATCCAGCTGTTGTCCCTCCGTACATATCACACTCATCCACTCCCGTTTCACATTGGAGACCCTGAGAGGAATAGACACGACCAAATGAGGTTATGGTCAATGGGAATCTCTTATCTCACCGTTCGATGTTCAGGACAGAGACAAGTGTATTGAGTCCCCCAATGACGAATACAAGTTCCTCCGAATTGACAGGGACGAGACTCACACGCATTCTCTTTACTCTGCTCATCGTATTTACTGTAATTTTATTTATTTGAAGAAAGAATTGTGAATACAGAGATAAAAAGCGTTAAATACCGTATCACAGAGAATATTCGACCGATCATTCTTCGTTGTCTCAAATTCGTTTGTGTGTTCTGCCTCAATTCGGCCTCGATTGCACTAAGCTTCGATGTGAGATTAGTGATCTGCAATTTTTCTTCATCTCACAATATTTATTCTGATTTTTTATGATTCCTGTGAACCGACTACGTCACAGGGGAGATAGTGTTTAGACAACGAATTGTGATGGGAAAGTTGTAATTCCCTCGAGTTGAAGACTACTGACTTTACTGCTTTGATCCTGAAGAAGTTTGTGGTCGTCCACTTGGCGAGATACGAAATTCTAAATAGAGGAGAGGAGGTATTGATTATTGAATTTCGAAGTGATGTCATACCTTGAGAATGGTAACTGTATTGGATATCAACGTAGTGTGCGCATCAACTGTATGGGAGAGTTCAGTGACAATCGCCTGTTATTCATTATCAATCGTTTGTCTAATTATTATTTCACTTACAATATCAGGAAGATGACCAATATCCACATCTCCAATGAATATTGACGAATTTCCCGATGTTCGAAATGAAATGTTTCTCAATGAATATTATTTAAATATCATTTTCATTTCCTTTTCTTACCTATTGTGAGCTGCGTGAAACATAATGTTTCCATCGTAGAGAAGCATTCGTGATCTGAATACAGATATTATTTCATGAAAAGGAGAAAGAGGCCGACCTTTTCTCGAAAGGATCGGCAACTTTCAATTTGTGTGGACTGACTCCTCCCGTCATGAGAAGAAGAAGAAGATAACGAAACATTTCTAGAAGGAATAGATAACGATGAAACGAATGATGAATAAATAATGCACAGAAGGTAGTCTGAAAATGAGAGGAGACAGAGACGGTCAGAAATGGCACCCCACAGGGAGGAAGGAAGGATACTGTATCGAATGACCGTCTGTCACTCAGGTTGAATGGGAGTGAGGAATGGAATGAACCTGTCACTCTCTTCATTGCTTACTGTATCCTCTTACACGTCATCAACTGTCCAAGTGAAATGTAAACTATGAGAGATTGCAGGGAGAAGAAGAACGAAGAGGAATGAAGAGAGGAAAGGTGGAAGAGGAAAGACTCGTGGATACCATAATGTAATTGTTCAATCATTGTGTTCAATCAATCAAGTTTCTAATCAATCGGATCATCTGTTTTGTTATAAAAATCGAGATGTTTTCACAAACATCAATACTTCAAAATGGTCGAAAACGTGAAGAAAGGGGAAAAGAAGAACAAAAATAAGAGTAAGAGTAAGGAGAAGGAGAAGAAAGAGGTAAAGAAAGAAGAGGAGAAGAAAGTGGAGACAGTGATTCCAATGGAGGAAGCGAAGAATGAAGAAGCAAATGTAACAGAAAGATTTGGTTACATTGAACGCCATGAGTTTAAGAGAAACGAAGAGTCTCAACGTGCTTATGAATCGAATTATGAAGCAGAAGAAAAAGATTGGAATAGAGCATGGAAGATATTGAAGAATACGATCACTATTACTATGCCATGCATATTTGGAGAAGAGGGAACATTCCATTATGTTAGTCTACATCTCAACTATTCTCATAATTATCTAATAATCTCACTCAGAAAACATTGATTGCCTACACTCTCGTTGTACTCTTCCTTTTTCTCATCTGGACTAGTGTTTGTATTTCCCCTTTTCCCCCCTTCTCATTCCAATTTCTTTCAGATCACAAGACTCCAGGAGGAAATGTATTGTTGCTATTATGTTAAAATTCTTGGAATAATGTGTGTTCTTCAATAAATGTACACGTTAATCTTTTTTTTTTATTTCAGCGGCATTGAAATTAACAACCCGGGATGTAAAGAAGAACCAGGCGCTCCTCAAATTTGCAAATAATTACTACCTTTTCTTTCTATATTTCAACTATTGTATCTAATACCAGTTATAAATCAAGTTCTAATCAGTTCAAACGTCTGAATTTTTAACGGATCAGTAAATATTTTGAGATTGACCCATCTGTTCATCACATATAAACAAGAGAGAGAGAATCTTCTCTGCTGTAATCGAATCTTCGTCTAGATTCAATCCCACCCATCAACATTTCCTCTTTATCTTTCACAGTTCTCACCATCTTTCTTCTTTCTGAGACAGATCTTATCATGATAAATAACTCTGTAATCAGTCTCTCTTTTCTCTCTAATCCCTTCTTCTTCTCAGTGATCGCCGATGCTCTTTCCTCTTGTGGTCACTTCTCTTGCAGTTGCGACTTCTGCAGGAGACCCTTACGAGTTAGTTATTTCATATAACTATTGGCATTAACAGCTGGCGTTACCAGCGGGGTACCTAGCGTTGTCTTATAACATGAAATCGGTTGACGTGATACACCTTTACTTTTTAGCATTATGATCCATATTGAGATTCGATGATTGTAACACTCTCTTCGATCGTCAAACGATGGTTCATCTCTTTGAATGGAAGTTTGTTCCTCTTCACTCTTCTCAATTCAATTCATATTCTTTAGATGGGAAGATGTAGCCAAGGAATGTGAAGATTTCCTTCAATACAATGGATATGGAGCAGTTCAAGTCTCTCCTCCCAATGAACACATTATGATATACACGAATAATGATGTACCATGGTCAGTTATCTTCTCTCGTATTCAAATTCGTTTCATGTGAATTGAGGTGGGTTCGATATCAACCTGTATCGTATCGACTCATTTCTCGTAGTGGAACCGAATCTCAATTCCAGAATATGGTTGATAGATGCAATAAAGTCGGAGTAAGGTAAATTGTTCTTTTTTTTTGAATAAAAACGGATAAATTGCATGTTTTTTTTGCAGAATAATCGTGGATTCAGTACTGAATCACATGGTTGGAGTGGGTCAGAAATCGGATGATCCAGGTAGAGGTTCAAGTGGAACAGCTTCATTCGATGGAAGAGATGGAATTGAATCATTCCCTGTTAGTATCCTCCTTCTTTCTCTCTTCATAAATACAAATATGAATTGCAGGCAGTACCCTACAGCAGTACAGATTTCCATGATCCAGTTTGTCATGGAGATATCCAGGATTCAGACTATCATAATAATGCCAATAATGTATGATGAGAGTCTCTTCTTCACGTGATCATCTCTATTGCAGGTTCGAAATTGTCGTCTGTCTGGTCTTCTCGATCTGAATCACTCATCGACACACGTTAGAAATATGGTGAGATCCCCGTTTCATCACTCCTAATAGGCTAGTCTCTTCGCATCTTTCTGATCATTCAAGTTCACTAGGGTCCAATACTGAACCAAACGGTCCAAATATTTCTCAGGTAACATCGTATCTGACGTCTCTGATCAACATGGGAGTGGGGGGATTCAGGTGAGAAAGGTCATATCGTCTCTTATCTCACTAATCCCCTTGATTCCTCTGGTGGACTGACATCTGTCCACGAGGAAAATGATTAGAGTTATTGATGGATGATCCACTAGTGGGATACAATGTTGCCAGAGGATAGATCACGAACAAAATAATCGTTTAGATTAGATGCATCCAAACACATGTTTCCGAATGATCTACAGTATGTTCTCGAGAGACTTCCCAATCTAAAGGCTGATGTAAGAATCATATTGAGAACTGGGCCTATTTACGATTTTAGATCTTCGGTGCAAATCAGAAGCCATTCGTTGTTCATGAAGTAATCGATAGAGGAGGAGAAGCGATTAAGGTATGAGAGATGATCATTTATCTCCTCAATAGTATCCCACTAGGTCAATGAGTACATTTCAATTGGTCGATACACTAATTTCAATTTCGGAGCCGCAGTCGCATCGGCTATTTGGAAAGAGAGCGATGTAGCGTGAGTTATCGATGGAGAGAAAAGGGAAGGAATGGTCCCATCAGAGGTCTATCTACCCTCGGTCCTGGTTTCGGATACGGTAATCTGGATGATCATGATATACTCAATTTCATCGATAATCATGATAATCAGAGAGACGATCATCCATATGTCGTACGTTTTTCCTCTGTCAATTATAGAATGTGTGTGTGTCGTGGTACACAAATACCAACATCAGTGGCTAAATTTTCACAATAATCGGGTCAGCAGAAACGATAGATTATTTTCAGTTGACATACAAGAATGGTGATGAATATCGAATGGGCAATGCATACATGCTCGCGTGGACGTATGGATACACAAGGGTTACCTTCTCTCTTCTCTCTCTCTCTCTCTCTCTCTCTCTCTCTCTCTCTCTCTCTCTCTCTCTCTCTCTTTCTCTTTCTCTCTCTCTTGATGATCTTTTGCATTTGAGGTAATGAGTAGTTTCGACTTCAAACTTCACGACCAGGGGCCACCCAATCAGGGAGCGCCTAACTATGCTGTATGTTTCAAGTTCCATTCATGGTTCAGTGCAAATTTGAATACAGACGAAATGTCCGACGTTCAATCGTGATAATACTTGCGATGATCGTTCTGATTGAGTGTGTGAACACTCGATGGCCGACTATTAGACAGATGGTACAATTCAGAGCTGTCTGTCAAGTGAGAACTAACACTAATTCATTCTTTCATTCATCTTGAAAAGGGTCGTGCTGCAACTGAAATCGTGACGGAATCGAATAGAATCGCCTTTGCTCGTGAACAAAATGGATTCTTCGCCATGAATAATGCTGATTCCGATTGGAAAAGGTAGAGGGATAACGGATAATATATGATATATGATCCATATTCAGACAGTTCGACACTACTCTTCCCTCTGGTTCGTACTGTGATCAATATGATGGAGAACTACAAGGATCGATGTGTACTGGACAGACAATTACGGTTGATAACAATGGTACGATCTATTGAGTAGAAGGGAAATCGTACAAATTCATGAAAAACTAACCAGAAATGGTACCTTTCAGGAAAGGCATCATTCCGTATTCCTGCCCGTGGATGTATTGCATTCTCAGTGATATCTCGTATCGGAGGTCGTCCTTCCCCTCCCAATCCACCCAATGGAAACTTCCAGAAGACTGCCATATTCCTACAGAGAGTTGGTCATTCCATTCACTTTTTCCCAATGATTATTCTTCAGAATACTCAACCGGGACAGAATGTATTCATTAGAGGAGGATCCGCTCAAGCACATCGTTAGTATCTTCAAGTAAACAGTATTCATCTCTCATTCAGAATGCTCTACTGGTCCATTCAAACAATCGACCGATCTCTGTTCTATCCCCATCATTCACAATTCGACAACTCCTTGGATGTATGCTACCTATCGACAATGGAGTCAAGGAGATGAATATCTCGATTTCGAAGGAGAGGAGCAAAGGCAGGGTCAGATTGTATTCCCATCACTGTCATTGTGTCTCTCAGGAACATACGACGGAACTCATGCAACGGGAACACCCCTCGCTTATTCAACCAATGATGCCAACTCTGTCGATTACCAACCACTCAATAAGTGAAACATCCCTTCCTCTCTCACCCATTTCGAATCTTCTCAGATATGGTCCCGATTACTGGTTCGTCCAAATTCTGATGGACTGTGATAAGACTGAAAATGGATGGTTTGAATTGAAGGTGAATTGAGATAAATGTATTAATTAATAATCAGTTGATTTTAGGGATACATGAATGGATGGGAGAATGACATTAAACAGTCTTCTTGCTCTGGTACAATCGATGGATCGAATCCATTGAAGAGTAGCAACAATCACGTTGCGAAGTGTGGAGCTGTCAATGTATACACGTGGAATTCAAACTCGTGTATTGTCAACTCATTCTAAGGGAATCGTCCATTTAATCAGTATACATAAATTATTTCAAGAAAATGATTGTACGAACACTTTCTAATCAAACATCGACAAAACTATCATAAAGAGACGAAGAGAAGAAGAGTGATCAAAGCGAGTAGAATCGGAGAGAGAAAAGAGAATATATCCATTTGATATAATACTAGATGAATTTCTGCTGTGCGAAGGGAAATTAATATGATTCATCTTTTGGATTGTTGATATGTGGGAATTGTTTTCAGTTGGGGGTTAAGGAATCTGTTATTCCGGATCATTTCCCTCTCTTTCTCTCTCTCTCTCTCTCTCGCCTCAATATACCTTTATCGTTCTTCGTTCCAACTCATTTGATATCCTCTGAGGGGAGAACGGGAACCAACCAGAACCGTCCACTTTAGCAGAGAGAATCATCTGAGAAAGAGAGTGAATTTCCCATACAAATTCTCTCTCTCTCATCTCTCTCTCACTCTTTCCTATCGATTTCACTTCAAAGATCAGCTTCTATTCATTGAATTCGTCTTGATTGAATTGAGATGGGAGAATGGCGAGTTTGATGTTTTTCATGCTCACTTTCTCTTTTCAAATGGAGTAAACTCATTCCCTAATTCATGACCGGCATCAATCAATGCTCTGAGACTCTTGCGATGAAATTTACACGACTTGCAGCAAATTGAGGAGAATTTAAAACTATAAACTGATTGGAAGTATATTTTTTTATTTTTTAAACTCTTATCGGATTAAGAATTTTTAAAAAATCATGGAAAAGTGTACAATAAGCAAGACACTCACAATCATTGTGGTGATGAAAAGAGAGTGAACATCATGAGGGTACACCCCCTGTTTCTCTCAATGTCAAATGATGAGTCAGAGACCGCGTGGCAAAGCTTGACCAACTTGACCTTCCGCTCTTCATTCGATGGTTTCCATTTGAAAAGAGGCACGTTTGAAGTATCAACAGGTTATATCAACGTTTGAAGTATCTGATGAAAGCCACACTCCGTCAAACTAAAATATTGCTTTAAAATATTCTCGAGGAGAGAACGAAAATCTTGTGATGATTGATTCGTTGATGACAAAATGAGATCAATTGAGATCGACAGTTCGCAAAACCTAATGAACAGTAAGAGAGAATTCGCTGAATGTTTGCGAGTCGACTCGTTTATAAAAGGGATCGAGCTTATCTAGTGATACTCACATCTCTTTACATTATCATGAACATTACCACTCTTCTTCTTCTTTCTCTTATCGCTAGTTCTTCCGCCCAATGGGGATATGGCCCATATGGAGGATATGGTGGAGGTATGCCACTCATTCATACTTTAAAATTATGAATAGAGTATCTGAAATAATTATACAACGAGGTATATGTTTGTAGGATGGGGTCATCATCATCATCATCATCACAGACCATGGGGAGGATATGGAGGATATGGAGGATATCCTTATGGAGGAATGGGTGGAGGAGGTACTTAGACTTCTAGCTATTTGCATTATAAAAGTGGTTAGACATCTGATATACCTAGATATTGCTAAATAAGTATAAACTTAATTCTCTTCAGGATTCGGTGCAGGGTTTCTTTTGGGCGCTCTTCTTGGCTGAATTCCAGTCTAATTCTCGTTCTATTCTTTTTTTTCAAATGCCTGTAAATAAATCGTTCCTTTCTGTGAATGAATTAACCCATTTTTCACACTCCATTCACTTCGATTGGTTCTATGTAAAGGCTATCTCACCCTCATGATTCAATCTGATTCAACCTCCATCAATGCTTCGTCCTTCTCTTCTTCTTCTTCTTCTCTTCTCAGTCGTCATATCTCAATATGCGTACTATCCTGGATATCAACCAGTTGCATACACTTATCCAGTCTATCCCACTCCTACATACACATATCCAGCTTACACGTATCCTACATATACCTATCCCACATATGGTTAGTCATTTCTCAATATTGATTAATCTGATCACTTCAATTCAAGGATATCCGTATGCTCGACCGTACGTCGTCCCCTATCGACCATATCGGCCGGGTATGTTGAAAATAAACTAGATACTTCTTCTCGTCTTTTCCGTGATATTACTCTAATATTGAGCTTAAATCTACACATAAATGATTGATTCCAGGATTCGGTGGTGGACTCGTAACTGGTTACTTAGCTGGTCGTCTTGTGGGATAAATGATTGATTATCCTCAATTCCATCCAACTTCGTCCTATACCGAATTTTCACTTTAATTACTCCATTCGTTCGAAATAAATGATAAACGATCTCTTCCTTTATCCTGTCCCACTTTTCTTCTCAAGCTAAACCTGAATTATCAAGAGAACGAACGTTTCTTTCTCTTCTCCTTAAATTCAACTATCACACATCTCATTCCTCAGTCGGTCGCAAGTACGAAAGTGATGCTTAATTCCCTCTATCAGAATGATTTATTTTATATTCGGAGTTCCTATTCCTTTCACATTCTCATAGCCTTATTTTTCATAGTAGCCTTGTTTCAGATGCTCCGTCTCTCTCTTCTTCTTCTTCTTCTTCTCTGTGCAATTACATTCGCTCAATATGGTGGTCCGTATGGAGGAGGGCCTTATGGAGGCGGTAGATATGGAGGATGGGGTACAACATATTTTGAACTAGTTCATTCCTTTACATGTATGATAACACATTATGTATTTAATGTAAATATTGATTATATTAATATTTACAATAATAATCAGGACGGCGTCATCACCACGGTGGATTCGGATACGGTGGATACGGTCCTGGTGGATACGGTGGATTCGGACCCGGATATGGAGGATATGGACCAGGAGGTAACACTTTTTTTTTATTCTTCGAGTCATTTCCTCTCGAAATGGATAATTTTTACGGATCGTGTGCAATAATATAACTATATAATGTATAGTCGAAACTTCAGGTGGATACGGAGGTGGACTTCTCACGGGACTACTACTAGGATAATTTATTATATCTAGATATTATATATTTTCATAACAGATCCCAATTTTTACTATATATTATCGTCCGTTTTCCTCTCTTGGTATCGGCCTGAATTCCACTACGAGATTGAATTTCCATTCATCCCATTCAATACTATCCAAATGCTCCCATTGCATTACTTTATAGGACGACAAGATACATACATTTATTTGTTTTCTCTATCATCTTCATTAAATTCTAACAATAAAGAATTCTAAATTTTGACTTTTAGCAAAAAATCAACACCAGTCTAGGAAGAGAAAAGAAGGGTGCGGGATTTTCTTTTTTTTTGCCTCGCTCGCGCCTCTCTCGCGCCTCACGCCTAACGCCTCGCTCGCGCGGGATTTCCGATACCGAACCTGCATCTCTAGTTGGTCTGATCACTTTATCACTATTATTGCTGAACTCTATCGGAGCACCACGGACTTGCTGGGGTGACTGGAAGCGTGGAGATTGCGGTAGTTACCGAGTGGGTATATGGGTATCCTTGTGTTTTCTATGGAAACAGAAGAAAAAAGACGAAAGCTAAAGAGATCGCTTGAATATCGTACATAAATATTTCCTAGTGAAATTCTCTTTGAAATAACTTACAATACACCATTGAACGATGTGAAATGCGAGTGAAGAATAGATCTCTGTTGTAAGAGGACACGTTAATGGCATATCGAAAGAATAATTCATTACGGGTGAATAGAACGGAAATCACGCGAAAGAAAACATCGTGAGAAGAGGTATAAAAGAAACAGTACTAAGTCAAGAATGAGAAATGTATCTAGCATTTAGCCTGATTTTATCAGTAGTATCTAACTCAATATTTAAGATAATCAGAAGAAAAGTTAAGGGAAAATCACAAGTTTGAGGATTTATACACGCAATGATTTTGCCTCTACTCTGTCCCAGAAAAAAGTTACCCGAATAATTGGATAGAAGGTGAGATTGGAAGAAGGGAGAAACGAATGGAGGTGGTCTTTTACACTGATAGACAGAAGAATAAATAAGTCAATGCTGTAATCGAGTTAGCAAAGCTAACATTCTTCTATAATATCAAGAGAAAACGGACTTATCCCTTTCAAGAGATTTTTCTAGTCGAATGACGTATGTCAAAGGATCTGAATGAATTCATATCCCTCTAAGTATAATTGAAACGAACTCGGACCAGAATATAGATAAGAAATGTGATGTGTAGTGGGAAAATTATTCGAAAGTAATACATCGACATTCGTGAAATGACGAAAGAAGATCTTGTGTGAATAATGATCATGTGAGAAGAAGAGTCACATTCATGTACTCATTATCTCTCTTGTGATCATTCGAACCACTTGAAGATTGTTATTCAAAGTATAGTTGTTGCGACTACGCAAACTCTCTGAGAGATTCAATGTAATGAATACGATTCATTAAGAAAAATAAAGGTTAGGAATACATTTGTATTTGTATCTCTTCACCGCTGCTTACTGTTATCTAATCTTCTTTTCGATTACTCCCAATTCGAGAATTACTCAAATTCAATGTTGACCATTCGATCGAAATCACTTCTTCCTCATTGTTCAAATGAGAATTAGATCAGGAAGCGAAAGAATGGAATACGACCAGAATAAGGAAGACGATAGGAGAATATTTTGATGTCTATGTCTCTCTTTTTGTTTCTTTACTCATCTCTGCTAACATTCACTATTCAGTTGATGATTGGAGCGAACAGAATCAATTGGAGACAAGTCAATTCGAAAGAATGATACAATGAAAACAATAGAAATTCCTCGAATTTTATTCACTATGATATTTATTTCGATTAGTTACTCGTTATGATAATTCTTGTACGTTTCTGCAGCCCAATTTTCCTTCATCGCGAGTTACTTAAATATCGAATTGATTTGCTGCTCAATCATTTCCACAGTTCGATTTTTAAATGTGAATCTATAGAGAAGGCAAAGTTCACAAGTACCATATTGGGAGAAGGAAATGAGGCCGGGATGGGAAAGGAGATGGTCAAGTCCGATCTCGATTTTGAGAATCTGAAAAAGATTTCCGTAAGAATTGTTAATCGAAAACCCTTAACAACTATATAGGAACAGAAAGAAGAACCTTTTCAACTCTGACACGACTCTCCATTCATTCTTCTCTGGATCAAATTGTTCGATTTCAGCCACATTATTACGATTAGGACCTTGTCCACCAATCACAAAGAGGAAGTCGCGACTCGCTACGAGAGTAGGACCACCCCTACACACTTCCATTACATATAATATCCAATAGCAAGATTCACAATTATCGATTGCACTACTACCGTACCTTGCGTAATTCATTCCCTTGAGTTTCTCCCATTTTCTGCTATTGGGAGAGAATTTAATGAAGCCTCTGAGGAAACCGGAAAATTCGTTCCCACTGTAAGTGCACAAATAATTGAATTCGATAAAGTACGCTATTCCATGAAATTATGATAAAAAGAATTAAGTCTTGTTCATACCCTCCAGCAAAGAAGAAATCTCCATTCAAGTATGCTGTTCCAGTCCGATGATCTATCGAATCCTATCCAGGGAATGAACTCCATCTGAGAATACGAATCTCTAGGATTGAAATATTCTCAATTTCTCACTTGTTTGTAATGGGATTATAACATTCGCCATCGTTCGCCAATTCAGATCCGCCAATCACTAAAATTATATTACCTATTCCAACCATCTCTCGATTACGGTAGCATACTGTATAATTTTCCGTCCGCAACGCAACTTGCGGCATGTGATCTTGCACTTTCCATGTCTGCTAGACGAATCCATCCTTCAAAATTATATCGAATTCAATAAATAGATTATTGTTATTTCGATGATATAATTGAGATGAAAACTTTCTTTTTCTTTTTTCATCAACCTCATTGGTGCTTTTTCAACTCGAAGACATAACAAGTCAATAGTGCATATAAGGAGGAGCACCCACAAGTTTTCCAGATAGGAAACTAGTTTGAGCCTTCTTAGATAGAGTTGAACATGTTTCAATTTTAAGAGCAGTGTTAGTTTTTGCAACGTACAGTCGCCAATCATAGTCATCGCGCACTTTTTCCACTTGGTTTCCCGCTACAATAGATAAACAAAGTTTGCAAAAACTAACACTGCTCTTAAAATTGAAACTTGTTCAACTCTAAGAAGGCTCAAACTAGTTTCCTATCTAGAAAACTTATGGGTGCTCCTCCTGATAGATAACAAATACCTTCATTTGCATTCAATGGATCAAACGAATAGAGTCCTTTCGATTTTTCCACCCAAGAACCGCCGGCCCGTTAACTGCGAATGCAATCAATTCGAACATTTCTCCATTTTTGCTCACAACTTTCCGTCGATGACTCCAATTGAATCCCCCATCAGTAGAAGTTGATTCGGAACTGTCATCTGACAATCAATGCATAGTACAATAATGAACGATGAAATGTACCTCATCAAAGAGATTATTTCGTGTATCGTAAGTGATAATTGTACCGGAAGATCCTCATCAATATCGTCATCATAATGATTACCGATGAAGAAAATCTGTAAGAAGAAAGGATGTAGTAATTTCATAAGTTCTTATAATTCCTACCTTCTCTCCAATCACTGCATGCTTGCAGTACAGCTTCCTACATTCGATTTGACCAGCTTAAGAAACAGAAAGAGTTGCTATCATGTTAAATATATTCTTACTGTGACATTTGTTCGTCATTGGATCGTAGATATCAACAGTGCTCCACTCATTATTCTGCTCGTCATAGTCCCAATTAGACCCTAAGTTCACAGATCATGCAACGATTCAGCAACAATTAAATAATAACTGACCAGTAACGATAATAAGGTAGTGATCATAATCGCAGTTCCTCATCAGGTTGTTCAAATGGATATTCGAATTCTTTCCGATTCCCTGAACATAACTAATCTCTTCATATTCAATTTCATTGAAATATTGAATACCCCTGCTTCATTCATAATATCGATGCATTCTGGATTGTCATAGATCCATTTCTTAGTCTCAACAATCTCTGTGAGGAATGAAGGAGAAAGACGAGGGGTACGAATCAATTTGAGTAATCTCAAATTGGAGTTGTATCACATTATTATGAAACGAATGTATCTCCCACCTCGTTCCGTATTTATTCCTATTCACATCTTTTCCAATCCATCGATCGACTGCATCGAAAACTTTCAATTCGATTAATTATTGTATTAAAATTTGATAATATTCTAGACGAACTAACCTGTTTCTCATTATCGACATTGAGTGAATTGCTCTTTAGTAGATCTTCGATAGTACCGAAAGAACGTTCTAAGAAATTGGGAGTGAGACCTAGGGGGACGAAATTGGCATGAAGAGAATTTAAACATTATTTGTCTTCATAAAAAACCAACTTTAATAAATGATCCGAATGAATATTTATTGTAGTTGATATTCCTGCAGAAAACAATAAGAGAAAATATGTCATCATATTGGATTCGTCTTCTCATGAATGCATAACATTCATCGACTATCGATTCCTTAAAGGAGGAGTCCCACGAATATCTGGCTAACTGAGTTCTCGGTCTGAGATTGTGGGTCGTGGCTACCCGATAACACTTTCGAAACTCCCATGTATTCAATTTTCGTTTGAACTGAGATATGAGCAGTTGGCTGCGTTCCAAGTGACCTTGCGCGCGCAGGCAACGAGCGAGAGAACGTGCGAAATGAGGAGAGCGCGCCCTCTCATTCCTCACTTTGCATAATCGCCCGCACGATTCGTGGGACGCCTTCTTTAAGTAAATTATTGATCAATATCAGTTTAGTTAATTCAAATTAACCATCTCAAAATAGGCCGCAGCACACATCAAATATTGTGCAGTGTGATCGTTATATTTCGCGTGTAGGCATATCTATTCCACTAAGTTTTCCATTGATTTCAGGTCGAACTCTGAGAAAATTTTATTCCACAAAAGGAATAATCGAGAAGAAGGAAAATAAATCTAAGAACAAACGGCAGAATTGAGTCGAAAGTTTGATTATCACTGCTCTCGTTATCACTCGATACGTGATAACCTAAGTTTGCACTCGTACTGTATCGGCTTTATCGCTGGCTAAGGGATATAGATCGGCTTTATCGCTGGCTGGGGTAATTATGTACAACCGTGGAATGCGATGTAACAGTTGTACTATACACGGATGGCCCAGGGCCAGGAACAACGAGACGAGGAAACAATTGAACAGAACAGACAATTGAGCGTGAAATGAACGAGAAATGAAATGAACGAGAGTAACTAAACGTGAATAACGAAGAAGAGACAAAGAGAAGAAGAGAAGGAGAACAGACAGTTGAACGGAAGAACGGAAGAACGGAAGAAACGAGGAGGTAATAATAGTACATGGACTACAGCAGTTAACCGGGAAATGCTACAAGTAGTAATGAAAGACAGGGATTGGGGAGATTGTGGGTTAATAGAGGGCTTAGGGGAGGGGAAGGGATCCTCCTTGCGTCTCCACTGTATCAGAGAGATATGGGGCTAGTCCAGCTATCGATCTCCATCTACCTCTTCTTTGTACTTGATCGGCGGAGGCTCCTCTTCTAATCGACTCCATCGCACCTCCTCCTCTCAACTGATGCGGCGTGAACCTGGAGATGCCCACTCTGGAACAGAGGGAGTAGAGGTCTTTACGGAAAGAATCAGAGGTGATATGGGAAAGGGGATGGGATAAGGAGGGAAACACCCATACGGAAAGGGGAACTCGGGATCTATATGAGTCGAATAGGGAAAGAGTCTCTGATTCCTCTCCTATTGAGATGAATGTCTCTCTACCCTCTGAGAACTGGTCATTTTTTGCCTTCCTAATCGAGACCCTAAGAAGGCCCTCAGACCAAGATAGATCTGACCATCTAAGAGAAATGAGTTCAGAAACTCTAAGAAGGGCACCATAGGCCAGTGCAGCGCCTAATGCGCAACGAACAATGTAGAAATCTGTGGGATGGAGGGAGGCAAAACGAACAATTGTATGAATATGGGAAGCTGGGACTTTGGGATGATGGGTTACAGGATGAGATCTACGTGTACAATCAAAGAGGGACGACAACAAATTAGCGAAGAACGGGGGGAGGGGATCGCAGAAATGGGAGTATGCTGAATGTAGGATCTTCAGGGATGACAAGGATCGTCCCTCGTGGATCCTCCTGAGTGCGAAGATAAGAAGAGAAGACGGGCACGACGGGTCGATTCCCTTCTTTCGTGCGAATACTCTGAGAATACCACAATTACATCTCTGCGAATACATTTGGGAATTGACGGTGTTGGATTAAGGAATTACCTCAACTGTTTCATGCTCCCTTTGTACACCCTCATCGTCGCAGGTGCCTTTGCACCTTGTAATGACCGAGTCAATACAGGTGCCAGTTCCGGGTCGACCGTGGCCACTTTACTCATAAGTTCTCGCAGCGCCACTCCGGACTGGCCTGTAAAAAGGATGGGTTCTCTGTTTCTACAATCTGACTCTCTTTCTCGCTTCTTGTTGTGGGTCGGGAAGAGGGTTTGGGCGTTTGGGAGAGGAAGGATGAGTCGGGGTGGGCGGGTGGGATCTACCCCAGAAAAAGCCTAGAATGACGAAAATATCGAATGAAACGGAAAGGTGATGCGCCGATACTCAGGGAGACTTTTCGTATTTCACAGAAAGGCGCGAACTCGAATATTTTGCGTGGCACACGCCGATACCGTACTCGGCAAACTACGATTATCTCTGTAGACGATTCTGCCCAAATCCCATCGAAAAGAACTTTGAAATGAGGAATTCGTTCAATAAGAAGAGCCTGGAAAATATCATTATTATCGAAGAGAAATCAGAAGGACAATTTTAATTTCTAATGTGAATATTAATATTCGAAAAACCTTATGGACATTCATGATGACATCTCCAATTTTTATTTTCTTATCACAATCAATTCCCTCTTGACGAAGATTCTCATAATGTTTCAGGTGCTTGAAAGATCAAAGATCAATCTACGATTCACCTATGAATAGTGAAAACCTCAGGAAGAGGATGACAGATCGTCACACTATCGGGGTGCTCAGTTCCTCGAAGAGAGATTTGAACACCTGACATATTCGATATCGTTGTGATAGTGAAATCAATAGCAAACCACAACACTCATAGTCTAGATGTCTAGATGTCATAGATGGGATTTTCGGGGTCGAATGGAATCAAAGGTACATCTGGTGATCTGAATTGAAGAATAAGCAATAAAGTTGAGTGAATGGATTACTTTTCGATCGCTTGTGGTGATGGGTATTCAATTATCGTCTCTCCTTGTCTCTCTCCACAAATTTCATGGGCCTGAGAAACGGTAATGAATCAACAGTACGATTCTCGTAGAAGAATTGAAAATTCGATAACCATAGATGATACTCCATTCACATACCTTCTTTAGTTCATCATATGCATTTTGAAGTCGAATATTCTCTTGTTTTTAATGTTCCACATCTATCTTCCACTTTTCGCCTTCAATCTTGTACATTTCACATTGTTCATTTAGTCGACGAATCTGTAATCACAATCAATCTCATCACTATCAATGCAATCAAATACCTCATTGTTTTCGATCTTTAAACGATAGTTTCGGAAGAATTTAACATAGATAAGGAGAATGATGGCGTTAAGAGAAACCGCCATCGACCATTCACGATGGGATAGAAAGAGTGGAATGAAGGGATTGAGAAGTGAGGGGGGATAAGAAACCAAAGAGAAATTCATAAAATCGAGTTCAGACAAAGAGACCATTATTGAATTCCAGAGTTAGCTTATACATTGCTATCTATGTTTGTATAGGAAGTATATAATATTTATCGTCACATCCAGCACATTTCAAACTATACATAATTGATCATCATAATAATGCTCCCTCTTCGTTTGTGCCGGGTTTCGCAGTGGATCTTGGATTTTCTGACACTGTTATTATTGTGAAAGCAGCCATGATAATTATAATAGTCAATAAAATTATGAGGAATGGACTGAAGGAACTAATCGGAGATATCATAGCATACTCAGTTTTAGTTTCTTCAATTTTGTGATAAAGATCGCAGCATTCCCATTCACATCAAACTTGTCCCTTAGGACAAAACCATGAGAAATATGAAAGTCTGAAGATGAATTCTCTCTAATTAAAGGAGGCGTATCACGAATATCTGGCTAGCAGAGTTCCCAATGTGAGATAGTGGGTCATGGTTACCCGATCACGCTTTCACAATTTTCGTTTGAACTGAGATATAAGCGTTCAGCTGTGTGCCAAATGACCCTGAAGATCCGGCTACGAGCTAGAGACTAGAATTGGGTTACTGTAAGGAAAATATTCTCGTATCGTCCTTCCGCACAATGCGTCAACATTTATTGGATAAAGATAACAGCATAGGGCAAATTACTATTTAAAAAATTGTGAAAATTGATAAGCTATTTAAGTTATTTGTTTGTCCTGTACAGGGGTAAAGCTTCACATGAAAAGAAATAAACAGGGAAGATAACACGTAGAGTAACTTGGAAGTGTATACAATATCAGTATAGGAGATCAGAAAATATGTCAAACACAAATCAAAAAATGTGGTCAAAAATCAAACTAATATAATGAAGACTGGTGTGATGAGAATGAACAGGAGATAGGTTATTCTTCATAATATTGAGTGTCGTATGGGAGATGGAGACACGAATATGAAGAAGGAGTTGAACATCTGAGAGAGAGAATCATTCATATCCCCTCCCCCCCCCCCCCTCCCCTATTCCCTCTCACCTCTGTAATTCCATCTCTGTTCCCACTGCAGGAAGAGGATTCGGCAATTGGAAGTAAGTACAATCAACCTACAATATATTTTCATATTGCACAATTATAAGAAGAGAGATCGTATACTTCTTTATATCCAGGAATGAGTAGATCGAAGAAGAAAGTTCCATCCTCCAGTGATCTCACTTGATGAATATTATCCATTTGAGGAGAGAGATAGATGCATCCGTCTCTTTCACTCACCTGTAACACTTCTTCGAATCCCTCTCTCTTTATTACTCACATCTCTTTCTCCATTGAATCGTACTTCGGGTGTATCGAGAGTGGAAGTAGGAAGAAGAGAGAACGAAGTTATTCTGAGTGAACCACGAAGGACTCGAATGAACCCATGCATTGTGGGATGATCATGCATCGGGATTACATCGTTACGACTGAAAGACATTCAATTACATATCACAAGTATCAGGAGAGAATGTAGCAAAATGGGGCTTATCGGGAACTAGATTTTTCAAACACCTTTCAGACCAATCATATTATAATGGGAGAACACCCTAGAGAAGAGAATTTTTTGTGTCCGGTCACTTTGTCCCAAAACCGGCATATAGGAATTTCCCGGTTCTTGACCCGGCTGTGATGTATCTTAGCTCCCAGATGAGCTAGAGAGATGGCACCGGGCCCAAAAATGAGGAAAATTATTCTGAACAACTTTTGTATTAACAACCAGTCGGTATATCAAAAAACAAAAATTTTATTTTTAAAAAACTGGTTTCCGGATCATTAAAAAATGTCCAGTACTGCAAAGAAGTGCAAACGCAGGGAATTTTATTGCGTAATATAAAAGAGCTATTTCATATGCATAAAGTAAAAAAAGTATTTCAACTTAGGTTTTGGTATGTACCCGACCATGTTTTTGGCCTCCGAACATGTCCGACTGCAATATTGTGAGAACCCTGAGGAACAAGGAGCCCCAAGTTTGAGCAATCTCGATGAAATTTTTTTGGTAGCCTATGTTGGTGACGAGAAAATTCTCAAAACACATCTTTTGTCACAGAACCGGCATTAGGTACTTTCCGGTTCTGGGCCCGGCTATGTCGTATCTCAGCTCCCAGTATAGCTAGAGACCTCCAGTTAGGCTTTAAAAAATGCGGAAAATTATTCTAATCTGCTTTTTCCTTCACCGAAACCTTGGATTTCGGCTCTGACGAAGGCGAAATATGTCAAATCCATCATATTTCGATCGTCAAACTTGCAGAATCTTCGAAAAATTAGCTGTTTTTGGCATATATCGAAAAAGGTGTCCAATTTTTTCAGTGTAGGAAAAAAAGCAGATTAGAATAATTTTCCGCATTTTTTAAATCCTAACTGGAGGTTTCTAGCTATACTGGGAGCTGAGATACGACATAGCCGGGCCCAGAACCGGAAAGTACCTAATGCCGGTTCTGGAACAAAAGATGTGTATTGAGAATTTTCTCGTCACCAACATAGGCTACCAAAAAATTTCATCGAGATTGCTCAAACTTGGGGCTCCTGGTTCCTCAGGGTTCTCAATCTCTCAGAAGACACGTGATATACCGAAAAGTTTCATGCGCTCCTTTTTCAAATCTCTTCGCGCAATCTCTTGGAACAAAAAAGTTACAATACGATACAAGAATACATCACCAGGTGGGTGTATTTCAAGTGCAAAAAGTACAGAAAGTGTGAAGACGAGAATAATTTGCAAAACTCACACTTCATACTATGACCATCGAAAAACATGTCCTAAAAATGGTCAAATAAACTAAAATCGCTTAGAAAATACCTCCAGAAACGTTTTCTGCTCGTATAATAACAATAGAAGCAAACTCTTCAAAAAAAAAAGAAATAAAATGTTTTGGACAATATTGCAGTCGGACATGTTCGGAGGCCAAAAACATGGTCGGGTACATACCAAAACCTAAGTTGAAATATTTTTACTTTATGCATATGAAATAGCTCTTTTATATTACGCAATAAAATTCCCTGCGTTTGCACTTCTTTGCAGTACTGGACATTTTTTAATGATCCGGAAACCAGTTTTTTGAGAATAAAATTTTTGTTTTTTGATATACCGACTGGTTGTTAATATAAAAGTTGTTCAGAATAATTTTCCGCATTTTTTGGGCCCGGTGCCATCTCTCTAGCTCATCTGGGAGCTAAGATACATCACAGCCGGGTCAAGAACCAGGAAATTCCTATATGCCGGTTTTGGGACAAAGTTACCGGACACAAAAAATTCTGTTCTTTAGGGTGTTCTCCCATTATAATATGATTGGTCTGAAAGGTGTTTGAAAAATCTAGTTCCCGGGTTCGTACATTCTCTCCTGATCCTTGTGATATAACATAGACATCATCTTTGCAGTTAATGATAAGCCATCGTTCTAATTGCAACAGTAAAATAGATTCAATAACTCACGTTCGAAATCCAAACATGCTGCAGTGCATTGAGGGAGATTCGGCAATAGCAGAATAGAGAATAGGAGCTCCATTTTGTAGAAGAGAAGAGGAAGATGGAAGAGTAAGATTCAACGACTGAATAGATTCATTACCCTTTGATCCATCCCTCTCCTCACCCTTGGTGTGACTCCTTGCAGGATTCTCGTGATCTCTCCTAATTCATTATTGATTGCATTAGAAGTGATCAATCGACGGGCGAGGGAAGAAAGATGCTCTAGTAGTCTCCCTCGATCCATTGAAATACCAACTAAACACGAATAACTGTAAATGGATAATAATGAAAGGGCCCGTATGGAGATATGTCCGCATGTATATACGCATATATATACATACATACATATATATATATATATATATATATATATATATATATATATATATATATATATATATATATATATATATATAGAGAGAGAGAGAGAGAGAGAGAGAGAGAAGTACCCCCCCCCCCTCCTGACTACAAAAGAGCACCCCTCACTTCTGCACATATACATGTCATATGGTTGGTCAGTAGTAATTAATATTACAGAAGCAAACTGTTCATGAAACATTTCGAGAACGTCAATTCTTAACTATTTATGCGATGCATACGACAACCCATTGAGGAGAAAACTTAAGGCAAGGATGTCAAATTGAGCATTGGATTCAGATGATACGAATACAAGTTAAAATTACTCGATAATCAGATTATACAGATCTACAAATAAAATACTAGAATTACATCTAAATTATCAGACTACTAAGCACAAAAAACCATCCCGCATACAAAAGTTAATTTTATGATGAGGTAGATCAAAGAAGGGATAAAAAAATAAATAAGATTAATGTAAGACCCCCTTTTCGCTATCAAACTGATTAATATCAGATTTGGGATCGGGATAAATACTCGTCCATATCTTGTTTCTACATTGTTCTTTCCCACTGCATTCATCTTCTAATCGATATAATTTCTCTATCGTTCTTCTCGAGATGAAATCATCACTAGAGAAAACGGAGAAGTTGATAGTACCCAATGGACGAGATGAACCATCTGTAATCATATTCCATATACTACAATCATCATCATTCATATTTCAAATGATCTCACCAGTCACTGTGACTGTCCATTCCCCTGCCTCAGCATCTTTCAGTAATGACAGATTCAATTGAACGAACTGACGACCTCTTAAGCATATCAATTTTAAATGGAATACTTTATTTAGGATCTTAATAATATCTTGATTTGAAATTAAGAACATGCAAAGAAATAAAAATGACTCTAACCTTGTTGAATCATAAGGTTGAAGTGTGTGTGTGGCCAGTATGATTCCTCTTCTATCTCTCCATTCAACTATGCATTCGGGACTGCTCTTACTCGTATTCGTCTCTCCTATCAATATCCATTCCAATACAAGAGTCACCTCACCTCCCTTAAATATATCATTTATTCATCTGACATTGAAAGTACATTAAAATAATAATATATAAAAAATCTGGAGCCAATCACTAACTTCTGGGATGAATTTGGAAAATCCTCTGAGTATCTCTTCTTTATGATCGAAATCAGTCCCGATATCAAGAGAAGAGAGGAAGAATGGCCCAATCTTTTAAAAATTAAAATTGAAATATAGTCAGAACTGTTGTAATTTCAATCGATTACACGTACATTTGAATCTTCCTCTTCGATATTAACATAGTTTGTGAATCGGAAGAGTCTCTCACTGTGATCATTCATACCATCCTCAATTATATTATATACAAACCCCCTATAATTAATTCAACTATTACATTATACAAAATGAACCTCAAAAAGTACGACAAGTTGCTCCTCCGAATGATCCGATTGTTTGTACATGAAGAGATCAATTACTCTTCCATGTGTTGATAGTGGAAGAAGAGAACGAAGAAAGGAAGAATGGGATAAGCCTAGACGGAATAAGGAAATATTCGAATCAAATGAACACTGAAGGAATCACTGATACTTACTGCTTCTATCGACGTCCACATTGAATATATTAACTAATGAAGAATTTGCTCGTGGATGTGAAAGATCGAAATCGAGAGAAGAGAATCGAGTCGACTAAAAAAAAATTTTGTGTTATGCTTATCAATATTAAAATGTATATACAATTAATTTTTCATTTCTCACCTGCAGATATGCTTTGAGAATGGCTTCATTGCTTACAACTGAATCAAATTTCCTTGCAAAGTAAACTCCCCGCTTTTGTGCTGTCTATCAATATTACATTAAGAATTCCGTCATCAAATTAGGAATGTGTTGAAGTGTCGAGAAAGATAAATGGATCTTACTTCTAGTGTAAACTTGATTGAAGTCTCACTCGTAAATGCAAGAGGAGAGCATCCACACCAATCGACTACCTAGTAATGTCTCCTCTCTTCTCATCACTCTTATCTTCTTCTTTCACTTACCTTCTTTAACCATGCACATCTACATCCCTGCTTTCTATTCCAATTCGTCATTCTCAGATTTCCTCCTACAACTGAACTGCAGAATCGAGAATTTACTGCCAGCTGAAATTATCTCATTTGACACATTTTCGACTCACTACTTATTTTCCATCTTAGACGGTTGCTATGCCCATAACCCACTCTCATAGTAAGTTCCCCCTTCCGTCGTTATATTTCCAATTGATAAAAATGCAGTAAACAGGTGAAAACAGTGCGAAATTCTTTCCCGGGATCCAGCTTCGCTTAATTTTAGTGATATCGAGAGTCGAGAAATTTTACAAAAAAAAACTTATTTCGACGTGACGTCGTCTGGAGCCAACGGGACATACTATGAAAAACATTCAGTATGCTCATCGTCATTAGCGCTCTTGAGAACCACAAATAACACACTTTCCTAGAATCGATATTTTGAGCTGTGCCAACTCTCCCCATATCTGCTCGACTCTCGCGAACGGTCAAATCTATGTCAAATCGGTTTTTGCTTATGCTCTTCGTCTCGCCCTCTTTCCTCACTTGATCGGATGCTCTCTCTCTCTCTCTCTCGCTGAGGAGAGAATTTGCCAATAGTCGTATCTCTTCCTTTCCCCTCTTCCCTACCTGGAATCCGAACGGACAGTTTTTTCAAGCAAAATAAAAGCGAAGATATACCGAATGGAAGAAGCTCTCAACAGGAAGGATCACAGAAGAGAACAATCGTTTTAGTTTAGTAGGTAATTCCTCATTTGAAATGGAATATTCAGCCAAAGATCGATAAAGAACAATCCAATCTGATCCTCCATTAAGACCAATATTAGAAGGAAATGAAGGACGATGGGCTACCTAAACATTATTATTCATCTATCGGATATGAATGATTAGCGTACTCTCCACATTCTATTCTCACATTCAAGGAATACATAATCGAATCCCTGTTTCTCAAGGAAACGTCCAGTTGAATGACCATGAGTAGCAAGGAATGAATGACCACGATGACTACAATAGAAGAGAAGAGAAGGTAAGGGGAGGGGATATCACTCACCTATCTAATTGTGCTTCCAACTCCTTCAGAGACAATACCAATTCATCACTTTCACTCATATTAATGATATAGTCCCATTCAAGATCAAGAGAAGACTAAAAACAATTGGCGATTACAGAAAATGACATATCCGAGAGAATATTCATGAGGGAAATATAAATACTTGCCTGAATAGCATCGATGACCATAGGAAGAAGAGAAGCTCCTCCCCATATTGTCGATCGAAGAATGGAAGCAACTCGAATATTGGGAAGAATAGAAGAGAGACGATATGCTTCTGATGATGAAATAATGAGATGAATGACGAGTGAGAGACAGAGACATACATGTGATAAGTGTAAGTACGTACTTGTGCTCTCTCACTCACGAACTTACGACCCTTTCTATCGCCTCTCTCTCTCAATCTCAAAACCGTGTTGACTAGATCGCGCACTTTCTACAATAGCGCAGGAAACAGAGTTACATTTTTCATTAGCATATCCCCGTGGCCTATAAAAGAGTTCGATTCCTTCTCTCCTGTAAACCCACATAGGCCATTCTGGTCTTCTAAAGTAGTGCCACTTATAGGGTAGTCGACGCACCAGCTAAAATCTACCTAAGAATTATGAGGCCCATTTGAGGAGAGAGATAAAGACGAACTAAATTGATACCATTGAGCATGTATTTCTGTCTCGAGTCTACATGGATGTAATAGTGATGCTTCCGAGAATATACACTTCGAAGCATTTGTCGAACCTAAACATTATTGTCTTCCTTTTTGTCTCTTTAATCAGTAGCACACCTGTCTCACATTCCTTCCATTCAATTGAAGGACGAAGAGAATACGGATATCGTACTCTTTATTATGATCAACTTCAATATATTTAGGTTGAGGCCAAATGAGTGGCTCTAAATTGAATTAAATTGTAATGATTAGCAAAATGTGTAAATGATAACTGACTGGTCATTCCAGTTGCATAGACTGCGATACTCTCAAATCCTCCACACTTCTCCATTCCAGATGAACACGAATGAGTTCGACATTTCTCCTCATCTATCTTCCTCCCTCCCTCAATCCAATTTCCACAGAAACATTCAACACCAAACTCAAGTCCTACAATCAATTTTCCTTCAATATCAAACGGTAATATGTACTCATCTACCGTAGTATACATATCCAGCCCTCGAGCACATTAGTCCACACTTTTCTCTGCTATTATCATTTTTCCACGTAAATGAGTGATTAGAAAGAAGCCTATTTCCTTTGGAATCAGCATAACATCCAATATATTGGTCCTTTCTTCCCGAATCTAAATGGATCACATTCATTCATCCATCAAGTACAAGTAAATACTAACCATAGAGAGGACATGTCGAATGAGGAAATGTCTCATGTAATCTCTTTTCTTCGATGGCACATGCTACTTCCCTTAATCTATCTTTGCATTCTTCATTCTTCATCCTTTTCATTGCAGAGACTGCCAATTCATCTGGTAGTTCACATGAGGAAAGAGATCTCTGTAATCACTCATAATCATTTATTCTTCATTTCCTTCTACCATACCTTCTCATTCTTTTCTTTCCTTTCGTTATTTCCATTCTCGTTCCCTTCTTCTCCTTCTATCCGTCGTAATATCAACCAATCGGTGATTAGAGAGAATAGAGCGAGTGCAACAATAAGAAGAATAAGACGACGGAATGGAAGAGGCATTCTATTCCATATCTTAACCAATACTCATTATTCTCATTCACACAACTGAGCCCGATTAAAGAACAAAGAGATTGAACAAAGAGGCCAGCTATTACCCGTCATAACTCCTTTTTTTCGTTTCTAGGGCAAAAATTGTAATCGTAAGCGAATTGGAAATACTGGCTCCAACTGTCATGAGTATGAACAAATTTATGAAAACATAATGAATACACATAATAATAATAATTAAAATAGAAATTGAGCTCAATATTGAGTATTCCTTTGAATCCGTTGAATTCAAAGCTAGCTTTAAAGCTTTTTGATCAAAGGACTACTATGTGATGGCCAGATATTGAGCCGGGGAAAAGAAAAAGCATACGGCGTTTAGCATAAAGAGCTGCAAAATCATAAAATATATGATTTCGCAGCTCTTCGACGTTTCGGATCTCACTTTGGCAAAGCTTTGTCGCGTTCTCGGGGTGTTTACTCATTTTTTATAAAGTGAAGTCATTAGTAACATTACCTTAATTGACTGAGTGGTGTCTGCTCTTATGTAGTACTCGGTGTAGGAGTGTACATTTATAAGTACCTCAGCTAAAATGATGTCGGCGGCGTGCATTTATGACTATGCATAGTCATTTTCCTCATTTGTGTAGTGATGTGATGCTTTAGCATTCGATGAGCTAAAGAATGAAAACCATTTCTTCACGAGGTCAACGCCAAGATGATCAAATTGCCTCTATAATTGACTCACTCATCTTCGGTCATCTGCAACGAAAACAGGTATAAATGATCACTTAATTAGCCAAAATTTGAAAATAATTCTTCAGTACTCTAAGACTCTCAATGCTCTTCTTTCTGAGTCACCGCATTTGACAAAAGATGCTACTACAGCTCCTAATGCCCCGAATCAGATAATTCTGAATGTGAATTGTTTTCTTCACGATCAAAACCTGGAACAAATTATTCATGTATGATTTAGCCTATTGATGTTCCTGATTTTTCTCGACATTTTGTAGACATTTTACAACTACGGTCGATTCGATGTATCACCCAATCTTCTGGACCTTGGAAAGAAATTGCGTGATTTGACGAATGAGTTCGCGACGGAATTATCATTCGGCTGTCATTCCTACTCTAACAATGAACAGCGATTGTATGGGAGAAAAGTGGGAGATGAAAATATATGCGTATTTACAACAACATTTGTAGGTTCGAGCGAGGCCACAGCAAAATAAGGCTATTTTAGTTGATCAGATGTAAGTTTCTTTGTTGTTGCTCAGCTCCTTATCGTAATGTCAGGCTCTTCGTAAATCAGCAAGATGTTGGCATGCGGTCTGCATATAACATACAACGGGTTTCTCAATCTGTGAACGACGCCTCTCGTAATGACGACACTGGTTTACAGACGTCGCAAGCCATGGAGTCAGAGTAAGTGTATTTGTCTACTTCATTGCTTCAATTGTGTATCATTATAGTGGTGGAAGGGATGAGAATCCTCACGATAATAACCACCACAATCGACGGAAGGCTGTTCGACCTCTGAAACAGAGTCAACGAGTTATGCAGTTTGTGGGTGATGTTGTGAAGATGTCGAATGAGATGCGGGATAAAGAGGCTGGTATCGATGTAAGTTATTTATCATTCTTACATCATGCTAACCAATGTAGCTTCTTATTGGTTCATACTAGTGTATAAAATGATAATGTATATTTTAGAATACATCATTTATCGATCCATTTCTCGACGATAATTTTGAATTTCTTACGAGTGTTGCTGAAGGAGAAACTCTGTTCGAAACGTTAGTTTTGATATTAATTCAACGAATTGATGTACTTTACTATAGTTTTTGAAATATTCAATTACAGACTAGAGTCTGTTGAACGGGATGAGGCAATTGAAGCAGATCAGAACAGTGTGAGCATATGGGCACATTAAATATATTGATTTCTTATTTTGTAATGCTTCTTTTCGTTAAAAAAACTGCATTAAAAAATGAGGAACCGAACATTTTTAGCACTACTAATTTAAGCATCTATTTTTACATTTATTGTTTTAAGTTTCGTTATACATGTTATTCAGCGTGATTCTATGAATCGATCGGGTGGAATCGCATCATTATCACTCGATATTCCAATGCACTATGATGTTCCTCCTTCAACTTCCTCTCTCATATCTCCTCTAACTCACATTCCTCCATCTAGTTCTTCTCAACAATCTCATAGTGGATATACGATGCCTATTCCTCCTCCTTCTCATTCTAATTCTAGTTCTGACCCTACTCGTAAGTTACATTTCCTATCGTATGAATTAAGTCTAATTGATCAAATAATGATTATAGCAATATGTCGTTTGGCTGATCGTCCTCTAATGGAACAATATAACGAGCGCCCTTGCATAGTGAATGCCATCGATAACCTCAATGGAAGTCAGTCACATTTTCTTCTAATTTTGACAATATTTCAAGTTACAATGCAAATTTATTGATGGTACACAGATACTTGTCTCGCTTCATTCACACAACATCCGCCTCCCCCTCCCCCTCCCCCTCCTGCTCCTTCTCTCCTTCCCTCTCTACCTCTCTCTCTCCCTCCCACACTACCTTCCATTCCTCTCATTCCTCCATCAAATGAACCTCAATCGAATACTATTACTGCGGAGAAGAAAACATGTAACGGTATGCACTCTCTCTGAATTACATTATATATTTTGAGACTATTTTGAGAGGTGAGAGAAAGTTCATGGGCTAAGAATGTCGCTCCTCCCTCTTCCCAAATGAAGTGCCGTCTTCCGCCTCCTCCCCTTCTCTCCACTTCATCCTCTCATCTTCCCACGTCTACATCGACTACTATGTCCACCACGTACTATATTCTTAGTATTACAATATAACATGTATATTTCAGTCCCAAACTAAGTAGTCTTGGTCGAATTCCGAAGAAAGGACAATCATCTAATTCGACAATTCCTTCTTGTGACTCTCCAATGGCAGCTATGTCTGTCCCTCTGAATGATCCATCAAAGGTCAACATTTTATCTATGATGATAACCATTTTGTGATGGAAATGTTTTTGACTAAATAATAATTTTGATGTAGATGTCGAATGGTTTTCGAATGAGCAAGGGGAAGGTCGCTCCTTTCCCGAATGGAATCAATGAAAGAAGAGATTCATTAGAGAGTCAAGATACACTGGTTCGTAAAAAGGAGAAGAGAATTATGGAAGATGATTTTATGGATGATTGTAGAGGGCTGAATCTGTGGGAGAGAGTGATTGTACTATGACTGAGAATGAAGAGGAACAACCATTGAAGAAGGAAACTAATAAAGTGAGCAAGAGAGAGAGAGAGAGAGAAGAAGAAGTAAAGTACTCCTTTTGTAGCAAGAGAAGAAGCCTACGTGGGATGATCTATTCGAGGATAGTCCATCTACTGTTGAAGAAGGCAATAGAGAGAAAGAGCATAAGGCATTGCAAGTGAGTCATTCAACATACATTGAGATAATTTAACAACTTAAATGAAGGAGAATAAGCGAAGACTAGAAATGAAGGAATTGGAGAAAAAAAGAGAACGAGATAAAAGACGAAAAGATAAAGATAAAAAGGAGGATGAAAGGAGAGATCGATCTAAAGAAGATAGAAATCGAACAGATAAAAGGTACGATTATTTATTTACGAGGTATGTTTATGGGATTGTGTTGAATTGTGTGATGCATCGGTTTGGGATGAATTATGTGTTATTGCAGATCATTTGATGATCGTAAGAAAGAATCGTATAGAGATGAAAAAGATGATAGAGAGAAAGAACAGAGAAAACGAAGAGAACAAGAAGAACAAAAGAAGATTATCGAAGCACAAAAGAGACAGATGGAAGCTGATGAAAAAGGTTATTCAGTTTAAGATAAGTGTTCGTAAAGTATGTCAAAACTAATATGAAGTGCTCGACGAAGGTGGGTAATTTTAGTCTATTCACCTGAGATGGTACCCGAACAGATTTATATTTAAGCGTTAGCGCTTACCTATACTTATGAAAACCTGCTGGTATGCGATTTCAAGGTTGACTGATCACAAAGTAATTTCACCAGTTATCACAGTTTACTGCATCAATAGCTTGACATATCAGCTCCCCTAAAAGCAGAATCCATCTGACATGACTTATTGGCCACCGTTTAAGATTGAGAGGATACGAGAGATGGCATGGCTTTCCTGTAAGCGTATGAATAAACTATGAAATTATTTTTGTATCCCAAAAGAGTATCCCACAACCTATATTTCAACCACCACATCAGCGAATATTCAAATTTTTTCCATTTTTCACAGTGATTTTGAAACTTTTTGTTTTTTGATTAGATCATTTTGAACCACTGTTTCTTGATTGGATCACTTCTCACTTGTTTTTCTCAATCAATAGATAAAAAAAGGGTCTTCATTCGAAGAATAATCGTCATTTCTCTTTAGATGAAATTTTTGAGAAAAATAATTTTTATGGTCAACAACTGCGCGTTACAATTTTAAGGCCGACGGCAATTTTTTTGTTGTTGTGGTCATTTCACGATAGAGGTCCAAAAATGAATTTAAAAATCTTCATGTAACTAAATCAGTGACTAATTTCTATCGAAAAAGGGATCCCGTTATATTTGCAAGAGATATTCAATTGTAACAACAAAATAATTATTAGTTCATTTAATGAACTGAACTTCATTGGTTCCGAAGTTTCAGCACGTCAGAAGAAAAAAGAAGAAGAAAATAGAAAACGTGAATTGAAAGAAAAGGAGGACGAGAAGAGAAGAGAAAAGGAGAAAGAAATGAAGAAGGTTGAAGATGAAAAGTTGAAGCAAGAAAAGGAGACGAAGACTAAAGAAGAGCGGAGGAATGAGTTAGAAAGGAGAAGGAGGAAGGAAGCTCTACTGAGAAAGAATAATGAAAAGGTGAGTCAACGTTGTCAAGTTTTTTTATGGGCTCACTGATTTAACAATATGATATAATTGATGAGCAGCATCCTCCATTACTGATCGGTGACTCTCCTCTCGACAAAATTGCAGCTGTTATGGATGGAAAGGAATTGAAAAATGAGTTTGAGGTACGATAGAGTGAGGTGTATTTGTATACTCTGTGTGTGGTGCGATGGTTGTGTGGTGGTGGTGTGATATAGTGTAGAATACGGTGGGTGTCCCTGAGTGAGTGTGAATCGATTCCAGACGACAACTATAAGAAGCAGTCGGGTGATGGAGATTTCGAGTGGAATGGAGAGAGTGAGTACCCCCCATTCATATATTTCCATCGGGCAAAGCTCTCACGAATCAATGAATCAACACTTAAAAGGACCTCATTACGGCATTGTTCTCTTTTTGGAACATCATTAGTGCTATTTTTTTGAGATTGCTTCTATGCATAGATGTCCAAGGCCACTGTCGTTGCGGTAGGGCTACCGCACCTCCATGTATGGATTGGTTGGTCATTGTGGGTCATGACCAAGTACCATCCCAATCGGTCCTACAGTACCCCTAGTTACCGTATATGGCTACCCCCTGTAAACCCATTTTGGACCATGTACATGGTGTGTGCTGTAGCCCTACCGCAACGACAGTGGCGTGGTCACCTATGCTTCTATGAAAGTTGACGCGCGTTTTTTGTTAATCATCGTATTATTTCCTGAACAATCAGTTGTTGTCATTAATTGAAGTTTCTCTATTGATTGATTAATTGCAGCATCGTTCATCATCCCTCATGGGTTCTCTTCACTCTTCGAAGAGCGGAATATTCCTAGGAAAGGCTCAGGAACTAAGAGGAGCTCTCGTCGACAAAAAATCGCTGTCTGTAAGTAGTAGGAATACTTTTTAATGTCCATATTTGATGATGCAGTAGTGAGTAGATGAGTGATATGTCTCTTTATACAGGAATGTAATCGTCCAATTCGTCCTAATCGAATTCAAATGGCTCCAATGAAGAGACCTCCTTCAGCAATGATTAGTGATGATGAATCTGATGATGATGATGAAGATGAAGAAGAACAGGAGACAACACATAAGAAAAGTAAATTGGAAGATAACAAGATAGATGATATTCTCAATAAGCTACATAAATGAGATTTCATTTCTTGTCTTTGTCTAGACCAGCCATGTAAATAGTTGTACGACTGATAGGCGATCAATATACTTATAGGTGCTCTAATTCCATTAGGTTTATTATCCTTTAATTTTTTACATATCATAAAATACCATCATTAATATTAAGTATCTTATTTTGTAGATAGAGTATATCATCATATCTCTTATTCGATCATGTTCTCATCGGGTAGATATATATGTACTGTTGTATTCAGTCTCAACCCATTTCATCATTTATATTGTTGCATTCGAGCATAATCAATCCGTTGTTTGTTTCACGTGAATCATTCTACATAAATTACTTTTAACACATATGTGAAATATAACTTGTATCAAAGGTACTGTCATCCTCTGATTTACTGCATTTGATGATAAAGTAGTTAGATCAAGTGAAGATAGATATGCGATGCTTTCTCGTCGATTACCCTACATGTTTCCTTCTTTGCGAAGATTTTCATCGGCTTTGTCAACCCTAGAAGGGTATGCTCTATTGATACTTATGAGAGGTCAATCAATATAATTGAGTTTGGAAGAATTGATAAGAGAGCCATCTTTATATAAATCGCAATGGAGTCATCTCGATTTCCTAGTTGTCCATCCTCGTATAAGATGGGGACCGAATTCACCTTCTATTCTAAGGTTACCTTTATATCGTCTAATCGATTGGTTAGATAAAGTATATAGTTTAGAGATGCTAAACTACAATTGGAGGAAGCTATAACTCTTATTGGGACGATGCCTGACTACAGAGTAGCCAAGTGAGACCCATAGAGGAGTGGATATATGACCCATTACCTTTTCAGTTCAGTCATCGTGGGAACTGACTACAATACGAAAAAGGCTCGATTGTGGGGTGAAGTGAGGAATAGATAATGGATACTAAAATGGATAATATTGTAGGGAAGACTACATGAATTGATTGAATTGAAAGAAGAGAGCAGAGCAACGGCAGTTATGGTAAATGTTGATCGATTGAGCTGTATGCAACAGGTATATTGAAGAGAATAGTTCGGAATGGACGAAGTAATATCAGAGTGAACTTCATTCAATCTTCCGGTGTCCTATCTTCGATCGTTTCAATCTCGTCCTATCAATATTCTCATTGTATGCAAGAGATGAAGTGGCACGATTACAGATTGCACTTGCACAAGTACCCTATCTGAGGTAAGGGGACGATGAAAAGAGAAGGCATGTGGGATAATGTTGAGGAAACGATTGAATAGACTAAGAACAGAAGATTCATCGGTACTCCTTCCTTGCTGGAGTGAAAATGCTGTGTGAGTGAATATTAATAAGTACCAGTGATTAAGAAGTAGCTTCATTCAGAGTTTACTCAGAGGAAGATCTTCGTTTACGGGAACAATGGTTGAAGAAGAGATTGAATGAAGCAGTTGAGAAAGTGGAAAAAGAGAGAAATAAGAATACGATGAGGTGGGAAGAAGAAAGGAAAATAGAAGATAATTAGATAATTGAAGGGGTCCATCCATTGCTGTTGTGGGATACACAAATGCAGGCAAGACATCACTCATTAAGAGGTATAATAGTCATATCTTCTCTTCTAATCATTCAATTAGATATTGTATGAAAAATATAATAGATAATATTCAGACTAACAGGTTCATCGTCTCTCCATCCTCTTAATAGACTCTTCGCTACTCTTCATACAAGTGAATATTCAGCAAGACTTCCATCGGGAAGAGTTATCACTCTCGCTGATACTATTGGTTGGTATTCATATAATCCGTCATGCAATTCAATCTCTAAATTGAGGTTTCCTGTATGATCTTCCTCTTGATCTTCTCGCTTCATTCAATGCAACTCTTGCTCATGTTGTACACTCTGTATGTTCCATTTATATACCTATTTACAGTTATTCTTTCTATATTTCAGGATGTTATTCTTCACATTCGAGACATTTCTAATCGTGATTGGAGAGCACAAGACGAAGAAGTAATGAAGACACTAGAGAGATTGGGATTGAATGATGAAGGGAGAAAGGATAGAGTTATCACTATTGATAATAAGGTACTGTATAATCAGATTACGATGGATGAATATTGATTTTAGATTGATAAGGGAGGGTCATCGGGAGATGATTCAGCATGGAGAATATCGTGTAGAAATGGAGAAGGAATGAATGAATTAATAGAAGAGCTGGATAGAATGGTTAGAAAAAAATCGGGTGTGAAAGGAAGAATTATCTCACTTCCATACAGTTCCCATTCAATACAGTATCTATATAGGTGAGTACTGAACAATTAACTCATTGTCAATCACAAATGTATCATTTGAAAGTGTGAATGTAAATATGTTTCAGTGAGGGATTCGTTGTTGATGAACCACAATCTACAGACACTCATCTCAAATTTCATGTGAATATGACTGATGAGGAATTTGAGAAGTTTAAAAGTCATTCCAAGGACAGGAGTAGAACTAGGAAAGTGTGATTTATTTCTACTTTTATGTTGCTAGTTATGTTGAAGTTGAAAGTTTGTTTGTACATAGAGATAAAGTATTTTCTTCAAGAGCAACGTAATTCGTTTTCTTCCTGAAGAATTCCACGTTTAATCGTTCTGAAATATCTGAAGAGAATTCGATCAAATCACAACTGTTTATTATAGGAAACTAAACGAGTGTTGATTGAGATGGTAAGCGGCCCATTTGCTTTTACTATTGGAGATTCATACTTGGCTGAATGTGTTTATTTAGCCTATTCTCTCATTGGATGTTAAATGGAGTCTTGTGAATATCACTGATCTCGAACCAGTTGATCATGACAATTTCCGATGGCATTTCAAGGTATGATAGTAAAACTAGTGATCTTTTATATTTTGTGGTTACAATTGTGAATTCAGTGTTCTTCAGGTAAAATGTACTAATTGTGGAGAAGCGAAGGAGAATTGGCATTATATCATAATCAATGAAGAAATGGAAGTAAGTATGGGTGAATATATTTGAGTAATGTCGATCTCTCAGGTTCCAGGCAGTCGAGGAAATGCTCATCTTGTAGAGAAGTGCAAATTGTGTCAGAGAGTGAATACACTCAGTGAGTATCCATATATTCTTCTCTTCTTCATTTCCATTAATTGAAGCTATCATCGAGGATTCAATGAAATCGTATTCGATCGAGAAGAATGAGGAATTCCAGTCCATTCTGCAAATGGATTGTAGAGGAATCGAACCATATGAATTCGATCCCAGAGTGAGAAAACGATAGGAACTATAGAAACAAAATGTGTATTGAGAACGATTGGAAGGGAATTGGTCCCGAATCGAATTCTCCTTTTGATGAGATTGATTTGACTGAGAAGGAATGGAGTGAATACGATGAGAAGATTCAGGTGAGATAATCTACTTTTTTTATTCATTCTCTAAATATATTAATAAATATTTGTGTATCAGGAAGCAGTTGAGATAAATTCATTCGAGTTTCGATTCTCACATGTTCATAATAAGAAGTAAGAGAGTTATCTATCCTACTACTCTTCAATGATACTCTTTATATCGACTATTCATTCCCCCTTCAATTCTGATATAATTCATGTAAAATGTACATCGTTCACTTGTTACAATTTTTTTGATCGCTTGATAGGGAAATAAATTTATATGTTGCTCAAATGAAGAAGTCACTGAAATGGCAACATTTGATAGCTTGAAGTATCTCGGGAAAGTAATCTAAATTGATTTATTGTGGCTGAGAGTGAAGAGGAAAGAGTAAGAAACAAGAGAATATTGGGTGAAATCATAGTTCGAATGTACTTTGAGAAGGGAAAGGGTCATATTGAGAGATGTTAGTCTAGATAGAAACGACTGTACTCCCACAGTGTGTCATTCCTTTAATTAGTTGAATGAGGTAACTCTACCCTTCGATGTTCTTCTCCCATCTGGTTACTCCGTCATGACCTATCCTCGTGGAGAAATATCCCCTTCCCTCTCTCCTAATCTACAGTAATCCGAGTAGGATGTTATTGTGACGATGCGTGACGGGTTACAACCACCTGCATGTCTTGTCCCTCTCCTCCCCTAGGGACAACCTCTCCCCCCTTCCCTCCCCTCCCTCCTCCCTCCTCCCCCCCCCCCCTTCCCTCCCCTCCCCCCTCCCTCCTCCCTCTGCCTGTCCATCGAAGTGACAACCTCTGCTTTATTAGACACACTCCTTGTAGGGTCATGAATAAAAGAGTAGATTAGAGAGGAAAGCAAGGGATAACTCCCCCATTGACTAGAATTGATTCAGCTATTCATTACTGTGAGAAAAGGAGTGACGATACCGTCCCATTGACTAGAATTCACTCAGCTTATCGATGGAAACGGTAGGGATACGGTATGTATACCCTATTGACTAGAAGATACTCAGCATAAATAAATACAATATAATTACCGTGTGTCAACCGTACTAAAGTGAACAATATAAAGCTAATTGAAAAAGAGTTTTAAAATGACGTCTTGAATGACTAGACGAATATAATGGAATGGATATCGAAGTATGTGAAAATGGAAAATGAGATGAATGAAGAGCTACGAGGAGATAAATTGACAATGAAATATTGCACAATCCCGACCATTTTGATCTATTGAATACGTATGTAAGTAATAAATGCGCAGGAATTTTTTTGGATTAACTAGCTGTATGCGGGACACGAAAAAAGGAGAAATGACTAGATGGAAAATGAGATCAAACAGTTTCGAATTTTATTAGACCTTGGGGAAGAAGGGAGAGAGGTGAAGATAAAGTGCAGTTATGAGCTTTGAGATGTTTCTTAGATGGAAATGAGAGAGTACAGAGATTGCAGATTGAAGATGATTCCTCACGGGGTTTATGCCATCGACGATGAGATGCAAGATTAGCAGGACATGAGAAGATCTGAAAAGGAGAATAAGGAGGGGGAAGGGGAGAATACCGTACCTTATCACAATCAGGACATCGATATTCCTCATGAGAAATACGAGGACAACGATGTTGAGCAAGACGGAATACATCGTCATATCGAACCTGAGAGAGATACGATAAGGATACGGTAAAGAGAAAGAGGGGGGGGGGAGGGATTGAATACCTTGCAGAGGGCACAGATACAATCTCCGATTACATTGGGAATCTTCTGAATGGCAGCAATCGATTCCTCTGAGATGGATACAAAGGCTGCTGTCTCATCTAATTCATCTGCGACCTTCTGGAGTTCAGATGGAGGAGGAAGAGATGAAACATCCTGAGAGAATGAAGGATGAGGGGGGGGAGGGGGAAGGGAGGGACTACCTTGATGAACATTCCCGATACAGGGGAATTAGTTTCGCAATCATGCTCAAGTCTTCTCATCTGTTTATTCTTCCTCTTGTCTTCTGTAGTCGAGAGTCTTTTACGAGATGAAGAAGGAAGAGAAGAGGGATGATCACTGTCTATTGATGCATTCTGAACGAAAGGAGTGTGAATGAGGAAGGATGGAAGGGGGAAGAGGGGAATCACCTTTAGAATGGATGCTGCATTCTGTTGTAGTTGAGATAAAGCAAGGAATGATGCGAGAAGTTGAGGATTCTGCCAGAGGAAACTAAATTGATTGTATGAAGAGAGAAAAGAAAGGGAATTATCTCACTTAAAAGGAGAGAAGACATCCGATGGAAGAGGAGATGTTGATGAAGTAAGAGAAGATGAAGAGGATGATGGAGATGGAGTTGAGAGAAGAGAACGGACTAAGAAATCACCCATCTGAAGAGAAGAAGAGATACTGAAGGAATGACTATGGGAGAATACGGTAGGAGAAGGGGAATGAATGAGAGAAGAGGAATGGATAGAAGTGCCTGAGGGGATGGAGAGAGACTCCGCCCTCTTTGACAGAAGGAAGGAAGGGAAGAGGGGAGGGAGGAAGGAGAGAGTGAGGACAGACGGTAGGACTGATTAGCATGAGAGAGAGAGAAGAAGAACCGAAAGAAAAGATTGATGAAAGAGAATCTGTTTGAACATCTAATCAATACAATCTAATGGAGAGAAACACTCTTCACTCCTTGTCAAATTGCTGGGTTTCAAACCTTGTCAATATTATCCTGATTATAAACTGTGGTGTGAAGAGTATTAGTGAACCTATTTTTGGTCAATGTGAGAAAAATGGTGTGATCTTGGGATACAGTATCACAGATGGAGTATTGATCTTTTGTAGATTCATCATTTACTGTTCTTATTCTACTCGAGATTTGATATTATTGATCTTGTATCTGTTAAGTGACTCTGACTCTGAACGATGTAATCGCAGCCAGAATTCTTACAAAGAGAATGCCAATTATCTGATTGGAATAATGAAGTGGATGAAAGAGGAAGAAGAGAACACCTGGAGGGGAATCCCTCTGATTGAATAGAGTCCACTATTAGTATAATGAGAGTGATTATTCCCTCTCTCTCTCTAAAGGTAGATGAAGCAGTCGGAATGAATGAAAGAGATGAATATAATGAGAGACGGAAGAAGGGAAGAGGAAGAGGAAGAATATCGAAGAAAGATCAGAGAGGAAATCCCGAGATTGGAGTAGAATTAGACAATTTGATCGTTGATCTTTGTTGGGAAGGACCTACTTGTGAGAGGAAGGATAGATTATGCATGGAGGATCACTATCCTATAATCTCCCCTCTCTAGAAATAGTGCCAGACTGTAATAATGGTTGAGATTGATTCTCTCTCTATGCAGGTGCACTATGGCGTAATAAGGGGGATGACCTGACAGACTACCGTACTCGAGAGAGAGCGAGAGAGAGAGAAGAAGAACCCGCTAATCAAACACAAGACAAAATGACAGACGGATTGAGGCAGATGTTGGTTAAAAGAGAGAAGAAGAACGAAGAGAGAAGAGAAGTGAGAACGGATAAATTGAAGACGATTACTGTAGAAGATTCTATCAAGTGAAATGAAGGTTGAGAAGGAAAGGATTAGTGATGGATACAGATGGCTCGATACAGTACCCACTGGAATGGAGAGGGAGAGGGAGGGGGAGAGTGGGAAGGGAACATGGGTCTTATATCTACTCATTGAGTATTCTGTATGGAGACCATACGATATGAAGAGGTTAATTGATGGCTTTTGAGGAAGGAAAAGAAAGAAGTGAATGAAGAGTTGGAAAGTGAAGTGAAGTGAAGGGATGAATGGGAATGAAGAGGGGAAAAGAGACGATGGATACAACGGCACTTGGATACGTATCCTCTCTATGAAGAATATCTTCTATGATGACATCATCAAATCTCTATTCTAATGGGTCTTGTGAATGTTGATGATAATCTTGTGAAGAGACAATTCATTCATTTTCTTCTCCAATGCGGTAAACCATTTCTCTCTCCCTCGTCAATTATCCATTGTCCTCCCATCTGCACTCTATTCCTTCACACTTATTAGGGAGGGTTTAGCAAGCAGCTGGCTGTTGGGAGGGATGAAGAGGAGGAGGAGAGGGAGAGGCAGGTGGAGGGGGGGAGGTGGGAGGAGGGGAGGTGGGAGGAAGGGGCAGAGGAGGTCAGAGAGGGTCACCATCTGCCTCCCATTAGACAGAAGGGGAAGAAGAACTGTGAAATGAAGATGAGAAGTCGAGAGAAGAGAGAAGGGATTCAATAAAGGAAATGATACTGTAGAGGAATGTGAAGGAAGAAAAGGGGAATGACTATCTAGAGAGATACGGTAGAATAAGAAGAGAGAAAGAGAGTGAAGAGGCTCCCCTTTGTCTCTCTCTCCAATACTTCCTTTCGACTGTCGATTCTATTAAATATTCATTGTTTATGGATGAATCAGTGAACGAATCTCATTATTATCCGAGTGCCTCCAATCAAAGAGAAGCGACAATTCACAACTTACAAATTACTGCATTTATTAATTTACAATTAGTTAAATCTCATTCATTGAACTGAAACAGCCTCAACATCATCGTAATTTTCTCTTTTTTTTATATCAAAGTTTATTGAAGTGAGTGGAGTGCGAATACTATCTACCATAAGCAAAAATATATGTACATAAAAGAGTGAATTATAGATATCCGATGGATTTCTCGATGATCTTCCATGATGAATCTTCTTTTCCATTACTCTTGTATCCAGATGGTATCTATCGATCATCACTCTCTATGCTACTCCCCTCTCTCCCCCCTCTCCTCCAGGTGCTTCGTCCCTTGAGGGCATACAACATGTGGGGGATAGACATGCATAATCCCCTCCCCTATCCATTCCCCTCTTCCACCTTCTGTTCATAAGCTTGTCCCTTCGTTGTCAAGTAAGACTCTTCCATTGAAGGGATGATGTTATGAAGAAGGAAGCCGATTCTCAGTGGGGAGTCGTGATTTGATTGATCAGATGGTCAATGGGTAGATCAAAGGGAAAAGAAGAGGGAAGAGAAGAGGGAAGTGAGAAGGAGAGGACTCATAAATGGAATGGACGGAAATGGATTGTGAATGGAAGAGAGATTCACCACCTGTCTTACGGCTATTACTCTACTCAAAAGAGAGAGAGAATAAGAATCTTATGAGAGAGAACTGTCTGTGACATTCACATTTAACAGGGAGAAAACTACACTACTGATAGACCGGAAAATTAATCTAAGGTTCATAATTGAATTCTGCCAATTTTAGTTACTTCATGTGACCATTTACTATCTACTTAGCTACATTAACAATGTGGGTCGATCGAAATGCTTTTTGTCATTTCTATGTTCTCGGTGAGAATTCCTCACTCCATCCGAGCTTTCATTAATCGTCATCACAGAAGCATAACCTTTCCTAAAACATCCGATCTGGCTCATTGATGGCTACAGTTTCTCTAATCGATCCCAAGTTAGTGTTGACACTTTGATTTGAAACTAACAATAACTATATTTTATCTAGAACCAAAAGACAAGAGGATTATGTGATTCTTCGAGTGCTCAAAGTGCGTGTCATGGTATATCGCCCCCACCATAGATAGGTAGGTAGAAGGAGAATGCAAGACATTGACCCGTCTCAATTATCTACGTTCCTTCTATTATTTAGTTAAGTTTTTTCGAAGTTCTTTCTATTGGCTTCTCTCTGTTCTGATGACTTTTGAGTGTCATAAATGATCGAATTTGACAATGGGATCTGAATGGAAAAGACATGTGCCATCCATCGAAAAGACAATATTTTATTATGCTAGACATCTGTAATGACTATACATACACATATGGTGTGAGTATCATTGTGATATTTCACTCCATGGAATGATTGTATCTTGAGAGCTATCTCATCCCTATCGAGAGGGAAACATTACGCAATCGGGAGAATTAATAGCTTTGAGAGGGGAAGAATGAAGGAAGGGGGAAAGTGTCTAGGCCTTGGCACCTTTACGGGAGTAAGAAAAGCTCTACTTGGGAATGCAACCTTGAACCACACGATGGTTTGCACTAACTATCCTAAGAGATCCGGAAGATTACCAAACTCAAAGTTTGTAAATTGTGAAAGAAGATTTAGTGCTTGAGCACCGTTGGAATTAGATGAAGGAGATGGTTGAGGAGAGCCTCTGAAAAAAAAAATTATGAATATCATGAGGAAGTTATTACCTTCTTCCTCCACCTCCACCCATAAACCCTTGTGCTATAAGTGAAACGATATTATTCCCGAATTCTCCATTTCCTGATGATTGACCGAAGATATTTCCATTTGATGATGGAAGAGAAGGTGAAGGAGAATGATTAGATGGAGGACTTATATTATGATTATGATCAATGAGTGATATGATAAGATAACTAACGGGAAGACTCGTGAAGGTCTAGTGAAAGAAGGAAGAGGAGCAAGAGTTATTGGAGAGAAACCAGTTGTTGTTGAGAATGGACGAAGTGTTGTTGATGGAGAAAGACGTTCTGATATATTCATTCTTATCACTCTTTATTCTCGATGTCAACGATAAAAGGAATTTCTCCTTTGTCTGTCTATGAACGAAGACGAATGTATTGAATACCTCTGCACAACATTGCTAACTCTTCACAAACTGCTTGCCTATCAAACAGATTTGCGTTCGTGTCTCTCGTCTTGCATCCAGGAAACCAAAACTGATCACAGCGGCCAGTTTCCCTGTAACGATCAAAGATTTGATGATCAAATCATTCTTTTTTTCTTCTGCAGAGATCAAAGATCAATCTTTGTTGGTCAAACCATTCCCTTTCTTCTCTTACTCACTTCTCACATTCAATCTCGGAATAAAGTGTAATGGGAGGAAGAAAGTGATAGTGATTACAACAGAAAGAGACAAGAGTGATCAATACCTATTGTATGTCCATTTTCGAGTGAATCCACAGAATCGTCCCGTCGGAGCTTCCATTTGACACAGTTCAGAGATATCAACTACAATTACATCGTTTCTATTAGATACAAAGGAGTGTGAGTGACGTAGGCAATAAAATAAGATGGAGTTCGTTTCGATTGTTTCATTCTTACCCCTGTCAGTCTCTTCTTCTCTATCCTCCTTGATAGATGGAGGAGGAGGAATAGTAACGAGAGAGAATGGATTGACAATAGAAGGAGGAAGTAGACCACCATTCGCTGTTGTTATACACTCAAAACAGTCATTCTTTCTTTTTGAGATGAAGAGAAAATGAAAGTGGACTGCACCTTTTCAGGAATAGTTTTACATTGATTCGATGACTCATCTCTGAATTTATTCGCTGGTCTGTAAAAAGAAGATGAGAGAAGATCAAACAAAGAAAAAGAGATGAGTCTTACCGTTGACAGATCTGTCGAGGGAAATCACAATTGAATGGTTTGCATTCTGATGTGGATACACTTACGAAGTCAGCATTCGAAACGAAGTCTTCACCTGAAGAGAAGAATGTGAATGAGAGGAAGGAAGGACAGTAGAAGATTATCTCACTTTCTATTCTCTTTTTTCTTCCAGGACCCTTTCAGTATGAGTCATTCTTCCACCTATTACGGACCAGTTTTAGCTATTGCCATTTATGTTGCTGTATTTCATCCATCTACACTCACAATAGCCCAAAACTGGATGATATCCATTGTCAATTTTCGATCCTATCCTATTTTGTTTTAATGTTTAGATCATTAATTAAAATATCAGTGATCTACATGAGTTTAGAGGGATTAGGGCTTTAAAATACAGAGAAATAGAGAGAGATGGGAAGTGCAATGGGAATCTCTTTCTCTCGAATGAGAGATTGATGTTCGAGTTTATCTCAGCTGAGATAATTAGAGAAGATGAGATGGATAAGGAAGGAAGAAAGGAAGGAACAGGATCGACATTGAATAGTAGGACTCACATTCCTCAAACTCGAATAGTTTCTCAAGGAAGGGGTCAAGATCCTTAGGTAGATCAGCCAGAGAGGCAATAGGCAGTAGAGTAAGGAGTAAGGGAAGAAGCATCGTTTGAAGCCGATCATTCCTTTCCCCCATTTCATCTTTTCCCTCTCCAATCTCTCTTCCCTCGGGCACATAGACACTCCCACACCGTTCTTGCGCATGAAAGAGAGAGAAAATACAAGTTTTCTGCACGCTTTCTATTTACAATTTGAATGACGCGCGCGCGTCCCTGATCAGGGACGCACTTTGCTCGCCATATTTGCAGTTTGGAATACGGTACTCTCTCCTCTTTCACCCTTCGCGTCTCACTTTCTTCGTGTCCTCGTCTCTTTTGTCCTTCGTTATTTTATCCTTTCCCTACGTTCAGTCTTACTATTATTATTCTCCAGATGGACCAGGTTCAAGCTCTTATCGTTCCCGGCAAGCAGTTCGCCAAGGACTCGATCCGTCTTGTCAAGAGATGCACCAAGCCTGACAGAAAGGGTGAGCTCAAGTCCTATTTTTTAATCAATTTTAGTTTTCTACTTTTCCTAGCGTTATCACATTAAAAAGTATAGTGAAGACATGTTTTGATGAACGTACAACACCACTATTTAATTTTGAACACCACGATTTGAGCATAAGGTTCCATAATCATGCGACCTAGTTTTGCCTTGTTTTAGTCCATCAATCATACGCTTATTTATCAATATCGTTTAGTTTACTTTTATCGGCCTATTTTTTCAAAGGAAAATACAAATATCCTAGAAGGAATCTCGGGTTTTTTTTGCGTAAAATTTGAACCTAGATCTCAAATTGTTTGGTAATAGTAATAGGTAGACTAGTACCAAACAATTTAGATAGACCATAAAGATTCGCGGGCTAGTCTTGAATTCCGTAGATTCTCTATATAGGTCCTACAATCCTATTGCGATTATAGGCTCATAGCTTCGCGTGCACGCTCAAGGCATAGTGCTTATGTTAGGCTCAGTGCTTACTGCTTCGGCTCAGGCTCACTGATTATTAGTCTGGTCCTGACCCGTTAATCTATGAAGTGTCTGTATTTCATCCATCGGTTAAGAAAGTGATCGTTTCTTCCTCGGTATTATTATGATTGTCTGTAAGACTGACTGTATCAGTTTTTGTTTGATAGTTTATTTTTTTAATTTGTAAACTATCCAAAAGCTTCATATTTAAAAAAATTTAATTATGAATATTGCAGAGTACCAGAAGATCGCATTCGCCACTGCGATTGGATTCGCTATCATGGGATTCATCGGATTCTTCGTCAAGCTCATTCATATCCCCATCAACAACATCATCGTTGGAGCATAAGGTTTGAACTCCATTCTATTTTATCTTGTTTTACCTGTTATATTTGTTCTCAATAACTCACTACTAAAACCAAAGAGAAAACTGTCTTTACTTTATAAAAATCGATATTTTAGTGTTAATCATTCTGTGTAATATATATTGTAAGACTCTAAAATATAGTTATGATTTGTTTACTTTAATTTTACAATTAGATGACTTATATTAATCATTTCAGTGTCACTCGAAATCTGTCGGCAACGTGGGTATTTATTTATTCCATCTCCTATCTTCGACTCCTCTGATTGAGGTTCCCTCCCTTCGTTTTTCATCTCGATTGTTATAGTTGTACAGTAATATTTCTACCACGAGAATGCTAATTTATAAATAGTAAGCATTGTCTTGTGAAACTTGTCGATTAATTGTTCATGTCGATGCACAGAAAGAAAGATTTATAAAAGAGTTCTATCTAATTCATGATAATCACTCACTACACCAGAATTGGTTATGGTCCATTTAGATTACTTGAGTTGAAGAAAGAACGATTGGGATAAGTATATTCATAGAATGGCTGTTGACACACGAATATTACTTTTGATATCTGGGAAGAGGAAAAGTGGGAAAGACTTCTTCTCTAATCTGCTGATGGAAAGATTATCTACTAAATGGAAGACTGTTGTAGTCGGATTGTCACACTCGCTCAAAGAAGAATATGCTTCTATCAATGGTCAGTATTGAATCTGTTGCGAATACGTAAATACAGACACAGTGTGATCATTGAAAGATTAACAGGTCTAAACTACTCTGAATTAATCACATCTGGTGATTACAAGGAACGATATAGACGAGAAATGATAAAATGGGGTGAAGAAATTAGGAAAGCGGATCCAGCATACTTTGTCAGGTGTGAACATCATTGTAAGCAAACCATATTCTTTTCGGGTTATTGTACATATCACTTATCTCTACTAATTTGTTACAGAAAGGCCCTCTCCTCTGCATCAGATGCAGATGTTGTGATAGTTAGTGATTGTAGAAGGAAGAGCGATATGGAAAATATGGAAGAGAATAGAAGAGTTACGGTAAGGTGAGTAGATTGGAAAATGAATATGAGGAATACGGTAGCATTTGGAAGGAATGATGTATGATTTACTAGAGTATCGTCTCTGCTTTCTTCTCGTCTCTCACGTGGTTTCATATTCAAAGAGGGAATCGACGATGGAGAAAGTGAATGTGGATTAGATGAATATGACCATTTCGATGTGAAAGTACAGGTTAGATCTTCCATTGTTAATGTGACAAGAACGGATTAAAATGTTTAAGAGTTTACATTATTGTGAAGAATGTTTTCAAAAAGGAAGATTTTGATCGAAATTATCATGAAATCGAAATAGTTTATGTTTGATGATGTACATTTAATAATAAATGATTGCTTTAGAATGATGGTGATTCTGCTTCTCTGTATGAAGATGTCGCGAAGATTGAAGTAATGATCGATCGATTAATGATATAACAGTTTCATTATATATTCCATTCTATCGGGTTCATAGTGATCTCTTCCCTGTTCATTTAACGTACTTTCTCATGTGTGATAAACGTCTTTCTAGTCTCTCTTTGTTCGAATTCTTCTTCTCTCCAATCTCCAATTACTCCTCTCTCTCTACAGGGATTACTTCATCCTTCAGAATGAGATGAAGTCACTGATAGACTCCTTTTCAATCCTTCCAGTATTCTAAAGAGGGCGGAGTAGGAAGAGGAAGTAAGTACCCCCTCCCTCTCTCCCTTCCTTTCTTCTCTTCCTTCTATCTCCATGCTTTGCGTGACCTACCATCTTTTCTCTCTAGAGTAGATCATGTCAAGGACTAAATTTGCTGTGGGTCAGTCATTTATAAGTTGGCTCTAATTATTGGGTCAATTATTTTGCCCTTTAAAAATGCCCTGTACATTCATTGTCAATTCAGATTTTGTGAACCCATTTCCCCAAATTTTTTTTTTGAGAATTTTTGAAGAACCAATTTGTGAAATGTAAATATGATTAGAAGAATGAATAATAAATTGATTATATGTCATCTTCCATCTCCTTATCTTCGTCGTTATCGCCTTCCTCAATTATCATCACGTCCATTCGAAGATCTCACTTCTCCTGATGATCAAGAAGGAAAAATGGCTATTATTATATCAAAGATGGTAAGCATCCATTAGAGAACACAATGGATTCAATGAGAAGAAGACATCATTTGATGTCGTCTTTCTCTCACCGAGATATGGTGAAATATAGAGAGAAAGAGAGAAGAAGGGTCATCATTGAATTGAAAGAGGTCGTAAGTCTCTCTTTCTTTGGGTAGATCATCTCTTCATTTCTTCCTCTCTTCATCTTCATCTCAGATTTCTCTTATCGTCCTTCCATCTTCTTCTCTTTTTTGGTAGTCGAAGGAAGAAAAAAGAGAGAGGAGAAAGATGAGTCCATAGGGAGTAATAGAAGAAGTGATAGATAGATACTGGAGAGAGACTTCACCTCATGAGAACATACTTTATTCCCATTGAATTCACTGATTATGGATAGGAAAGAGAGGGAGAGAGAGAGAGAGTAAGGGATGAGATAGTCCATTGTAGGAATCTCTCTCTAGACAACCATCAACGTCAAGGAATAATGAGAGGAAAGAAGAAGAGATAAAGATGGAAAATGAAAGTATTCGAAAAGAAGAAAAGGAAGATGCTTATCGACCCCCTCTTCCTCCCCATGGAATGAAGATGATACAAAGGTTTGATTGATTCTACTCATTTCTTTGGTGTTTCTCATCATTCTCTCTTCCATTCCTCATCTTTTTCCATCTTCGTCTTTATTCTTTCCCTCTCATAATCCTTTTTCATCTTTGTGGAATGGTGACATCTCTTCATTTCTCTCATGCATTCTCTATAGAATCATTCTTACTTTTATCCATTCTTCGTCAAAAGAGAAGAGAAGGAGAAAAATTGAAGGACCGTCCAATGTAATAGAGCGAGAATTTGAGATAATCGTGATTTACGATGGAAAGAGAAGAGAATCGGCACATAGATACGATAGATTAGGGAAGATCAAAGATTATTATCAATTATTACAGTGATAACGAACGAATAAAAGAAGAAGAGAACAAAATGAAGAAGAAGAAAAAGAGACGAAAGAAGAAGGAAGAAAGATGAAGAAAGAGAAAAACGATGATTCAAAAGGGAATTCACAACAAGTAACCATTTGATGATAAATGTAGTTGATGTGTACAGTTGGACTGAGGAAGTTGTGAGATATACACGTAAGAGAGAGAGGGAAGGAGGGGGGAGGAGGGGGAGGGGGAGGGGGGAGGAGGGGGGATCAGTGAAGGGCCGCTCGTTGATTACATGATCCTCCTTCACATTTACGACGTTGATATTCAGGAGAAGGACATTGAACTTCCTAAAGAGAATGAAGTAATGCAGTGATAATAAAGAGAGTTATAATATACCTCTGAATGGGGAATACAAATTCTCTTCCTCAATTGCCATTTACATACACATTCACTCCAATCACTCCATTCACTCCATTCAAATGGTTGCCAATCTGTTCCTATTATTGGTTCTATTCCAAATCCAGGAAGAACAGTGATGGGACGAGGACGAACTGTTGACGAAATTATCACTGTAATCATTAATTAACACACACTGAACACTTAATTAACATATTCATATTGTATTAGTTACCTGGTTGAGTAGGAGTGAGAAGAGGGATATGTTCCTTTACTTTATCATCAGTCTTTCCATCGATTGAATCAATTCCAAATGTTCGAATACTCGAAGAAGGAAGACGGAAAGATTTTTGAGATGGAATTGAATGAGTACGAAGACGAATTGGATGAGGATGAATCTAAGAGAGAGAACAGGGTATTGATTAGAGATAAGGAGGGAATGTAGGATATGGTAATAGTTGTTCCCCTACTTCATTTCAGGTTCCCTCTCTCTCATTCCCTTTCAAGTTCTCCTCTGAGAGTCATTGAAGATGTGACAAGAGATGTCTGTTTCTACTGTTTTCTTCCGAAAGAGAAATGAGGAGGAGAAATGGGAGGGAGAGGGAATGGGAGGGAGGGGCGGGGAAGGGGGGGGGGTGACTGACCTCCTCTCCATTCTCAATAAATCTTACTCCTTTCATATAAGAAGGACGACGAGTTCGATGACGAACAATCTTCAATTCATTTACTTTATTTATTATCATGAACATTGACTAAAAATAGAGAGTTGTTAAATACAAACCTTCTTCGGTCTGTGAGTAGTCAATGGTGCAGTGACAGTTATTCCCTCTGGTTCCAATCTATCATTTATATTCTCCATTAACCAATCGAGAGCTCGAACGGTATCCTCTGCGATCTTCTGAAGAACAAAATTGTCAGTATTGTGATGTATATCATAATCGTACGGGATTGAGTGGCTCGGGAGGAGTGGAAGGAGAGGAAGTTGAAGAAGGAGAGGAAGGAGGAGTAATGGAGGTAGTTATTGTCTTAAATTAATCAGTGTTGATGGTCAATGAATGTATTCGTTCACCGTGGTAGTTGTAATGGGAGAAGGAGTTGTTGTGTTCTTTTTCTCCATTAATCCTATTAATTGACTTCTGATATCTTTACTTCTTTTAAGATAAGCATGTTGAAGGGGAGTTAATCCATTTCCTTGGGTTGCACGAAATCGAGCCTGTGAAGGAATAAAGAATAAGTGAAGAAAAGGAAAGATTACTTCGTATTCCAATTTCTCAATTATTCCATTCACGTTCTTCAATGTAAATTCAAGATCGCGTCTCGATTTCTTATCTGCGTCCTAAACTTTCTATATTTTAAGAATTGGGAGTGATTTTGTATCGCTGTATTGAAATATACGCACCCTCATCTCAACTTCAACATTGAGTAATTTTGAATGAATTCCATTGTCTTCAAATGGATCGGATGTAGACATTTTCACTGGCTAGAAGGAGAAAAGGGATTGAATAGAATCTCTTTTGTCTCTCAACTCACAATATGATTGATCTGACTACTTTGACTCTGTAGATCTTTTCTCTTCATAATAGAAGAAGAAAGAGGAAGATCATCATCACCCCCATCAACTTTATGACGAACATTCTTAAGATATTTATGATTGAATTCCTATCGGATTCATCTTACCTCTCTTTTCACATCCTCCCTTCTTCTATTAATATCCTTTTCATCCTCAGCATTTCTCACTCGTTCCTTCTCAGTAATAATCTTCGATGCAGCTGCAACAATCCTATAATGATCTTTGATCTTTCATTCCTTAATTGATCCTTACTTATTCCTTTCCATACTCTTAACATCTTTCTCTCTTTTCTCTCCCCCATCATCTCCTTCACTTGGTTCTTCATATTCACTTCCCTCTTCAATTTCTCCATCTTCATAATGTTCCAGACTCTCTAATCCTTCCTTTTCCTTCTTTGGAGATACGGTAGTTGATGGAATATCAATTGGTCTCTTCCTCTGCAGTTGAGAGGTTACTCTTGAAGAGGAAGGCTTCGTGGTTACAGTAGCCACTCTGATCTCAGGGATTCGAGTGGATAGGGATACGGTAGAGAAGGAGGAAGGAGGGGAAAGAGTGATGGGAGTCTCCTCTTCAATATCTTCTTCATCTTCATATTCCTCTTGAGAAGGGTTGAGAATGGGAGGAGAGGAGGAGGAGGAGGAGGGAGAAGGGGAAGAAGGGGAAGGGGAGACAGTAGCAGCACGATTGATCAATGATGCGAGTGAATCATTCTCTCCTCAAAGGGAATATTATATTGATTCAAATATTTAGAATCATATATTCTTGTAACAAGCTGTGACAATATTTTGTAAACATTTTCAGCTATCTGTTCACAAGGATGGAAATAGTGTTGATAGAGACTGAATGAGTCAAAAACGAGATTGAGAATGAAATGGAGAGTAATCGACCTCATTTCAATGAGGAAAAAGAGATGAGAATGGCTTGCACTCTCCTATCACTTTCAATGTTTGAGAAATGGAAAGTGGAAACATACTTAATCTCTCCAATAGTTGATTATTCTTGAAGAATGGAGCCTCTGTTGTCGATACTTTCACTGAATTCATTGATAATTGAAACGAAGAGAGAGAGAGAGGAATATCTAACCAGCTTGAGGTTTGAATGGTTGATCATAATCAGGATAAAGTTGTTTCATAGCAGCAGATCGATCTTCTAGAAATGGATCATCGATTATCTTTCCTTCTGAAGGAGAGGAAGTTGTCGTTGCGAGATCACATGATTGGAATTCCTGAAGGGAATAAAGGAGATTACGATATCGATTGATGAGTACCGTACCTTATTGTGTCCGATACATTTGAATCCTCTTACAGTAGCACATGCTCTTACTCTTACTCTTACACTTCCAGAACAGAATGACCATGGAGACCAACGAGACCATTCAGATGACATCACTGCCATACACATAATTACTTATTTCGAACGAATACATTCAATCAACATTATATCATTCCAATTGCCTATCACTGCATTTTCTTCCTGTTTTATTGGTTTTCTCGCTTTCCATTGAGAGTAAAATGAGGATCTTCTCCATTTCACTCTTAATTTCATTACGAAAAATACGTGAAAATGGAGAATTACAGAGAAGAAGAAGGGACATGCAACGGAATAGATTAAATAATACTGACTATATATCTCCTGAGCTGCGCATCCTGAAATGAATAAAATGATAAGAAAGAAGATTATTGACGATGAATCATAATAAGAGTGTGATACCTGTGAGAAGAGCGAATAATAACAATCGATACTTCATCTGAGAGAGAATTCCGTTCTGGAGGTGAAAATATTTATTCGAGACCGATGAAAAGTGTGAATGTGATTAACTAGAGAGTGATGAGAGTTATGTAAACGTGTTGAGGAATGAACAAGGATTGAAATGGAAAGTAGTTGAGATAAAGCAGAGCCGTCGGTTAGAGTAAAGAGAGAGAGAAGGATAAATGAAGGGAGAATTCAGATCGAAGAAAGATCGAAATGGAAAGATAGAGAAGAAGGTTGACTGGGTCAGTCAAGAGATGAAAAGAGACGATGGGAGATCGTGAGATTGAAGAGAAATAAGAAGAAAAGGATGAAAAGGGGAGGGGATTAGATGGATGAATTAGAGAAAAGAGGGAAAAGCCATAGGATATCTAGTGAAAGTTATCAGTTTGAATGGCATGAGATAGTCTTGGCTTTTATAGTGAGAAGTCATTACAATTCTCACAATTAAAAAGTATGATGATGAATAATGAAATGTTCAATTGAATTACAGCCACTCGTCAATGAAATTATACCAAAATTCATCTTGTAAACTTGTAGTTCAGAAGGAACTTGCATAATATTATGGACATTTTTATGCGCGATTGATGACTTTTCAGAATGAAAAATCTCTAAAAAAATAGTTTCAATTTCTCTGCAACATCTGCAGTGATACAAATAGAATATAGATGTTTCGAATGAAAGGTCGTATTGGAGACTGTGTCCCATGCAAAATCTGCCCATTCCAATACGTTATTCGATGGAAGGAAAAAGTGACCTCAACATTTCCTTCTTCTCTTCACTTGGTCTCTCCTTCACAAGTATAATGGGAGTTGCCTAGCAATTGTAGCCCTCTCTTCTCTCGATTCACTTTATGTGGAGGATTGAGATATAGATCAGTAATGAACTTCATTCATGAGGTCAATTCAAGAGGGAAAAGGAATTTATCGGTGATTTGAAGGCTAGCGATCATCTATTCACTACATAATGAAAGACTGATTATTATGAATATGAGTCCCGTTTATTGATGGATGAATGAGATTGAATGTTTACGATCTCTGAGATTCTCCAGTTATTTCTTTCTCAATCGTCCATGGATCAGATGCAATCGCTGTCTTCTTCACTGTATCAAAACAAGGAGTCGACTGAAAGAGATTCAATAGGAAACGATAATCTCGAATTAGCCTCTTTTCTTAGTTGGAGGGTGTTCGCTTCCCCTCCCCTCCCACCTCCCCCCTCCCCTCCTCTCTTACCTCCTTTGCTTCTCCAATACAAGATACTCTCCATGCAGGTTTCGATGCGACACAAGCTCTAATTCTTGTTCTGAATCCATTGGAACAACCGGACCACGATGTCCATTCTTGCCATTCTCCATCCACAACTAAAGAGAGAAGAGGAAATTAGAACTACTCTCCATTATTACTCATCCATTTCATTTCTCTTCTCACACACAAATGAATATCCAGAGAGAGCTTTCGAAGTGCAATAAAAGTTGTAAATCTCTCGCTGACTTGAACGAACGTATAGATAATGTTCCCAATGGTGTAGTCTCTCGCTCTCTCTCTTTCATTCATAATGGATGGTTATCTCTTTAATTCTCTCGATCGGCAATTTCATTAGTGAGAACCAGCTCTTATCCATTCTTATCACTGATTTCCTCTCTCTCTCTCTCTCTTAGAGAGAATAGAAAGAGAGATAGGCCTTTAGGCATCAAAAGAATCTCGTGAATAGACAATTGCGTAAGATCCAACCGGTTTCAATCCCCTTTCTAATCATATTCTCAATATTTCAAGTAGTCTCTCGTCTGTTAAATAGGTAGTTTGTATGGTATAAGTGTGGTCTATGAATGGAAAGAAGTAGAATCCGTGATTATTCCCTCTCTTTCTTTCACTCTTTTCACTTCTCATTTTGTCTACAGTCAAAAGAAAGGAAGAAGATACGCTTGAGAGGAGTGGGGAAGTTAGGAGTATCCACCGATTCAAAGAAGTCTTCAGGAGCATCAACGATTGAATTGGGAGCCTAGAGTAGAATAATGATCTTTGATCTTTGTCCTCTCTCTCTTTTACCTGTTCTCTCTGTACGTTCTTCACTCCAGCAAGTCTGACTCTCAATGCGTCGAGATCCCCTCAATGATTAAAGAGACTCAGTTAATTGAATGAACGAAACTAAACGGGACAACAAAATATACGAAGACTTTGAATGAGGAGAAATAGTCTCGAAAATAGTAATTGGGATGGATGAATGGTAGAAGGAAAGAAGGGAACTAACCAACAGCTTTTCCTGCTCTTGAAAGGGGAACATATTGCTCTGCTAGATCAAAACGAGCACGATCACCTGATCCAATATTGAGACCCTGAAGAAGAAGAAGAGAGAGGGGGGGGGGGAGGGGAGGGAGGGGAGAGAGGGGGGGAGGGAAGGGAGGGAATACCTTAGCTCCATTCTCAATAGATACCAGCACTCCAGATCCTTTAGGTGGTGCGTGTGTAGCTAAAATTATGATGAATCTTTAGAAAAGATGGAGAAATAAAGAAATGAATGAGGGGTAGAATCGTACTTGCTGTAGTGATAATGAGAATAGATGAGATAAGAAGAGATAGTCGCATATTTGGGAATGATGATGGAATGATATCTGCCCCCGATTGGCAGTGAAGAGAGAAGAGGAGGAGTCAAGATCATTCACTTTCACTTCTATTGAAGAGGAGAACTCTTAACCTGATAGGAAGGAATGGAGATATAAGGGAAGGAAGAAGAGGAGAGAGAGAGGGAATATCTTCTGGAGGAATGGTCGGAAATGGAAATTGACAATTCATCTCAAATCTTTTACTAAATTTCGACTGAAGTTGTGCAATACGGGAAACAATGTGAACAGTTTCAAGGGTTTTTCTCAGCATACATCATTCAAATTCTATATAGAATAGGAAAATGGTGGAAGTAAAAAGGGAGGTTGTGTGATGGAAAGATGCATGAGAAGGGAAAAGAGAAGAATAACATTCCATTTCATAGTCAGTGTACATTCCATTCTATTTCAATGATCTTCTTCCTTTAACCGTTCCTTCTCTTTCTCTTTCTCTTCTTCTTCTCTTCACTCTCTTCATTTCTTAAGTTACTCGTCACCTTTCCTCTTCTTTGATCATTTTCTCCTTCTCAGATCAAATTTCCTCATCCCTTCTAACTGTTATCGTGTGAGAGTAAGCCCTCTCTCAAGGTGGCTTCGACCTACACCTCCCACCCTCCCCCCTCCCTTCCCCCTCCCCCCCCCCCTACCCTCTTCCTATTCCTCCTTCCCATCGATGGTCGTCATCTATTCCATTCTAGATTAGACCAATCAACGCTCATTTTCTCCCTTCTTCTACCTCCTCCTCTTACTTCTCTTCCCTCCCTCACTCTCTTCCTCCTCCCTCACTCTCTGTCTTCTTCTCGCTTTTGTACCGTCACCCCAGTTAGTTGGTCAGGTAACAAAACAATTATTAATATTAGAAATATTCATCCAATTGGATCTTTCTTTCTCTTTCGTTCCTTCCTTTGGGAGTTCATCAAAAAGAAGAGAAGAAGAGAAATAAAGAAGAAGACTATTCGATGAATATCTAATTAGACTTTTCCTATTCGTATACAGTAAGAGTCACACACTTTTATTACGTACTTTAATCAATGCATCTTCATCTGTTCCTCCTCCTTCTTCTCTCTCTCCCCCCTCCCCCTTCTCCTCTCCTCCTTCCCTCCTTCACCCCCTCCGTTGAACACCGTCCATACGATCTATTGTCACTTCTCTCCATTCAGTCTTCTTCGTCTTCTTCTCTCTTTTCGCTCCCTCTTCCTCTCACTATAAATTGACATAGTTACAAATTAAATGAGTAATCAGTTCAATCTCATCATTCTTACTTTTCCCATCCCTTCCTTCCTTCTCTTTCTCTCTCTCTTCTTCTCTTTCTCACTCTTCTTCTCTTTCCTTCAGAACCAGAAGACATGTCCTCATAATTCGAATGTAGTTATGCAGATAGGTAGTAGTCCCACCTTCCCCTCCCCTCCTCCTCTCTCCTCCTCCTTCCTTCCTCCATCTCCCTCCTCCCCTTCATCTCTCCTCCCCCTTCCTCCTTTCGGAATCTGTGGTCACAAACTTTCTCTCTTCTTCTCCTCAGTAAGGACAGTATTCTTCACCATCTATGTCTTAGTCTTCCTCCTTAGTCTTCCCTTATCCCCTCCCCTCCCTTCCCTTATCCAATCTACAGTCATAAACAGTCACAATGACGAATCAAACTCGGTAAGTGACAATTGTAGTGACAATATTAATATGTGATCTCTTCCTTCGTTCAATCTCCGATCCAATTCACTTTTCTCTCCATCTTTTCTTCTCCCTTCATTTCTCTTCCTTCTCTTCTTCTTCTTCTTCTTCTTCTTCTTCTTCTTCTTCTCCATTCTTCTCTTTCTCATTTCGGATCCATCTATTTCTTCTCCATCTCTTCCATGTCACAAATGGGACGACAGACATAGTCTCCCTCCATACAGTACGGGTTTCATCCCTCCCTCCCCCTCCCCCCCCCTCCCTCGATGACATCTTCTCTACAGGATTCAAATGGACAGTGAGTATCGAGTAGTTCTCAATGTGGGCGGAGTCAGACATGAAACATACAAGCATACTCTTAAGAAGATTCCAGCTACACGGTTATCAAGGTCAGATCATTTATGCAGTCATAACCATAGTCGTATCTGCAAATAATATTCATTCTTAATACATATATGACGTAATAATTATATAAAAATAATCATGAGAAGAGGAAAGATTCCTTCTCTTGAATTTCTGTATAATCTCAATTATGAATGAGAGGGAAAAACAAGAATACAATATGTAGTAGCGAGGCTTCACATGGAATAATACGAGAATAGTTTCATTCAGTTATTAATTATGATTCAATTATATATTTCTCTTTATTCCATTCATTAGTATGTTTCTCACCCTCTCAAATGCTTTATTTTATCTCTAATCGACCCCTTTTCACTGCCATTTCTTTCACGAGAATGTGTTAGAAGGAATAAAGAGTAGGAATGATTTCAGATTGACAACTAATCTGGCTAATTATGATCCACTTTTGAATGAATATTTCTTCGATAGACATCCTGCAGTAAGTGACCCCCTTCCCTTCTCTTTCTCTTCCTCCTTATTTTCATTCTTCCATTCCATTTCATCTCAGGTATTCGCTCAAGTCCTCAATTACTATCGAACGGGTAAATTGCACTATCCATTGGATGTGTGTGGTCCTTTATTCGAAGAAGAATTGAAGGTGAGTAAGACAAAACATTCCATTTCCTTCTCTGTCTATCATCAATCAAGTAAAGACGCTTCCTCAATTATTTGATTATCTTTCCACGAACTTGTCTCATATTGTTTTATTCGACTGCGAGAGAGAGAAGTATGACTTCTTTCTTCTTTCCTCTCCCTCCCCTCCTCTCCCTTCCCCTCCTCTCCCCCTCCGCTCCTCTCCCTTCTTCTTCTTCCAATCTCGATCGTCAATAGAAACGTCTTCTTTCCTTTCTCTTACCCATCTCCTCCATATGAGACCAGTGCAAGAGTGTTAAATGAGTGTACACTCCGAGAGAAGAAGAAGAAGAGTAGGGGGATATCCATTGGGGGTCAAATTGAAAGGGGAGCAACGATTAAGTTATGAGTGGAGAGGCGTCTCTCTTCCTGTTGGGGGGAGAAGAAACTCTATCCCTTTGATGGAATCATCATCAAATATTCCCACTTCCTCAGTATTCTCTTTCTCTACGATGAAAAATCTTCACTATGATCGGATAAACAAAAGAAGTATTCTCTCTCTCTCTCTCTCTCTTATTCCATTTCAGTATTGGGGAATTGATTCGAATGAATGTGAACCATGTTGTTGGATGACTCTTTCAACTACACGAGATACTGCTGAGGTACATCTCTCACTAATCAAGGGATTATAATGGATTAGAAAATTGAAAAGGGAATTCAACGGACTATTCGAGATGAAAAGTACATAAAGAGATGAGGTTGTTCATCTGATGATTAGAGAATGTAAAGGAAGAAGGAGAAAGAGAGAGGGAAAGATGGAATGAAGATTGAGTTGTATCCCCTTCCATTGCATTGCATTGCAGGTGCTAGCGACACTCGATGGATTAGATATTGATACTGATGAGAATGCAGAAGGACCGGTGAGTAGAATGAAGAGAGAATAACGATGGTAGGAGGAGGAGAGGGGAATGGGAGGAGAAGAGGGGAGGGAAGGGAGGAATACCTACGGATGTGCAGAGAAATGTATGTAACATTCCTCTGGACTCATCCAATTCGAATTAGTCTAGTGCCTCTTTGCTCATGAATTATTGATTAGAGAAGGAGAGTTGAGTAATCAAAGAAAGAGTTTCTCTTTTTCGTCTGACATTCTCTCACTCAAATACAATATAAAAAAATGAGAAGAATGATGTGAAGAGAGAGAGAGAGAGAGATCCCACTCATTCTCACGATTAGACATTATAACTATCACAGTCACATGAGGAAAGAATGATCCAGATGAAGAATGAACGAATTATTAAACATCTAGATAATAATTACAGGAATTATATCGTCGATTTGGATGGGAAGATGATTATCACAATCAAAGTCTTTCTCCATGGCAAAGATTAAAACCAAAGATATGGAGAATATTTGATGAACCTCGATCAAGTACAACAGCCAATGTGAGTGAAGAAGAGAAAGGAATGAGAATGAAGAGAAATAAGGAATGACTCTTCACTATTCAGATTGTTGCAATTATTTCTGTTTTATTCCTTCTTATTGCCATTTGTGCATTCTGTCTTAAAACTCATCCAGGACTTCGAATTCCCAATTTGACTGTTACTCATGGACCAAATAACTCTGGTGAATCATCGTTCTTTCTTCATTCACAATATTCTCTTTAAGATTCAATAATTTCATCATCTCGATCATATCGTTCAATTGGTACGAAATATCAAGAGCCTGCCCTTACAATTGAGAAACAGAATTCAAAGGCCCATCATGCATTCACTGTCAGTTTGTTTCATTTCTTTATCTCTGATCTCTCTTACTTTTTAGATGGTTGAACTAGTTTGCAATATTTGGTTTACCATTGAAATCGTTGGACGATTCTTCTCCTGTCCTTCTAAATGGGAATACTTCAAGGTATATATCTCTTATTCTCCTGAAGACATCAAATGTCATCATAGCTTAAGATATAACTATAATGGTAACACATACTGTGTTTGATATCAGAATGATGAATCATTCTTTTTATCGTAGGAATGTATTACCCTCCCTCCACTAATCTCTCCTTCATTCTTGACTTCATTTCAAATGCAGTAGTCTTCTTTCTCTTCCCTCTTCCAAACCGTTTTCTCCCTTGAGAGACTCAATCGTAGAAGGGGAAAGGGACTCCAATTAAAGAGACATTTGTCTTTCCTTCTCCTTTCCTTCCTTCAACATAACGACCTTCTCACGTGTAACCAATCCAGAAGGGGACACATTTACATTCAATTGCCTTGTAATACACAAGTATCTAAAGGGGAAGGGATTCCATCTTCTTCTTCATTTGGGGATAATAATATAATTTCATGCTCCTGTTTGCATCATCGATCTCGTTGCAACTTCAACTTTCTACATTGATCTAATAATGAACTACGTGGTGGGAACTGCGGCTGATCTCGAATTCTTTTCCATTATTCGAATTCTTCGACTATTCAAATTGAGTCAACACTCAAATGGACTAAAGATTCTTTTGCATACATTCAGGTATCTTTCTTCTTTTTTTTCCTTCCCATGTCTCATCTTCTTCCTTCCCATGTCTCATCTTTCCTTACAGAGCTTCAGCCAAAGAATTGATGTTATTGGTCTTCTTTCTCGTTCTGGGTATCGTTGTATTCGCATCTCTTGTATATTATGCAGAAAGAGTCGAAGAGAATCCAGACAATCAATTTCATTCTATCCCTGTTGGATTGTGGTGGGCTGTAAGTCCAGTCTAATCACAATAATCAATCATAATATTGATTGAGATCGTTACGATGACTACCATCGGATATGGTGATATCACTCCTCATACATGGTTAGGTCGTCTCATTGGATCCATATGTGCTCTAATGGGAGTATTGACTATTGCTCTTCCTGTTCCAGTTAGTTATTAATCCAATACCCTATCCTACTCCAAGACAAGCGATAATTGATAAGAGTAGTATAATGACTATGTGTTATATCAGTTGTGGGTGATAGTCTTGAGGTGCTCGTATATATCCCCCTCTCACTCTTTCCTTCCATGCTCCATAATATAATTCAGGTAATTGTATCAAATTTTGCTATGTTCTACTCTCACACTCAAGCACGTAGTAAAATGCCTAAGAAGCGAAGAGGAGTTCTCTCAGTGGATCAAGTGAAACAGCATCCACCAAGGAATCATACTGTGCCTCTTAATCTTCCACCAAAGAGGACAAGCAACCATGTTAGTCAATATCCTCATTTACCTTAATAGTGGTGATTGAGTGTAGCCATTACAGGAGCACACGTCTCTCATTTCATCAAACGGAAACAACGGACCTCCACATACTTTCATCTGACCTTTCCTTCTCTCATTCCATCTCATTTCTATTCATTCCCGTGCCTTCATACTCCTAAGGGTATTATTCATTCTGTGACCATTCTTTCTCTTCCCGTGACATACTCATACAATCTCCAATACATTCATTCATTCGACCACACTATTCACACAACAATAAACCACAAAAGAAGCAATAAACTTTGTTTCAGTCCTTATTAACAGCCAAATCAAAAGTGGTGGTAAATGGAATAGCGAAAGTCCAAATCTACATAACTTAATTCCTGGAAAGAAGAAATTGATTAAAAAAAAGGATTTAATTCATAGGTTCGGTTTTGCAAGATAACGAAGGAGGGACCAGACTCCCGAAAGAATCGGAAATTGACCTTTTCAACGATAAAATGCTCATGGACCGAAGGAGGGGAAAGAATAGACAGACGAGAGAGTTGAATGACATAATGATCAAACTCACCGTATTGTGTATCACTCACTCTCTCTCATTCTCTTTGTCTATTGGACTACTCCATTCTACTCCAATTTGATCTCGACTTCTCCCTCCTTATCCTCATCTTCCTCTTCTCCCTCTAATCTCACCTCGACAAGAGATTCATTCTTATCACACTTCACCCCTTCATCTTCTTCATCTTTCTCATTATCAATTTCATCTTCTTCCATTCCATCATCATCTCCTCTTCTTCTCACCATACTCTTCACTCCTTTCACTTCTTCTTCCTCATCTCGTTCCTTCTCTCCCGATGCCAAATCTCTCTCCAATTCAGCATTGCGAGCAACGATTAGCGTCTAAATAACAATCCTTCTTATTTCATAAACAATCACTTTTTGGACAGAGATTTGCTAATCGCAGATGAAAACTGATCAATGTCATATAATATATATAATGACCTCGAGAGTGGAAGCAGAGTTCTTGAGCAACTCGAGTGACTGAAGAGTATGTTTAGCCGGGAGGAAAAAAATAGTGGGAGTAGTTCTAGTCCCAATGAAGTTCTGTAGTCTCTTGTAGTGGTTAGTCTTCTCCTCTGCCTGAAATCACTCTCATCAACTTCGTTCCCCATCCAAAATATGCGATCCTCATAACTTCCTCATCAGGTTCAATAACTAGATACATACATATTGAATGAGAGCTTTTCTTCTCGTGAGCTCCTTCAGTTTCTTCTCTTGATCACGTCTCTCATTCAAAAGAGCTACCTGAAAACATAATAATAAGTGATTCGATACTTTACTTATTTGATATATCATTTCTCAACTGAAAATACTTTTCAATATATTAGGACGAATAATGTGGTGGGTACTTACTCGTTCCTGCCTCTCCTTCTCTTTATCACCTCTCTTTTCATCTTCGAGACGCTTCTCCACCTCTGCCACCTTCTCAGCCTATAACCATTCATTTTATATATTCCAATGTATCCACTCTTACTTACCTGTGCTTTCTCAGCAATCGCAATCTTTTTAGTGTCCTTCTGGAATCTCTGTAGAGTTCCCACAAGGAGACTGCCGAATAGGCGACGGTTTCTATAAAAAATCAGTAGTTTGGAAATATTCAAATAAACGATTTATTGTTGATAATTAAATTATAATTACCTTTGCTTAACCTCCTTTACTTCTTTGTCTCTCATCTCGGTAATTGCGGCATCTCGAGATTTTGTTTCGATAGCTGGCATTACGACCTACAAATATATTCAATGTTCAACCACAAAAACACAATAATAAAATAAAGAAAGAGTCTGTGATAAAAGCCACGCTGAACCCTTGCAAACGCCGAATTAATCTATGAAATTTCGGCAACTGAGCTGGAACTAAGAAAAATAAAAGGAAGCATTTAAAAAGGGACAATATAAATATGAACAAGTATTTCGATCATTTACCTGAGAAGCAAGACTCTTCTTTGGTACTTCAAAGTCGTCACCGAAATCGTCGCGAGTTCTCTTCACAGGGAGATTATCAAGGCTTCTAAATGCATCATTTTCGTAGAACGAATATTAAAATATGAAATATTACTCTCTGCGTCGTCCATCCATAGACCGCCTGAAATGTAGCAAATATAACAACAGTAAATAATATTAAGACACAACAGCAATGAATAATACGTATTGAACGAACCTCTGATAATTATCAAACTTCCCATCGTCGTGACCAATATCTGAAGGATTTCGTCGCTTGAGAGCTCCACTGAAATATTATTCGTTGATATTTATAACTTCAAAAGAGTATACTAACGGGAGTCGCCCATTTAAAGCACTGATGTTGCCATCAATAGAACGTAGTTTCTCTTGTGCCTCTTCAATCTCCTTCTGGAGAGTGTCAGTCATCTTAAAAGGAGAGAACAATGAAACCATGATTAGCAGACATCAAATATAAAAAAAAGTCAAGAAATCGAAAGCCATTGGGCACTTGAATCCGAAATTTGTAGCGTGGATATTAAGCAACCTCATCACTTCGAGATATGTCGCCGGTATTTTCGAATTTTCGCTACCGTAGCCTATTTTACACTATGCACCACTTGAAAAATTATTTGTATAATGTATCATTGTTATTTTCATGGTTTAAACAAAAAAGAACAGAATACGCCTAGATAGAAACATAAAATAAAATAAATTCAATAAAATGTAAGAAATGCGTCTTCTATAGTCGACTACCGGAGAGCGGAGATCAAATGGATCGATGGTAGATCAAAATTGTCGCACTCGCTCTCATTCTCCTCAGCCTGTTCCCTTTACCCTAATCAGTCTATCATCATGTATTTCCCAGTGATTCTCCTCCTTATTCCTCTGATCTCATCTCGCTCAATATCCAATGAGACTTCCCTTGACGAATTCGACCCTTTTCCTTCCAACGAGACTTCTGTCACTACCGATACTCTTACTACTGTCCTTCAGGTGACATTATCTAGTCATTTTAGACTCTAATCTTCTTTTCAGAGAGTGGCTAATGAAGTAGAAGAATGGAAACCGTGGTTGGAAGACAAAGAGCATGAGATGGCTGAGTGGAAAGATATGGTGGACGAGTGGAGGGTCAGTCTTCATAGAGTATATTGTATATATCTAATTATGAATATAGGGGGAACACACAAGTGCAGTCGTCTACATAATAATCGGAATGTTCGTCGGTCTCTTCATCCTTATCATTATCATTATCGTTCGTACTCTTGCCACTCGTCTCAGGTATGGTATACTACGGAATTGATTGATTAGATAGCAAGTGTGATGAGAATAAGAGTGTTTTGAGACGTCGTAAGATCGGACAACTGGGTGGAGATGCACATACAAGAAAGAAGTTGATGAGTGATGATATCGAGGACATGTGACTAGACAAATTCACACCTATCTATCCCCTTCAACTACGATAGATTGAAAGACTATTAATCAATGTATATCAGGATCTGTAAACTGCGATAATAATGCGTGTAATAAACATTTTTACTAGATGATCTACATAACAAACACTGTGTATAACAACTATAAGGAAGAGTGAGATCAAGGGGCGACCTGAAGAATGGACATATTTTGATTATTATTTCTACGTGAGTGGCAGACCTTGCGAGAGTGATCAGTGATGATTCCCCAGTTGTATGATGATACTGACTGAGTGTTAGGCAGGGAAACTCCCGAGAATCTCCACATTCCGCTTCCTTTTTTCGAGGCCTATAAAGATCATTCTTGTATAGATCTTCGATAAACAGTTTAGTACCTTGAGAATGGCAAATCTTCCTATTTGGCCAGCATGGGAGATAACAGGACCATCCACTGATTCTACATGTTCACCAATTCGACACAGGAGAGACTTTCCTTCGCGTTGATGACTTAAGGGATATGGTAAAAACAGGTCGGCATTTTGATAGTACCTTGATCCTAGAGAAAATAGTTGTGCTTCCTTCGATTGAACAAGAAGGATATCAAATGGAAGTTTCTTGTCTACCATTCGATCATAGAGAGAAAGGACAAGAGAGGAGAAGTCCTTCTTCGAGCCAACTCATTATCAACTATTTAATGAAAAAATCATTTACCGAAGTGGGCTCCCATTTATCTAGATTCTTGCTTTTAATGTCATACCCGAAGTATCCATCAGAATCTGATAAATATATTTCATGGAACAATTAAATTTAGATAGAAACATACATTTGGTCGTCAGTGCTCCAAATGGCTGAGCTGGTTCATTGAAAGAGGAAGAGAGAAGACTTCCAAGAAGCAAAGAACACGATCTCCAGTATGCCTATTGATGCGTTCACTCCAATCCAATCATTAACGAAACACCTGATTGACTTGTTCCGCATACTCTTCACTCTGGAGAGAGACGAAATCTATTTTACATCCATCTCTCAGGGGCTGTCGCATGGAAGACAACTGAGAATAAAAATACCACTTAATACGGTAGAGGAACGAACTTCTTCTACTGATCCATACTCGCTTCGAATGATACAAAGAGCACTTGAATCGGCGAGGCCCTTGTTGATATCTGAACAAAAATTATTAACCGATACAACTAGGTATCAGATTTATGTAATTGCATTCATAAAACTTACGAAGAGCACAATGGTATGGAGTAGAAATGCCTTTATTCATGAGAAGAGTTTTCTCTCCGTCTTTCAAGTTCACCTTGACGATAATCTTCTCAAGTTTCTTTCCTTTCGTTTTAGAAACAAGTTCATCGAATAGTGCCGCTTCGGAAACATGCGAATCTGTCGAAGGAGCTGCGAATCAGGAACTATAAAGACCTGAGAAACTCGCAAACCTGCAGCAACATTTCTCACTTGGGCAACATGTTTCGCACAACACCGGGAGAATATACTTTTTCCAACGACTGGTAATACATTCATCGGAGCCAGCAAACTAGAAATATATGGAAATTGAATACATTTTTAATTTAACAACATTTAAAAATTTAACCTAACTCGGACTCCTGAAAAAAATCGTACTCTCTTTCTCTGTCGTCTCGCTTATACGCCTATCATAAATTAATTATTATATATATATATATATTTTTTATATTTGCTATTTCCTCGAAACATACTTAATAACACCATATTTATACACAATGAAATTCCGTTACTCAATTTTCTTTATAAAATTATTGGCTGAATTATAAAAATTATAAGTAAAGTAATCCGAATCGTTTAAATTTGAATTCTATAGGTAGTCTCCGATTTAAGAATATAAATATAATAACAAAAATACAAAAATGTATGTACAATAATAAAAAAAAGACAGGTAAGGAATGCGCTGCACCCGGAAACGAACTAATATACTGTAGAAAAATCACATTCGAAAAGCGCGCCTTTCCCAGCCGTCTCGGGCGTGTGGCGTCCACAGTACGGTGAAGGAACAATAAAACGTTCCAAGAGTAGCGTTGGAAAAGGCGTCCTTATGGCGTCGGCGTGCGTTGTGTAGTGCAAAATCAGCTGATTATTTCCATTTTTAATTATCGGAATACTAACATTTTCATTTGATCTGGCAACTTTTTTATGCACTGCATCTAAGAATCACGCTTCGAGCGGTACATCAAAAATCGGCATTGTGAATTTTTGCTAGTTTACCTTAAGTACCCTGCATCAAATACCATTCTTAAAATGTAATTTCATGCCCTCTTTTTCAAAATCATGATTACTACTATGTGGAAAATTGTCCAAGCTTCCACAAATAATAATCTCTTCACTAATCTTCAGGTGTTGATCCGACCTTTCTCAATTTCCATACGTCTCCAAAACAATCACCTCATAATATCACCCTACATCGCGTTTTGATTTTCTCCAATAACCACTCCTGTCCATGAAGAACTCTTCTTTATAAGATTCTTTTCTTCTCTTACAATCTCGCTTCTTCTTCTCCTTAAAAATGTATTGCTTTGGCCGTTCTTTTTTGATTTGATGGCCTAGCATAACTGTGTGAAGAAAAAAGTGAAAATGTTAAAATGATTTTTTTCCTGCCTCTCATTCTTCCTTGACGAAGACTTATCCGGTCACTCTCATTCTTCACGAAGACGAAGAATCTCTAATTCACGTATGGCCACATCCTCTGTTCTTCACGAAGAAATAGAGAATCTTCATGAAGAATGAGAATGACTGGATCATCCTTCGTGCAGGAAGAATGAGAGGGAGGGAAATTCTTTCTTTATTTTTGACATTTTCTCTCTCACATTTCTCTCATAACCTTACATATTTAGCATCTAATAGAAAAAAATCTTCAGTACTCTTCACTCTTCAGAATTAGTAATCAGAAATTTAGATGCAAACGTCAAATGTGGTATTTGTATAAACAAACGATGTAGGTCGATTCATCGCATGAAGAAAAGTGTTTAACTAGATATTGGTGAAGATTGGACAACTTCCCTCAGAGTAACAGATATGTGCAAATTAAAAATGTTTTAAGAATGGTACATAGTCGACCAGGGTGCTATCTTAAAACGCGATCCGAATAAGAGCGTTGGGATCCAGAGGGGATGTGGCACAGTAGCTCAAAATGGTCTCTGGGGGTTCATACTTGGTGGTTAGACACCCTAGGGGTGGGATACACTTCAGCCAAAAAATTGACCCCAAAAATTGATCTTTGATCTTTGATATCGGAAAATTTCATCTTCATTTTACCCCCTCATGTTATATACCATTCGAAAGAGCTTCAAAAGTTATGTAAGATTCCCAGTTTTCATAGTCCTAGCATTCTCCGTTTTTGAAAAAATCGATAAAACGTCGATTTTTAGTGTTTTTAATTTTTTCAAAAATTTATTTCGCAATGTTCCAATGGTTTGCAGGTCCTGAGAAGTTGGCGCAGTATGTAAACTTATACAACGGATCCAATAAAAAATATCCCGACTCGATACGAGGTACCCGGACATCATCTTTTTTCGAAAAACCTAGCACGCAATCGTCGACGCGGGTTCGAATCCCGCCGACGACTTATCTTTTGCCGGATTTTATTTCGAACCTAAATGATGCTTCTTCGACATGAAATCACTTTTGGCATGTTTGTAGATCATATTAACGATGTTTTGCCACTTTGTAATGGAAATTGACAGCATTCCTCTCATCGACTTTTTTCACATAAGGGTCCCCCCTTATGTGAAAAATGGAGGTATTGGGTCATGTCGGCATTGAACCAAAAGGAAGGGCTGATGATGATTACAATAACAAATAAACAACTTTTAACAACATAAACTTACATTATTGCAGTTTGGAGACTCACTTTGCTCATGACCCCATACATTTTTCACATAAGGGGGGACCCTTATGTGAAAAAAGTCGATGAGAGGAATGCTGTCAATTTCCATTGCAAAGTGGCAAAACATCGTTAATATGATCTAAAAACATGGCAAAAGTGATTTCATGTCGAAAATGCATCATTTAAGGTCGAAATAAAATCCGGCAAAAGATAAGTCGTCGGCGGGATTCGAACCCGCGTCGACGATTGCGTGCTAGGTTTTTCGAAAAAAGATGATGTCCGGGTACCTCGTATCGAGTCGGGATATTTTTTATTGGATTCGTCGTATAAGTTTACATACTACGCCAACTTTTCAGGACCTGCAAACCATTGGAACATTGCGAAATAAAAAAAAACACCAAAAATCGACGTTTTATCGATTTTTTTCTAAAACGGAAAGTGCTAGGACTATGAAAACTGGGATTCTTACATAACTTTTGAAGCTCTTTCGAATGGTATATAACATGAGGGGGTAAAAGGAAGATGAAAATTTCAGAGATCAAAGATCAAAGATCAACTTTTTTGGTCAATTTTTTGGCTGAAGTGTATCCCACCCCTAGGGAGTCTAACCACCAAGTATGAACCCCCAGAGACCAATTTGAGCGACTGTGCCACCCCTCCCCCGCTCTTACGCACACCGCGTTTTAACCTAGCCCTCTCACTGCGCGCAATTCTGCTGTACAGATAATCTCGGGAGTTTTTTCTGCGACTCTTAGGGAAATGTATTGATATTGCGAACTCAGGGAAGACTGGCTTCGGATGTTCAGTTCTAGGACTCGGCAACACTATCAGGTTAGAGTTACTCTTTTTTTATGTATAACGATAATAATTCCGTTTTATAGCCAATTGACGGAGAATACGATGAGCCCGATTTGCGAGCATCTGGTGGGCAAGGGCTTCTTCCCTTCTACAATCGAAGTTATCAAACAGGACCCGAATCAGCACCTTTGTACTTTCCAATATTCCTTCGTTAATAATCTATTTCTTACAGAATTCAAGAAGCTAGCTCCGTATCATTCCGTCCAGACGTTCGAATCGATATGGAAGAGCATAACGGTCCTCTATTAACAGCATCATCTTCAGAAGATCGGACCAATTGGGATCATATCACTGATCTAGACGATGTTTGTATTTTGCAATTTATATTTATTCCTGGACCGATTAAATAATTATCGTTTTGTAGTTCTTCCGGCGCATATATGATTACTACCAAGGAGGCGGATTTCGTTGCATTTTCTGGCACGAAATACTATCTCTAGTCCAGTTTATATTTATCGTATTCGTATCCACCTTTTTCATTCAGGTATTGAGTTTACCTGCCGTGATTTATTTAATTTTACAAATAATATATATATAGATATATATATAATATATATATAGATATATATGTATACTAATTTAGTGCGTTGATTACGAAATCTTGTTCAATAACAAGGCGGTCAACATTATTGGCAACAGTACCGATTTTCCGAGAAAACGCCAATTCGGAGTGAGTATTCAACATATTATCATTACTCCTTAATAAAGGAGAGAGGCCTCCCGATGTATGTTTGTCCACCACCAGGAGGTATGTCTGAGACAGAGATGCAGAGGAAACAAGTATAAACAAGTCGGGTGCCCCCCTCCCCCACCTCAATTACCGTAATCCGTTCCCTACCGTATACCTACCGAACATCTACCGTAACCTTGACTACCGTATATCTATCTACAGTAAACAAACTACCGCGAAAATGAGCCAAAACTTTCTAGAATGTTCAAAATTGAGATTAAACTTCCAGAAACTTCTAGAATGTTCGAAATTGAGAGGAAGTTTCCAGAAATTTCTAGAATGTTCGAAATGAAGGGGACAGGCATAGCGGCTTTTAGAATGTTCGAAATTGAGGGGGGACGGGTCCAGAGGCTTCTAGAAAGTACGAAATGACGGGAACAGGTACAGAAGCTTCCAGAAGCTTGAAAATGACGGGCATAGCAGTTCAAATGTTCACACAACACAGCTAAATACATAACCCGGCGTCATCCAGCCGGGGAGCGCGCCGTAGGCGCGCGGTCCCGGCTGGTTTTGAAGATATACGTTTCTTCATGATCGGCGTTTCAGGATGCCGTAGATGGAAATTGTGCCTCTCATCTTCCTCCCTTAGTTGTCGCATGTATTCTAGTTGCTACTATCTACTGGTTTGTACCTACCCGTAAAAGCTCGCTTTTATCATACTTTATTCTATCTCTCTACAGGATATTCCGAGTTATTCGAACTGGCGTACTTCTTCTTAAGCTAACTGAGATTCAAGTATGCATATTTTGCGAGTAATTAAATATGTAGTAGACTATATTCTTCAGCTTTTCTACAATCGTGCTTTACGTATTGATGATGCAGACCTATCCAATCTCACATGGGAATCAATCGTCAGAGCTGTCTGCAATGTCTGCAATCTTTCCCACTATTTGATTTGTCTATTTTTTGTGCATGTTGGCACATCATCTGATCCGCTACTAAATTTTGTGCTTTAGCGGTCGGAAAGTCATCCCTGGTCACATTATTGCATGACTAGGCACTAAGAACTAAGCCTAAACAGTAGAAAGCATTGCCTATCCTAACTCTTCAGTGTTGATCTATAGTATCTAGGTAGTGCTTGTAAGTTTGTATTAAAAAAATGTTTGAAGGCACAAGGTCGCATTCAACTACTCGTTCACGATTCGTCCATATCATCAATTCATATTTACCATCGAATACTCCGATTCAAGAATTACGTTGTTGCCATGGTTAATCAGGTGGGTTTTTTATTTGCTTGTAGATATTATGAACATTTTTTGAAGTGATAGAAGCAGAAAAAATAGAAAAGTCAGGGCCAGATGCAAGGTTGTATTTTTTAAAGGATCTTCTTCCTCCTCTCATCTCAATTCCTTTCGTGGGAGACTTGAGATTCTTGCCTGAGCAGTTGAAGAAGAATTTGGAATGGATGTTCTTCCTCGGATTCTGTTCACCCTTCAAAGGATCATACACTCTTCAAGATGAATACCGAGATAGAAACAGATTAGAGGAAATGGCTGAGAATATGGAAAAAGTGGTAAGTCCTTCTTCTTGTCGGCACGACATTTCACTGTAAGAACAAAGATTGCAATCCATTGGTACTCCACACCACTGGTATGCCGTGTTTCGGTCATAGTGAACACTTAAAGGAGGAGTAACAGGAAAGAATGCTAGAGACTCTCACACTGAAAACCCGGGATTTGCAAGACACTGTAGTCAAATGAGGGAAGGTGAGGGAGGGGAGGGGAGGGAGGGAGACAGGCGTATGTAAATCAAAAGCGCACGCTTAATCAAATCCTCTGTTCAAATTCCCCGGCCTTGCCTGGACTCAGGGGAATTCTTGAACTATGCTAAATCGCTATAACTCGGTTCATTGATGTCGTAGAGACATAGGAGTTTCAGATCTCTGATATGGTTATGGATTGCCATAATCTGACGTTGACAGATTGGTCACAAAAATATTCATGTTACTCCTGCTGCGATCCGCATAAGAGCGTTGGGATCCAGAGGGGATGTGGCACAGTAGCTCAAAATGGTCTCTGGAGGTTCATACTAGGCGGTTAGACACCCTAAGGGTGGGATACACTTCAGCCAAAAATTGATCTTTGATCTTTGATCTCGGAAAATTTCATCTTCATTTTACCCTCTCATGTTATATACCATTCGAAAGAGCATAAAAAGTTATGTAAGAATCCCAGTTTTCATAGTCCTAGCATTCTCCGTTTTTGAAAAAATCGATAAAACGTCGATTTTTGGTGTTTTTATTTTTTTCAAAAATTTATTTCGCAATGTTCCAATGGTTTGCAGGTCCTGAAAAGTTGGCGTAGTATGTAAACTTATAAAACGAATCTAATAAAAAATATCCCGACTCGATACGAGGTACCCGGACATCATCTTTTTTCGAAAAACCTATCACGCAATCGTCGACGCGGGTTCGAATCCCGCCGACGACTTATCTTTTGCCGGATTATATTTCGACCCTAAATGATGCTTTTTCGACATGAAATCACTTTTGGCATGTTTGTAGATCATATTAACGATGTTTTGCCACTTTGCAATGGAAATTGACAGCATTCCTCTCATCGACTTTTTTCACATAAGGGTCCCCCCTTATGTGAAAAATGGAGGTATTGGGTCATGTCGGCATTGAACCAAAAGGAAGGGCTGATGATGATTACAATAACAAATAAAGAACTTTTAACAACATAAACTTACATTATTGCAGTTTGGAGACTCACTTTGCTCATGACCCCATACATTTTTCACATAAGGGGGGACCCTTATGTGAAAAAAGTCGATGAGAGGAATGCTGTCAATTTCCATTGCAAAGTGCATAACATCGTTAATATGATCTACAAACATGGCAAAAGTGATTTCATGTCGAAAAAGCATCATTTATGGTCGAAATAAAATCCGGCAAATGATAAGTCGTCGGCGGGATTCGAACCCGCGTCGACGATTGCGTGCTAGGTTTTTCGAAAAAAGATGATGTCCGGGTACCTCGTATCGAGTCGGGATATTTTTTATTGGATTCGTCGTATAAGTTTACATACTACGCCAACTTTTCAGGACCTGCAAACCATTGGAACATTGCGAAATAAAAAAAAACACCAAAAATCGACGTTTTATCGATTTTTTTTCGAAAACGGAAAATGCTAGGACTATGAAAACTGGGATTCTTACATAACTTTTGAAACTCTTTCGAATGGTAAATAACATGAGGGGGTAAAAGGAAGAAGAAAATTTCAAAGATCAACTTTTGGGGGTCAATTTTTTGGCTGAAGTGTATCCCACCCCTAGGGAATCTAACCACCAAGTATGAATCCCCAGAGACCATTTTGAGCTACTGTGCCACCCCTCCCCCGCTCTTACGCAGACCGCGTTTTAAGAGTTTACAATCCTGCTTATCTAGATAGATCTTCTCGAACTGTTTTCCTCATTCAGACAACATATCTTGGACTGGCAAGTCTCATATTTTCTCCTCTCGTCTTCCTCTATCAATGTCTCTACTATCTCTTCACAGCAGCTGATTTAACCAAGAGAGATGCTGGAGCACTTGGAAATCGATCCTATACGAACTATGGGAGGTATAGTGTCTACTTTCACTATTTTAGTAGAGACCATTTGGACCCATGGGCTCGAATTCTAGAAATAACATTATCATTGAGGGGCTTTATCTCCGCAAGTGCTAGAGATCTTGCGGTGCAAAAAGTGTAATTTCTCAAACTAACTGACCTGATGCGTGAATATTTGAAAAAAATGATTAAGATACCGCGTGCGTCACTTCAACGAATTGGATCACGAACTGAAAGGGAGACTCAATCGATCACATGCATTTGCATCTGCTTATATTGCCCAATTTAGTTCGAAATTGGTAAGAGATATTCCTTATCTCATGAGTATTTAATCATGGAATATCTCTCCAGGTGGTAGTCTTTGCTCGAAAGATCTCGTTCATGGCTGCTGCTATATTCGTTATTCTCACTGGTCTCTCTGTGTGGGATGAAGATGTTGTGCAGGTGAACAATATTCATCATATTTACATTTAAATGTCATCTGATTTAATAAGTTTAGATCGAGCACATGTTGACAGTGATAACAGTATGTGGAATGATCGCTCTTGCGTGTCGATCCATTATTCCCGATGAGAATCTTGTATACCAACCAGAAGTATTACTCAATCATGTCACATCCGAATTACACTATGTACCTGAACATTGGAAAGGAAATGCACATGATATTAGAGTGAGTATTTATTATGATCGTTCGATGACTATTGAGTGGTTCCTCTTTCAGACAGCCCATGAATTCGAATCTCTCTTCCGTCTTCGTGCAATTAATCTTCTAGAGGAAATATTCTCTCCCTTCATAACTCCATTTGTACTACTATTCTAGTAAGTTGCTATCTAAGTAGATAGAATAAGTAATTGTAATGAGTATCTCTCCAGTGTCCGTCCTGGTTGTCGATCCATTCTCTCCTTTCTATTGGATAATACTGAGAGAGTAGAGGGATTGGGAGATGTATGTTCATTCGCTCTTCTTGATGTTGCCAAACATGGAGATCCATCATGGCAGAAGATGGATGAAGATGGAGGAGATGAGAGAGGAGGAAACCATCCTAATAGACCTAGTATGTCAACTATGTATACATATATCTACTCTCGGATTATTCAATCATCATCAAGAATCATACGAATTAGTTGTTTAGTCATGGCCACTATTGTAGGTAGAGACGTAGCTCACGATGGAAAGACTGAGATGTCATGCATGCAATTCGCTATTCGACATCCTGATTGGATACCTCCTCCTGCAACGGCTAACTTCATTCAGAATTTGAGAGATAAGGTTAGTGAAGAAAATGGAGGGGAGAAGGAAACATACATATTTCAGATGGAGAGAGATGCAATGGCAGTGGGACAAGGGGCAGGACTTGTGAGAAATGCATTCTCTGAGTCTATTCACACTATCTTGTCGGTCAGTCGTATCAATATTTTTTAAACATTGATTTTATTAATATAAGTAATTTTTAAATTGTTTAATGGAAAGATGCATTGCAGATGCCTCTTGGAGGAGCTGGAATGAATCATCTATTGGGAGGTGGAGTTAGTGGATATCCAATGGGAGGAGAGGAGAGAGGAATTATGAGTGGAATGGAGAGAACACTCGAAAAGAGTTTAAGACAATCGGGACACGAAAGCATCGTTGATTCTCTCAGGTGACATAATATCATAAGATAGAGAGGCGGTGTGGACGGCTCTGTAAAACTTCTTGTTCGGCCCATGCTACAGTACACGCACCAAACTTACAATTTAGAATTCAACGATTCACATTTTATTTTTCGTTCCTTGGCATATGATATTTATTATTTAATTTGATATGCGGAATTTTAATAGGTGCGCAATTTAATTTGCGTAAAAGTAAAAATATAATATAATATAATAAAAAATATTTTTTAAAAGCAATTAATGATACACAGTAAGAGTACAGTACTTTCCCAAAAACGATCCGGTAGAAGTAGGCCGGAAGGTTGGTTCCCGTTTTTTATATACGTTTTGTTTGCTAGAAAATTGCGCTTTCATGTGGTTACTTTGAAGCTTATATGTTGCAGGGAACAAGTAGGGGCAGAAATGCGCGTCTCATCGCTCTATCTCAGAGGAATCAGAGCGGACAAGAAGAAGAAGGTAAGACAACAATATATTTTTTGTAGATCATTTACATTCGCAGTTAGCTTAGTTTCTTTCTTACATTTAGTATTACTTAACGTGTAATACAGCAGGAGATGTTAGATAGTATTGGCTATACGTGTATTGATCTAGTATTTATAGAATGTATTACAGGTGTACTCTTCAATGGGACCTGCTGATGCATCGATGTTCGCTGTCCCATTGATGGAGACAACAATGGCTCCTCGTTCTAGTACATTCCAATATCCAAGTGAAGATGAAATGGAGAGAGGTGAAGCAATGAGAAGAGTTGAGGAGGAAGAAGAAGGAGAGGACGATGATGATATGCCTCCCAGAGATTTCCCTATTTAGGAGAAAACCCGTGTAAGTATATACCCATTACTGACCATCAAGAAACATAGATCTATTCTTTTAGTAACCGCTGTCATCTTAATTTTCCCATTAACTCTTCCCATATTTTTCTCTAGTCACGAATGTATCAGATTTCTTATCTTTTTTTCCATAATACAACGTTATAACCGGTGATGTTCAGTGAATTCTTTCCATATTTTACAGTCCCACACTGCTGCTGTAAACAGGATTATGCTTATCTCTCATCTTTTCTTTTTTTTGCTCACTATTCATTTTTGAAATCATTGTTTGCCGTACATTGAATTCACATTGTAAATAGTGTATCTTTTGTTTGATACTTCGCACACTTTGTTTGTCAATAGTATCCCATTAGATGAAAATTTTAGGATTGTACATAACTAGTAGACTGGTCAATGCTATCACCTCCTTCTTTCGTTCAATCTGCATCATTTCTGTTCTCTGCTACTTTACAAGCCGCTAAAACTCAGATTAAACGTAACGAGTAATTTAGATAATTGTCTTTGTGTGAACGATAAACATTAATCTTATTTCACATGTTCTCTTGGATATAATGAAAGTGGTTTGGAGCTCTTGGATATCTCAACCTATAGCAGGACCAAAAAAAAAAAGGAAAAGGTGATAGGCATTTTCCTCGCAATGGTTATGTGCTTGACGAGGGGGATTTATTGGAAATGTGATGATATTCACGTTTTCTAGAAGTGAACATGACGGAAGTGATACGACGGACTTTCCCTAAGAAGCCCGCTCCTGGTACTCCCTTCAAATCACCCATTGCAAAGTTCAAAAAAGATCAAGAGAGATGGGAAAATGAGAGAAAAGAGATGCAGAGAAAGAAGAAGAATGAGGAACATAGTTCGCAGACAACGGAAAGGTTTGATGAGAGCTTTGCATTAAATAATGACAGTGGTCTTAAGCCCGTCCGTAAGTGGTCGATACTTTGATGCAGAGCAGAAGGAAAAAGAAAGAAAGTTGATTATCGAAGAAAGAAGAGCTCACAAGAAGGTTTGCCAAGATTCGACTCTAGATTCTTATTTTTTTATAAATCCACTTCATAGTCTCAAAAATAAACATAACACTGGTATCAGGAAAAAAAGTACGTGCCCGGGAACAGTTTTTTCAAACATTTTTTTAAAAATCTCTTTTTGTGATGGGAGCATACCTTGGAGGCAAGGATTCGATTTTTTTTTAAAAATTTGAAAATAATGTTTTTTCGCGACGCAATGTCTGATTTCTGTTGTATTTATCATGTACGACATGAAAAAAGTTTATTACATGTTAATATTCGTGAAAAACGCAGATTTGGAATTGAAGAGAATCTGGAATTGAAAGGATCAGACATTGCGTCGCGAAAAAACATTCCTTTCGTACGCTTCTAGCAACACGATTTTCCGCTTTTCGAACTTCGGAGTGAAATATCAAAAATACAGCCGCACTTTTTTTCAAATTATATTTTTTCCTAATCATATGGTGACTCCATCTTTCAGATTCAGTAATAAAATTCCCAGTTTTGAAATCCTGAGAATTAGTTATCATTTATTTTTTTGTCAAGATAATGGTTTTTTATTTTTTAGCACTTTTATTTCTTATCCCCCATGCTCGGTCAAAATATAAAAGTTGTTCAAAAAATTTTCCGCATTTTTTTGGGCCCAGTGTCATCTCTCTAGCTCATCTGGGAGCTGAGATACGGTAGAGCCGGATCCAGGACCGGATATTCCCTATAAGCCGGCTTTCGGACAAATTTTTAAAAAAAATCGAATCCTTGCCTCCAAGGTATGCTCCCATCACAAAAAGAGATTTTTAAAAAAATGTTTGAAAAAAAATTGTTCCTGAAAGAGCCGAAATAGGTACATTCTCTCCTGATACCTGTGATAAGTTAATAAATTAATTTAGGTTATGAAAGAAGAAGGAAGGAAGGCGAAGTTGGAATTGAAAATGAAGAAAAAGAACATTAATAAAGCCAAAAAGGAGGATAGGAAAAGGATTGGAGATGAAATCGATGGAGGAAAGAATAGAAAGAAGAAGATTTTCAAGGTATTTTTTCAATGTGCATTGGTGATTTATGTAAGATATTGACGTATGGTATATATCAGAAAAGTAAGACATGGATGCTAACTGAAGAGAGTGATGATCCAGAATCTGAAAAGGAAGATGAAACGAAGATCATTGAGAAAGAACCGAAGGTACTCTACTATATATATTATTTTCACAAGTGGTGACAACCCCCCCCCCCCCCCCCCTCACACCGTCAATGTGAATAGTCCGGTCCGCCACCGAAATGCTAACCTATTTATATATCTACCATGTCCTATGAGACGAATGCGCCTATTTAAATCGCGATTTATCATTTTCAAAAGTACGATTTTTTTTCGGTTTTCCGCTTGTACCAATTTTTTTTTTATTGCTTCCACCTGAAGGCCACAACGTAGTGCAAGTCTATGCCTCTTTTCGTTTTATAATAGATACGATTTGATTGATTACAGACTCGTCCTCATATGGGAGATAGTGATATCGATAGTGAAGATCTTCCGGGTGAGGATATGTATGGAAATGAAAAGGAAGATGATGATATTGATGGGAATGATAGTCACAATGAAGGAATGGAGATTAATGAGGATGAAGATAACTTGGAAGAGGATGAAGATAAATGTGACGGAGAGGTTACTTTTAAACATTGAAGTTGAAATGATTTAGTTGTAATATTAAATGGTTCAGACTGTTCCTCTTGCATCGGCTCGAGTGAATAAATACTCTGTAGATAATGAAGAAGACGAAGAAGAAGATGATGACGATGAAGGAGAAGATGAAGTATTATCATTATTATTATTTGAAACTTCTTTTTTTTTGCAATACATAGTTACCTAGTTTATTTATATTTGATAGGAAGAAGATGATGATGAAGTCGAAGCGAAAGAAGAAGAGATTGGCCCTTCACTTACCGATCTGGAAAAGTTCAGAGAAGGTTAGAATAGGTTATTCGAGTATGTTTAATCGGTAGAACGAGATCGAATTCATCAAGACGTTTTAATAGATGTTTCCGTTGAATATTGGTATAAATGCAGAAATGGCATCTCTCCCTCTGTCAAAAGTGCGAGAAGTGAAAGAGAAGTTGGGAATTAAACTATTCAATGATGCATTCTTTGGTCGAGAAGAGAAGAAGGAAGATGAAACAATCGAGGGAACACATATGAAGAAAGTATTCAAGGTATGGATATTATAAGTGCACGAGAGGGAAATATATTCGTATATAGACGATATAATATAAATATCAGAGAGATAACAGTAAACGTCCTCGTGAGGTTTCTTCAAAGAAGAGATCATCCAAATTCAGACCAATTTACAACGAGAAGAAGAAGGTGGGATCTATTTTAGTATAATTACTATGAGTCAATTAATACTTGTGGATAAGTAAGATGTATTTCTTAAGAAGAGAATTGATCCTCGATTCGATGATCGATGTGGTACATTTAATGAGGTTATCTATGATAATAACTATGGATTCCTCGATGAAATGAGAACCGACGAAGTGAAGGTATAACATCAAATGTTACTTACTTATCTCATGTATTCGTATTCAATTTCAGAAAATGAAGAAGGATGTAATGAAGGCGAAGAAAGAAGGAGATAGAGAAAAAGTGGATGAATTGAGAGAAGAAATTATTAGAGAAGAGAACAGACAAAAGTAAGTTGTAGTTTGTATTCACTGGTGGGCTAGAAAAGGTGACAAGTTTAAAATGGCGGATGCTCGCATATGCATTGGTGGGACGTCTCCTATAAAGGCGACAAATCTCTATTTGCGGACTCCGAAGGAATGATCAGATCCATTTCGCAAATGCCCCCACGCTGTCACCTTTCAAGCTCACAAGTGTTTATGTCAGCCCCTTTAGCCAACTTTCAGTCTGATGCCGCATTTTAGTCACCCCCCCCCCCTCCCTCATAAACATTAACAAGTAAAGTATATTCTCAGAGCAAAACGAGAGAAAGAAATAAGAATGAGTACAATGAAAGAACTGAAGAAGGAGAATATCGAGAGAATGAAGAAGGGACTTCAACCTAAGTTTGTCAAGAGAAGTATGTTTCATTTTTATGAAATGTGTTGTTTGCTATTAATATTGCTGCATTCAGTATCGAACATTGATCATTTTGAGAGGTCAATTTGATAGGTCGATCTGTTTCATCATTTTGTTCCCTCTCCCTCACCTCGCTCCATATTATTTATTCAGCAACCAACAATTTAGAGCAGGCGAAACTACGATAAATTAATGAGAGGGAGAGTGGGGACAAAGTGACCCATCAAATTTTTTAAAAAAAGTAAAAGTAAAGTAAAAAAAAAACTATTGACCTACCAAAATGCCCCCACCCCCCCCCCCCCCCCCCCCCCCAAATGATGAATGTTCGACACTGAATGCAGCATAAAAAGAATTATTGAGTAGAATTGAGCAGTGTGCAATACTTTTAAAATAAAATAATTTGTATTAGATTACTTAGTTTGTTGAAGAGTTTAAGGCTAAACATAAATTTGATAATTTGAGGCGAAGTGAAGATGAAGATAATGGAGAAGAAGTTCGAACAATTGAAGGAGGATAATCAGCTTGATAAATATCTGAGAAGGAAAGCTAAGAAAGAAAGTAGAAAGGGATCAAGTGGAAAGGGAGTTGGACCCAAGTTAGGAGTTGGGAAAGTATACTAGATTTATTGAATAATTACAGTTGTTATGATTGCTATTGTTCTGTTGTTGTTACTGATTATGTCATTTTTCCTCATGTTATCGAAATGAATCCGATAAAACTGAATTGAATGAATTTTGGTCACTCGGATCTGCAGTAATCAATGCGTATCGGCCGGAATCGTGAAAGAATAGAAGTAATCTTCTACTTGTGTCTTTTATAACTTCAATTGGTTCGATCCATATCAGACGAGTGTTCGTATTCAATTCGTTCCTTTGTTGCAAAGGAAACCTTAGATTACGGCAGATGAAGGGTACTGTATCGATATGAGAGTACAGTACTTTGAGATAACCATTAGATAGGGGACGAGCAGTTTTCACTGTGGGAGACTCCTTTGCTTTATCGAGCTCGCATTGAGATGGCGTAGTTTCTCCTCTCTCCTTCTTGTTTTCCTCAATTGACTAATGATGATATTTCTTCTCTTAGGTGATATTCACTTTGGATTCATTCGTGTGGCTCCTCCCTTCTTCAGAAGATCGGCGTGTTTTCAATAACTTTCTACTTTCTCTCTTTTTACAAATGACAGTCCATCTTCGGGCATTTCCTCTCTATAAGAATCGTATCCAATCAGTGATGTTCCCACAGTCACTATCACCTATATTCTTTCCCTATGCGAAAGTTATGAGTATATTACAGATGTACAGAAATATATCTCCCGATCTGAGATGAGTGAGCAAGATTTCTTTGGAAGAAGATTTGCATTTCAATGTCAGTTGACTACATTTTATTCAAATCTCAACGAAATTCTTTCTCGTTGTAGACTATGTGAATTCAGAATAATACTCACCCAGATGTGCAGAAATATTTTGGTCTATCTACAATAGTACAGTATCTACATATTTAGCCTAATAACCATTTTAAAAGAATTAAAGGTTTTAAAAGGGGTTACGGTATCACAATTTTTTGCTAGTTATAAACGAGATCCTACACGGATCTGATTTTTCTTCGAGTTTGCACCGAGTTTGTTTTTTTTTGTTTGTTTACTGTGTTTTAACGCAATTTCCTGCCGTTTCTCCACTCAGAGCGTTGAAATAATCTACAAATGGGATCAAAAAGGTAATCGGAAGTTGAACGCTTCTTTTTCATTGAGCATTTGCAGTATTCCATCGGATTTCGGGCAAGGATGGCCCAGGGAGAATTTGTTAAGCAAAGCGGATATCGCACTACGCTCAAGTGGTTCTCCGCACTCACCCAGTTCAGAAGTTTACAATTTTGAGTATTCTTGAAGTCGACTTCAGATGGAATTCGTGAGCATGTTGTGAGTTTTCCTTCCAGTGGGGGAGCGATGGGAGGAATATCCGCGCCTGTCAATAAGCATGGCAATGATTACAAATCTAATTTGGACGATGAGTTTAAGGTAAATATTTTCATGACATTTCATATTTTTAAATAAATAAACGAGGGTCGATTTAGAAGCACGTGGTGGCTATGCTTATGCAGCGAGAGTCGGATATGCACTTCTTCGTTCAAGAATTGGAACAAATACAACTCAAGTGAATGCCTAGTTGCTCATTATAAGTACATGGCTAAATTTAGACTTGAGGCAGTATCGATTGATTTGGTAAATACTAAAGCAATGTTGTATGAGGAGAGAAAAACGAGGTGAGCATTCGTGTTTATTTCGAAACTTATCCTTTTCAGAGAGCGGATTATCAATGTCATTGTGACAAAGGAGAAGATTGACAATGAAGAAAGAGAGAGAAAAGAGGCAGAGGAATTGAAGAAAAAAAGAGAGCAGGCATGGAGAGAAAAGGTTGTACAGGTTTTTTTCTCATTTAATACGCATATTTATCTGCACATATGTTCTGATTGTGGGAGGTAAAGCGAGTATGTGCATCATCATCTTCACATTCATAAACAGAATATTTCCTTGGGTCTTTTCCCTTCCGAAGTGTAGCATATTTTCGTACGAGCCGCAAACTATTCTCGCGAATCTTAATTGTGAATGGAATTTTGCAAACGTTATATCCTACTCTTCTGAGATTGTACTTGCTCTGAGTCAGGAAATTTCAGTTTATATTCAGGATCACTGAGTATCTATGGTCCTTTGGTCATTTGACCAAAATACTCATATGTATTCGAATAAATATTTCGAATTGTTGATATCACTAATCTAAAGTCAGATCGTCATCGGTTTATGAACCATTGAAGAAAATGTAATGCGAAATACAAATTGTGATATCCCATAATATTTAGGAGGAGTGGAAGAGAATGTACGAGACGATTGCAGTCCTCAAACAAGGACAGAAGACACTTGGAGATCATATGGAGAGAATTTACAAGGAAGTTAGTTATCCAATGGATTAATGTGATTATTCAGTATAATGAGAAGCAGTATTGAAGCAACTCCAAACGAGAATTCAATTATCAGGATCACTCAATTAGATTGACTGATATCCATAAAACTGAATTGTTGACTCCTCGAGAGATAATGGAGAATATGAGAAAGGATGAAGAGGAGATAAAAGACGAATGTGGAAAGATACGGGAAGAGCAGAAGGTATTGTTAGGCTGTTGTATGAATATATATCTCTCTCATAGATGGCGAATGTAGACTCTCCCTCGAATGGACCACAGAGTCCGACTATTCGTGTCAATACGCCGTCGATCAAAGGATCAGGTGAGGGAAACTGTAGATATGCATTGTATTGATCGATACAGGTCTTGTGATCACGTGCTCCAACTGTAATCAGGAAGGTCACTACGCAAGGGATTGTTTGTATCAGGAGTGAGTTGTTGAACGAGAAAGAAATATCAATTAATACATGGTGTTGAAGTATGGAGTGCGAATTGTGTGGAGGGATGGGCCATTCGACAATCAATTGTTTTAACAGTAAGAGATGCTATAACTGCATCAAGGTATGCGGAGGACGAGTTATGTAATGATCAGTTATCGATTGATTATAGGCGGGTCATCGTTACTATGAGTGCAAGGTACAAGGATCCCGTCGTTGTTTTCATTGCAGAAAGGTATCATACTATGCATTTCAGTCTGACTTTCTCAATCAAAAAATCTTTTTACAAAATCCCGTGTTCTCTCCACTCTCAACATTACCCCCAACCTAACCACTGTTCTCAATTGTTCCATATAGGTTGGACATCTAGCAATTAATTGCAAATATGGCCCAAACAGTGAGAAGATGGTAATAAAATGAAATCGAAGAAGATATATTATCGATGTATGAAGTGAAGACTTTAAAAAAAAAAAGTTGTTTGTTGCTTACTAATTTCTTTGTATTCTATATGAATATATTTGCCCATGTTGTGAATTGTTTTTTTTTGTTTGTTTCTCATCTTAGCTAACTAGTAGTTGCTGCTTGAATTTGCTCTATTATAATCTAGTGTGTGATATAGAATTAGAATTTGGAGTGAGAATGATAAGAAATTGGATAGTAGAGTGTGTGAGTTTTGGGGTATGAAAGTGTGAGCTAGGATGGAGTTTCTTTGTGTTATTCAATATTACTGTTCCACATTAGATCACATGAGCCACGAAGTACATGCTAATCGTTGTTGATAAAATTGTTTTCCGAATTTAACTTTTAAATGTGGAAGGTCAGGCCCTTAATTATATCGTTAGACGTATCGATTTGGTTGTTGATAATGGTTTGGGTTCGAATCGAATATGAAGATTGGAATCTATACTCCTTTAAAGAAGATGCAGGCTGAGATACCTGCATGGTTCTTTGAAGATCTGTGCTTGAAATTCGTTACAAAGGAAGGATCATATGAAGAGGCATTAAAGCCACTATCTCATTCTCGATGGAGAACAACAATGGAGGTTTGTCTCTAGCTCTCATTTCAATCAATCTATTGAAGTATCTTTAAACCAATTTAGAAACATTTTTGCGTCCTACTTCATATTCCACGAGATTCCAAATGGATTAAATACTTTCTTTCAGTAAACTACGTGAGATCGAAGTCTTAGCAGCTTATAGACGTTGTATGATTCCTTCTTCGACATTGTTCAAGAGGGGGGAAGATGGGATCCCAAGGACATTGGGCAAGTGCAGTCTTGATTCATTTGGATCGATTCATTCCTTTTAGCAACTCTCATCAAATTGAATGGCAGAGAATGCCCATTCGCTGATTTTACCGATCCACATATGAGAGAAGTTCTCAAGGAGAAGAAAGAAATAATAGTGAGTCAGTCTGATCTTGAGTAATCTTTCCATTCTTTTTAATGATCCAATCTTCCCAGATCTCTTCACTGATTTGCGTTCCAATCAGATCACTCAGCATTCCATTGATTCAATTAAAGAAATGTTTGTTTTGAGTATATTGTAATGACTCTTTCATTCTTTCTTTTCAGGATGGAATCATTATCTCTTGAGCTTGCTGTAGTTAGAAATGAACTAAAAGAAGAAAGAAGAGAGAGGTGAATACATTTGTCATATAGGAGAAGTATCATGTATTGACAGAGATCTTGATAAAGAAAGAAGACGAATGGTTGAAGGAGAAATAGAAGTGACGAAGAGTGGAATGAAGTTGAAAGAGTATGAGACACACTGGGATCACATTCTTGTTAGTTCATTTACTCGAATGGAAAATAAATAGATGATACGAATAATGAGTTTATATTAGGATGATTGTCTGTCTCTTTATAATTCTGTCAGGAAGTCGATATCACTGCTGGAGGAGAGTCAGCTAATCTTGTGAGTGACAATAATTGCTTTACCATTTTTCATCATATGGTTATAGTAGATAATTAAAGTGTTTTCGTGATGTGGCGGAAAACCGACGATGGTACAAATATGCGTGCCAGAAAAATACTAAACTAAATACTTGGACATATCTGCTACTTTTTAAAATGTTATTGTGGTAGAATAGAACCAACGAAATGAGACGAAAAGTAAAAAAAAAGAGAAAATATTCCGTCAGTGAATGTTAGTCTATTTCACCATTGAGTGGTCAAAAGCCTACATTTTTTTCAGGAGAAGAGAAGATAACGATAATGTAGAAGATATGGTTGGATCAATCGAAGAGAGACAATCAACTAAAGAATCATGTGAGAAGGAAGCCGAGGTTGTAGACTGGGATGATTATTTGGATGAGGTAGATTAATTGGAAGTAGATATCTATCTCTGCTAATTAATTCATTACAAACTATCAATTGAGCATAATTGATACTAATTGTCTTCTTCTGTCTTTGAGATAGCTTTAAATGATGTGCATAAAATCTTTTATTATGATAAAGTTTTTATTTATAAGGGACGTTTAATCGAATATATTCTTTTAATATTGTCTCAAAATGATTCTTTCGTGAGCGCGGAACGTAGAGGAAGATCCATGCATCACAGAAAGAGAAAAGCGTGATTATCTAACGAAGTATCGACGAAATGAAAGAATTGTGTACACTATACCCGATCAATTTATAGTTACGCTAATATTACACAAATATTACGCAAAAGCGCATACGAAACATTTTAATTGGTTTATATTTACTTTAGTGGGCACAGTTTGTACAGGATAACGCTTTTACCTACATTTACTAAACTATATGTACAACGTATTTATGAAATGTGGATAAAATAATGTAGAATATGGCAAAGGAGAGACATCGGTTTGAGAGAGTGAGAATCTGTTAGTAAAGGAACGGAAAGAATGTTAGTTTAGCCGATATCTAGTTTATTGTCGATATTACAAAATGACTTAATTGTTGGTGGAAGTGACAATGGAGAAGAGATTGGATCAGTTGAATGAGGATGTTCACATGGAGAATAACGACGAAAAGAGATTTATAAATAAAATAAACCTAGATTTTTGGAAATTTAAAGTACTATAGTTTACGACAAGTTGATAATATCGCAACATTATCCGTCCTTTCATTTGTTGAGATGACTTGGATACGATTAATGAAAGCTCACATCGATAAGTCGATCAACGGGATGATACAAATTGATGAGATATTGACACTTTTGAGTTCAACCATGACGAAGATGGATTGGAAAAACGAATAATATAATCACCCTTCATGACAGGAAGAGAACCTTGTTCCGGTACCTATAATCGTACTAAATCACTCAAACACATGACAAACTCACTGTTACGCTCATAATCTTCAATTGTGGCCATACGAAGATTTCCTTCCCATTTTCAATTGTAATAATAGAAAATAGAAGTTCACCAGATGTAGTGAAGGAATATACGAGATTACCAGAATGAGGAACGCATCTGTATACCAATAGGAAGATTTCAGTATTGAGATAGAGATGAACTGACACAGGAATGTCCACTTGCTTCTTTGATTTAATTGAATGATTAACTGCTTTCGGAGTCTTCTCTATCCCATGCTGAATACTTCAATTGTTTTGTTATTCTGAATATAATGGACCTTCTTCCAAGCATATTGATGATCTACAGTATCTGATGATAGAACTGGTTTGGGTACTGTAGTGCAATAAATGGGTTGATGGGCGAATCCAGAATCATCTTTCCACGTTCCACCATATGCAATTGGAATTGCCTATAGAGAAGAAGAATATAAGTGAACTAATGTGTTTACTGTATAGATGGTGTTTCGTATCATAACTACTTACTAGTCATCTCCACTCTTTTGATTTGATTAGCATCTTACCGATGGTTCAAGATATTCCTTCAATTGTTGTACATTCGATAAGAAAACTAGTCGATTAGCAGTTCTCGCATCGACAATATGACGAGTTATCTGCCACATTATTGAGATGATTCCAGGTGAATTTATGATGAGTATACGAACTAACTGAAAGATATAAAGAATGCAAATTAAATGAAAGAATAACTAACTGTCTCACTGAAGTATTCCGACCATAAACCAACAATCATCTTAGCTAGTTTGCAATTGGGAGAAAGAGGATTGAGAAATTCCGTTAGATTGAGTCCTTCCAAATCAAGGATTGTAACGATTGCTGAGGGTAAACCTAGAGAGAGAAGAAGAATGAAGAGAAAGAAGGGAGAGAGAGAAAGAGTGACCTGTCTTCTTCTCTGTCGATACAATTGTCCTTCCGAAGATCTCTTGAAGTGCCATATATGCATGAAGAACTTGAGATGCAGGAGTTGTCGAGAGGATCTTCATTGAAAGAGAGAGAGAGAAGTCAATGGATTAGATGGAATACTCACATCTCTCAGATGAACATCCTTCATTCTCTGTACAAATACATGAAGATTTCCTGATTGAGGTGAATCCTCCAATTTAGAAACTGAGAATCTCTGAAAAAATCACTATTTCCATACAGGTATATATTCCATTGGGCTTTTAAAGAGTTGTAGGTTGACTTACATGATAAACATGAGGAAAGAGTGAATCATAGATTGCCGTCTCCTTCTCTTCACTATATCCAATGAGTGATCGATGAAGAAGAATATGATTGATCATTCGACGAACTTCACTCTCGTCGTCATTAGCACGAAGCATACGAGATATGAAGAAGATTGAATCGAGGCAAGGAGGAAGAGATATTGATGATCTGATAAGATCAAAGATCAACCAATGAATTTGGAATGGAAGTATATTATAGAATTGAATTGAAAAGAGTTGAGAGTGTGAAGTACTCACTGTATACTTTTTGCCTTTTCCAATATTTCTTGTGGATAAGGATCAATTGAGATCATCTGAAATGAAAAGAATAGAGAATATAACTTGGAAGAATGAGAAGATTACTTAAAAGGAGAGTTGAAGCAGCAAAAGATAAGTCGGAGACAAGGAAAGAAAGGGAAAGTATAGTGATAAGAGGAAAGAACACGTTTAGATTAGAGGGAGGGGAAGGAAAGGGAGGGGAGGAGAGGGGATTGGCAGAATAGAGACTGCTATGCGACTGTGCGAGCTTGAATGGATGAGACTGAATAGAAAGGGAAAGTAGACAGACCAGTCCTAGTGTACTCTACAGAACTTGAGAAGAGAGAGAGAAGAGATGATTAGAAATAGTAGTGAATGAGATTAATTGGATGTGTCTAGTTAGAAGTGGTAGGTCACACATAGACCAGTCATTCAGGGAATAGGAACGGTTTATACTAATAGATAGAACGAGATGATTTCACCATATTGAATAGGGTGAAACTCTTGAGATGATCACACATTATTCGATCGGCTGATCTGAAAATGTTCGACCATACTTATTTTTTTATCTGAACTATTAGTGTAACGATATATAATGAATACATTGACGTTCTATGTAGATCGTAAAGATAACAAATGAAAGCATGAGTATTTTAAAGAAAAGAATGATCTGAGAAAACTGAATTTGTTTGAGAAAAGAGAGAGGATTACAGCAAATATTAATTCTATGTTTTAGAACTTTATATAAATTTGTATTCAACGATATTGAATATAAATTTAACTCCCCTTGTTCATATTCTCAATAGTATGTCACATACTGTATGTGAATAGTCAGTTGTCTCTGCTCTTTCTCGTCCAAATCACACTGGAATAAGAATAGAAGAAAGAGATCAAATAGATAGAAAGAGAGGAATCACATTCCCTCTTGGGTCATCATTCCCAATTTGGATTGGACTCGAAAGGGGGAGGATCAAGGGATACCTGAGGGGATGGATCATTCTGAGATCAATCATGGATACAATCATACTACTTTCTCTTCTTCTACCGTATACTTCTGCATTTATCTGTTCGGGATCTTATAATTCCCTCTTCCATCTACCGTATCCCTCTAATATATCCAATCCTTCTCTCAAATGTTTTGAAGAATGTGCGAAAAGTGACTGTGATGGTGAGTGAAGTCAAATATTTACAATTAGAGTAAACTAATGAATAACGGAATAGGAGTACTTTTATCGGAAGGAAAATGTTTTATTTTGTCGAATTCATCGTTCTCTCTAGAAGATAGTACATTTTCCCGTAAGAAGTGTGTATCAGGTAGATTGTGCTCTCCTTTTATTTCACTCATTCTCTCTTCCAGATCTTTCTCATTCTTCAATATCTCAATCCGCATCTCAATTGATTGTTCCTGATTGGGAAGCATCTATTATATCAACGAATACTTTCGATCAATGTATCGTCAAATGTGCCAATGATGAGAAATGCAGGTGATTGAAGATGTGAAAAGGAAAATGATCTTTGATCTTTCAGTGCATGTCAATATTTCTCGGATAGTCATGATTGTTTGGTATCTCGATTTGAATCTCGAAATGGTCCAGAACCTCTACCGGATATCGACGGATTTAATGTTTCTTTCGCTAGAGTTATCTCTCCTATTCCAAAAGGTTATTTGATATAATAAAATAAACTAAAAGAAATATCATGCAAAATTACATTATTACTTGAAGTAAAACTTCAAACGAAATTCATTTGTAAAGAAGATATCTCGTGAAAGGGTGATTTGTAGGAAAGGGTGATTGAAAGTGTGAGTGTCCCGAATGATCAATGTTGCGTGAGATTAGAATACCCAAGTGATCTATTCACATTCATTCATTCCCTTCAGGAGATTGTTCGTCATCTTACCATTCATTTCAATTCCTTCCTATCTCAACTCCTATTTATGGAGATGTTAAATTGTATAATGGATCGAATGGATTGGAAGAAGTATCAATTATCTAATCAATCACTGACTCCTCATTTTTAATTTATTATATCTTTCAGTGTATTTCTCACTGTTTCGATTGCACGGCTATTATCTATTCTTCTAAATACAAAGAATGTTTCATAGTATCTCCTTCCTCTTCATCTTCTCAATCTCTCAACTTCATTGATGATCATTTCATGGTAGATAGATCCTCTCATTCCTTCTCCTTTAATCAATTAATCAATTATAGATTCTTTCCTCATTATGTTCACCTCCATCTCTTCCATGCAATCCTCTATCCTCAATCTATACAGCTCGTGTCACTGATTCCCTCAGTGAAAGGATAACCTGTCTAACTCGTTGTCTAGATGATCCATCATGTCGATATGGATATGCCCTATCTCATTCTGAGTGTCTCACTTCTTCTCATCCTCTTCAACTCGCTCCTACAATCACTCGATACTGTACTAATCGCGAGAACAATGAATTCGGTATGGTTTTGATGAGTAACCCTCTCTCTCATAGCGAGAAACATGGATATGTTTCCCATGAGCCTCGTTAGCTCAGTTGGTAGAGCGTCAGACTTTTAATCTGAATGTCAGGGGTTCGAGCCCCCTACTAGGCTAAACTTTTGCAATATTTTTCGCTAGATGGTGCGGCTGTTCTCTACGAAGAAAGTCGATTCTGTGGAAGAGGAGAGTCCATAAATGTCACTGGGATCAATATTGTAGAGTGTATGCAATTGTGTATCACTCATCCAACGAAGAGGTAGGGAAGAGGAAGAGTTCCCCCCCCCCTCACATCTTCATTCAGTTGTGATGCAGTATCGTACGATGAATCAGTACAGACTTGTTCAGTTTTCGAAGGAGGGAAAGTAGAAAGAGTTAGTTTATATTCCATTTGATTTATTGAAGAGAGTGATTGTAGGTAGATGGAAATTGTTCATTTCTTGCACTAAATATGGTCACTTTTGATACTGATAAGGAATTTATTCAGAAATTGGGAGACCAGAGTAAGATTTGCCTATTTAATTCAATTTAATTGATGTCATCGATCTCCTTTAGTCACAGAAGAACTCCTATCTAAAAAGGGTAAATGGAGATCAGGAAAGAAAGGTGAAAGCAGAAAGAAGAATCCAAGGGTATTATCAGTCGAAATGAGATAAAAACTATTTATATTTTAGGCGAGAGGTCTCAAATTGAAGAGGAAGAAGAAAATGCCAAGAATAATCGAAGATGGAGATGAAATTGAAGTGAAAACTGTGTGTAATATGGATTCAATCAAAGTATTGGTATGTTTCAAGACGTCATCAAAATTGGATTTGTTCATTTCACATGATTTATTGCAGGTGAACTCTCATGGATCTGAAATAGGAGAAGTATTCGTGAAGGATCGATCTTCTCTCTGTAATTCAACTCTATCCAATTCTAGTGAAAGAATTCTCGAAATTCGTTTAGATGAATGGGAAAAATGTGGAGTTAACAAGAAGGTTAATAACTATTTCATTCTTAATTTTCCATCTTTCTCATCATCAGGAATTTGTGTATTCATTCGATGTCGTTGTCAAGAGAGATTCCACCTCTCAAATTGTCACAAAGAAAGATGGAATATATCGAGTTGCTTGTGATTATTCTAATGCCCACACTACTACAGTATCCAGTATACTTCGAATGGGGTAGATTATCCTCTTCCACTCATTTCTACTTTTAATCTACAGAGAAAACAGCTACAATAAATTACCCATGAATGGAAAAATCAAAGTAGGAAACGAGCTAAAGATGGAATTGAGATCGAAGAAGAATGGAAAGGTTTATTGTGATCTTTGATCTCTCTTTAACTAATTATATTAAGAGTAAGAATGTTCAAGTTGGACAGCTTCTTCAATTAGTATTCACTTCTTCATCCGATGGACATTTTAATGTTAATTCATGTACTGCAATGAATGAAAAGAAGACGGAAAGTGTAGAGATTATTGAGAGCGGGTGAGGAAGAAGAAGGAGGAGAAGGGGGTCGTACCCCCTCTCCCTCCCCCTCCATGTTCCCCTTTAGACCTCATCAACTATAGCCTATCGTGTAATGGAGGTCTCGACCACAGAGAGAGGGAGAGGGCAAAAAGCATGGATAGATAGAGAGTACAAGTTGTCGTTTGCATTGGATGAAAAAGAGTGAGAATAGGGGGCTTTTCGTCCCTCCATTCTTTCCCTTCTCCGTCCCAGGCACGGAATGATAAAGGGAAACACGTGTGAAATGAAGAGAGAGATAGATTGAATACTCCCTGGGTGGTCCAATGTAGGTAGATCAAAGAGAATATAGATGTCCATCTACTGGAGTATCACTTGATATTGTAAGAGGACCAATTAATAGAACGAAGAATGGATTCACTCTTCCATTACGGTAGAAGGACCATTATCGTATCATTCAATTACAGTATTCAATTACAGTGCATTCAAATTCAATGAAGGAGAAGGAGTGGAAATTGCATGTGAAGTAGAACCATGTGATGGCGAATGCACACCAGTGAGGATCCCCTCCCCTCCCCTCCTTCTCTTCTCACTTCCATTGTAGATCAATTGTTCTTCCTCTATGATACGATGGAAGAGACAATTGAAAGAAGATAATAATTTCAATTCAACAAGAGTATCTCTTCAATTTCGAGTGATCGAAGAGAGTGAGTCCCCCCTCCTCCCCCCTCTCCCCCTCTCTCTCTGTCTTCTATAATCTCCATTGAGAATCCTTCGTTTGTCTCACTGGACAACAGATGGTTTTCACTTCTTCCCTTATTATTTCCTTCTTCATTCTTCTCGTCGTCTTCTTTTTCATCCATGGAAAATGGAGAAAATCAAGACTAATCGGACATTCAAAAGAGAGATTGTGAAGACGTGGTCTGTTCAAACTTCAACGATAATAATAATAAGTCTCACTAATAAAGTTTTTCCTTGTTCCTTCGATAATTTGTGCCTGTGAAATCAGGCCTGAATGGCATCGTTTTATGTTGAGTAGTGGATTGGATTCCATCTCATCTCTATCTCATACACTTCTATTACCTCCCATCTTCATCTCCTTCTCTCGTTTTTTGCACTGACTTCTTCTCTCTCTCAACATTTTAGTGTTTCCGAGGTGTGCTTTTGATGTAATTGAGCAGTTTCAGTGAGGGGAAGAAGGCCAGAGGGAACATAGAAGAAGGGATTGGGAGAAGGAAGGGGGGGGGAGGGAGGGAGGGAGGGAGGGAGGGAGGGGAAGGGGGAATGGAGTCCCCGAAGTATCTTCATTCCTTTCAACGATGAGCATGCAAAAAGTAGATGGATGACACGTTATCTGTTGAAGTGGAAGTCTGAAGAAAAGAGATGAAGAGGGAGGGAAGTGATTAGATGAGAGAGGAGGTATTACAGATGGATTGACCATTCACTCTATGGGAGATCTATCGGATAAAAAGTAGATGAACATGTGTTGTAGAAGGAAGGATTGATAGGAGAAGAAAATTCTTCTTTCTTTCTCCTCTTCTTTCAATTGATTCTCAATTCCATTCAGGGTGGTCTTCTCTTATCTTCTCAGTATCTTCTCTCTATTCGGCCTTCTCTCGTATAAAAAGAGTCAGAAAAAGTGCCAAGGGCGATCGTTTCTTTTGTGTTCGAAGAGTGAGGGAAAAAAGAAGAAGAGAAGTGAGAATGGGTATGTAAAACAGAGTTCAATTCATGTCAGCTGTACACTTTATTATGGGATTTCGTCCCTATTGACCAGATAGATGAAGCTCCGCCCCCTTAGAGGAGGGGGAACAACCTCAGAAGGAATCTCGTACCATTCACACATATCTCTATCATCCATCTCCCTTTCTCCTGGTGAAGGGGGAAAGGGGAAGGGGAAGGGGGGGGGGGTGATAGGCCTCCACTTATCATTCATTGTCTCATCATTACTCAGTGAATCGAGAGAGAGAGAGAGAGAGAGAGAGAGAGAGAGAGAGAGAGAGAGGGAGGGAGCTCTTCTTTTTACTAGAAGAGGAGGATCTCATTCTTCCTCAACGGAGATTCTTACTTAGATTATCAAGAGAAACTCTTCACTTTCTCACATTCAGCATTGTATAAATTGGACGCATCTCTGTTAATAGTCTATTTATTTGTAGCCTCTTCTGTATTCGTCATTTCTAATCTTTGATTTCTTTTTTGTCTGATTCCAAGTAGATGTGTCTCCTTTCCCTACACTTCCCTCCCATTGAGTTGATACATAGAAGTAGTCAGATACAATCTCTCTCTCTCTATAGAAACAGCTTCATTCTTTTCTGAGTATCAAAGTGTCTAATTGATAGAAAGGGACTAGATATTTGTCCGCCATTCATCACATGAAAATAATTCCTTTTCAATTATTTTCATTAATGACAAATCTTCTCTTTCGATATGACTGTTAACAATGATAGCTCGTCTGCAACATCCATTCTTCTATCTAATTTCTCCTCAATCTTCCGAAGTCTCTTCTCTTCCCTTTTCTTCTCTCTCTCTCTCTTTCTATCCTCCAATTGCATGCCGTTCCAATTTAAGAGTGAAATCTCTCTTCTGCCATCACCAATTGACTCTTTCCTCTCTCCATCCTCCGGTAGATCTCCCCTCTCCCCCCTCTCCCCCCTCTCCCCCCTCTCCCCCCCCCCCCCCCTCCCTCCCTCTCTCTTTACCATCTGCGTTCCAATGTCGCCTGTGTGGTCTATCTCACTTTTTTCGTAATTCGCTCGATTTATTTATTGCTCTTCTTTTCACTTTTTTCTCAATCGTCCTTCGTCTCTTTTCCCTCCTTTTCCTTCTCTATTCAATCTCTTCAGATATCATCAACCTTCTTATATCTGCTTCATTTTTTGATCGTTTCCATATTCTTCATCAAAAGTTATTTGTCCTCCTCCAGTCTAGTAACCGTTTTATTAGTTCATACAACATTTCAGTGTATCCATTTTTGAATCTCAGCCCACTATAATTAATTGTAAGGAACTCTGTCGATAATTACAAATATAAAGTGGATGCAAATAGAGACTTAAGAAGATCTTTCTTTGAGATCGGAATGCGTTAGTGTCTGAGTGTCCTTCTCTCTTCCATCTGAAACCCCCCATGACCCCCCTCATATTACTCATTCTACCGTAGTCTCCTTCCTATTCTCACTCGTTTCTTATTGAGTCTCACTTCAATTACTCAACCCATCCTCTTCTTCTCTCTTTCATCATTCAATATCTCTTTTCCAGTCCACATATGGAAATCTTCTCTCAATATGACCCTTTTTTGCTTCTTCCCTATCCCCCCCCCCCTCTCTCTATCCCCTCCTTCCCTTCTGCCCTTCCCATCCATGATCATCCAATGAAACATGACGAAGTGGGCGGAGTCATACCGTAGTCTCTATTCTCTCTCTTTCGTATTCTTCTTTCCCTCTAAGATTCCTATTGTTTCAGTCCAACTCACAATGAATATCGAGGAGATTCTTCCTGAATTATTCTCCTCTTCTTCGTCTAACGAGAAACGAGTGTATTACTGTCAAAGGTGAGGGAAGGAGAGGGGGGGGGAGGTGGAGGGGGAGGAGGGAAGAAGTCTGATATCTTCCTTTCCTCAGATGTCTCAATCATGGATTACGCTTCAAGCGAAAGAATCACAAGACAGAGTGTGCATTTCGATTGTGTATCTGTGCAGACTGTGAGGTAAGGAAAGACAACATTCGGAAGATTCTCATTTGAAAAAGTCTTCACATCATTCATTTATCTCCGATATAATAATCGTTGTTGTATATCTCAATATTCAAATTGAGATGATATCTCGTCGTCGTGAATTAAATTCTCTCCTTCGTCAAGAATGTTCTATTTCACCCGAGAATCCTTCTCTCGATACAATTGATACTTCATCTCAACTTACTGTATCATCTTGCCCATCCGATGAATTTCCTTCTCTTGCTCTCTCTTCACCTCTTCTCTCTTCATTCCCTTCCTCTGAAGATAACTCTTCCGGCAATATCAAAGGTCAGTTTTTCTGCCATAAGGGATAATTCGAGAGGTGAATAATTCATCTGAATTCACGTGAATATTCATGATAATTTTACTATTGTAGTGTGAAGAGTAAAGCAGTAGGATTTGAATTGTTGAATAGTATTGGGCTGAGACTATTATAGGCGACTATTATAGGCGTAATTTCCATCTCGATTTTACCTATCTTCCTTTCACTATTCATTCTTTTCATCCTTGGCAAGCAAAGGTCATCCAATCTCTCGAATGATCCAAAAAACGAAAGTGAAATGACCATGGAACATTAGCCAGAGAGGGAAGGAGAGAGACCACCCATTCAACCATTACTGTAATATCTTCCCTTTGTTTGAAGATGGAGAAAGGAATAGGTGTGGGATATGGAAGAGAATGAAGAGTATAGAAAATCGAATTGAAGAATGAAATGTTCTCTTTATCAGAACGTCGTCCGAATTGTCAAAGATGTGCACAACATTCAACGATGAATCGATTAAAGGGACACAAGAGGAATTGTCCATTCAAGGAATGTAATTGTGCTAAGTGTATGGTCAGTCCCCCTCCCCTCCCCCCCCCCCCCCCCCCCTCTGATCTTCATCCCTTCTCAGGTTGTTGTTGAACGACAGAAGTTGATGGCAGATCAGATTAAATTGAGAAGGAAACAGAAGAAAGAGAAGATGATGATGAATGAAATGGACATTGCACCTTCTCCTCCTACCAGTCATTCCTCTGGTTAGTCAATTCATTCCATATATACTTCTTTAATCCTTCCTCCCCTCACAAATTGCTTCGAATCTTTTATTTCCGTTTTTCGTCTATCGTTTCTCCGTTTTATTTGATTATAATTGCGATTGTTTCCCGTTGTCTTCTCTTCTCTCGTCAGACATTTCAATCGGCCCTTCTTCCTCCTCCCCCCTCTCTCTCTTCTCGAGGGAGACATTATGGAGTCTCTCTAAACAACTTCCCACTACCGTAATCCCCCTCTCTCCCTAGATGACTCCCGAGGGAATAATCGTAGTCGCTCTCGAAGAGATTAATTTCTACCGTAATCGTGGTGTATTCAGGAGAAGTCGCCCCTCCTATCTGCACTCAGTGCACACAACAAGCTCTTCAATATCAGCAACTGATGGGTATGATCGATCCTACATCCAATGTCGATCCTATTGTCACTCTTGCACTTATTCTTCCTCTTTGTCCCCATAAGAATGACTGAGTAGCAGCCCTCTTTTTTCCTTATCAGGGATTGCTTCTAAGTCTTCACCCGGGTTCCTTTCACTCTAAGCCTCGGTTTCTTTCTCGGATGAATCTTTCCTTCGAGTGAACTCTTCATTTGGAAACTCAGTCTCTATTTCTCTTCCCATTTCATTCCCTCTATCGACACAGTCGAATTATCAGGAATTGAAATGGGGAGCGATCTTATCTTCCAGATAATATTTTTTTGTGTATGTTATTGTTAGAAACACCGAGTGTTTCGCGTTGGAGATAAGGACGGTTTGGACCAACAAATTGAGAGTTACAAAACTCTAAAACATTTTACCTTCGCAATACTTCAATAAATAATAAATCCGAACCGTGCCATTTCTCAATTTTCATTGACCTGTAGGTATGAGCTTATACTTGTCAATCGATTATCTATGTACCTATTCCCTTTGAGAATCTTTTTTCTCTTTCTCCAACCCAGTTGCTTTTTCTCAACACAGTTGATAAAAATGTTGAAATGCTCAACACAGTTGAAATGCTTCCTTCCATTGATCAATCGATTAAAATATTTATGACTTGCCCGTTCATGACATTAAAACAAAATAAATATTATTTTATGAGACATCAATGGAAAGGGGAATAGAAGATCAAAATGAAGATGAGGGAATGGAATATTGATTATTGTGAATCAGTGATATTGATGCAGACTTCCATCTCACGAAGATCATAATGGGTACATTCTTTCTCCGCATCATATCGATAACTGAAAAGGATGGTCTTGAAGGGACAGATTGGATTACGGTAATGGACTTACTCTTTATCGTCACTCGTAAGATGACGATTAATACAATCAACGAAACATTTCTGTGAAGCAAGGGAAGATTCATAGAGACATCGTTGGCGTCTTCTCTTTCCTCGTCGAGAACGACTTTCTGATGTTGGAGCAGGAATCTGAAGATGAGGTATTCAATATCTACCGTACTCTACCGTACTCACAGCATATCTCTTGCACTTGATGGGAATCTCCAATCGACTTCCTTTGTCCATATTCGTATTTATTGATCTCTCGAGACAAGTGAGAGTACAATCAGGAAGCATATGAAGATTACAACAATGATCAGCTATCAAATGACAGATTATTGTATAATTGAAGAAGAGAAGATAGATAGATACCGTACCCCTTCTAAATGTCTCCCATTTAGTCTAAGCCTGAGGGGATTCATTTCGAATCGTATGCAAATGAGATGGGAGCGGACCACTCCTTTGTCTTTCCCAGACTTTTTTTATGCAGTTCAAACGAGCCATTGATCTCTTTCCTTCCCCTTTCACCCCAACCATCCTCCTCTCCACCCTCCCCTCCCTTCCACTCCCTTCCGCTCTTACTTCTTTTCTCTCGTTTTGTGAGATAGAAGAAGTGCTCTTCAACTCATAGAAGAGAATGACTTACTTCGTTTAGAGAGTAATTCATCCTTGGAACGAATAGACAATTCACAATCGGCATATGATGTTCCATTTAGATGAGAACATGATGGGAAGAATAGAGAAGTCTTGGAGATAGTGATGGACGATACAATTGATGAGGGGAGAAGAAGGAGTAGGAGAAGAGTCACCATAGAGGAGATTGAGAAGAAAGAAGGAATGGAGGATTGAGAGAAGATTGAAGGAAGAAGATCATTCAAATCGTCTCCGCCCACTTTTTTAAATGAACACCTGGAGTGAAATAGGGTTGGGAACGGAGGTTAGGGAATGGAATTATGAACCCTTCAGGGGAAAGAGATAGAGGATAGAAAAGAGAGATAGACAGCTGTCTTAAAGACTCACTTTTTGTGAAGGACAAGCATAGGAATGGGAAAGATTCGGTGATGAACTCAAACTGTTCCAGCAGGTGACACCCATATCAATTATTGTTATCTATCAACATAATTGTTATGCCCTTTTCATTGTTCGTTCTTTGTTGGCAATATCCTTCAACTACAACATTATTTATATATTAACAATGTAATTGACGAACATGTTTTTATATATAATTATATTCAAAATACAAATCCGGGAATACCTACAGTATCCAATTTACCCTATCTAGAGTAATGGGCAGTCAAGTTTATGACAGAGCTCAAACTCTTACTGTAAGATATATTTTCAAACTTTTTTGAGTTTCATAACTTTCAATTGAAATTTCAATGCGCTCTCAAATCCTATATTGTTGAGGAGGCTGGATGGATGAGAAACGGAAAACACTACATACGGTGATTTCGAGATTAGTTAAGGAGGTAATGTGACGTATCTCTTTTCTGAATTCTCTGACGTTCTTCATGTCAGATCGAAGATTCCAAGGGCGAGCTAAACATTGAATCAGCATTATTCTCCACATTGAAAGATCGTGTGAAATGTGACGTCGAAGATAGTCGAAACTGTGTGGAGATACTTCTGGTTAGTGTTCTTTTCTACATCTCCGAGCTTGTGATATTCTCAGGAATTTCTCAAATTCAACAGCTCTCATACTCGCCGTTGTGCATTGCCTCTTATAGATTTCTTCTATATGAAAAGTCCTCGATTTCGAGAGCATGTGAACAACTTTCTTTTTGTGAGTTATGTGACCTAAAATGTTGTACAATGATCATCGTAGGAGATCATATTAAATGCTGCCGAGATCGAACCTTTAAAGAAACCTCTTCCTCCTCCCAAGGAAGATGCTATCGAATTAAAGATAGCTTGTATCAAGATGTTCCAAAAATGGGATGAGAAATTTGGCAAGGACACCCGTCTTAAATTGGTATCATACCAATTTTCGACAGTATGTTAAATTCGTTAATATCAAGGCCGTCAAAAATCTTCGAGATGCAACAACTCTGGATTACGATCGAGTATCAGGAGAGACTGCTGTTGAAAGGATTGCTAGAGATGAGAAACAAAGAAAAGAAGAGGAATACGGTCGAACCGTACGTTGACAATAATCTGTATTGGGAAGCTAATATGGTCACTTTTTAGAGGATGGCAGAAGTTTCAGAAGAGTTCGCGTGTAACTCGGAATTGATTAAGAGAAATGTTTGTGAGGCGAAAGAACTTCTTCTCATTCTCGTTCCATCTTTCATCGATGAAGAGAAACCATCCACTTCGAATGCATCGGTACGATTTTCATAACTTTATCATATTGATTAAGACAACTTAGGATCCACAAGAGCATGGTTATGGAATGGGTGATTCGTTCACTGTACAGATCAATAATCCCGTCCCTGAGGTGAGAGATAGTAATGAAATCATTGAACCAGTCAATAACTATTGAGATTGTAACGGACGACTCTAATATCGACGTTGTCACATCTGCAATTGATGTTCTCAAACAATTGGTTGTCCACAAGAAGAAAGTTGATGGGTTAGTGCCGTATCAAATTTCGTATGTGATATTTCCATCTCAGATGGGTGAGAATAGCAACACGATATTGTAAGGACTCTTCAATCAATCAGTACATCCGATTACGGAATCTTGTTAAGGTGAATGATTTTGAGAGGATATTGACTGATTAAATGATTCAGAGTGAGATGGATAAATTAATTGAACTTAGTCTTCGACTTCCTATGGAAAATCCATCGGATGGTGAAGATGAAGACGAATTCATTGATGTTCCTGATGAAATTGTTAAGAAAGAGCAAGTTATAGAACAATTCGGAACAAGTAAAGAGTAAGTTATATAGTTTTGAAAATCGTTTCATATTTAAAATGAAATCGGGGATACAATACAGATCTTTGCTTACGGTGACGTATAAATTACTTTAATTTGTTCATTATGTTGTAAGCCCATTGTTGTATTGATTACTGAGAATATGTTAAGTCCTTGTTTTTAGTTCTCCATCCAAATCTATCAGAAAGGTCGAATTTGGTCTGGATCTCAAATACTGGGGACAGAAGAAAAGAATCGCTCAGGTATATTGAAGTCACTTGTTGAATCTACTTTGTGACTTCTAGGTTCCCGTTAACAATGCTGATTGTCATCGTTTTTGGAGACCTCCTGATGAATCGTAAGTGATGATTGGAAAGGAAAAAAAGAAATGAGGGAAATTATAGAGAGGAGAGAAATGATAGGGCAGAGGCTTATGACACTCGTGTATTCACTTATATTGGAGAAGAACAGAGAGGAAAGAAGAAGTGTGGAGCTAGATTGAAGAATGGAGAACTATGCTCCCGAATGGACGTTGCAAGGTGTGATATGATTAAGATATAATATTCGAGATTAAGGATAGGGTTACGGTAGTGTGTTGAGGTGTCCGATACACGGGAAGATTATCGATCGAGACCACGAAGGATTTCCAATAGAGGAACAAGTAGATATGCAAATTAAAAGGAATGAGATGGAAGATTATGATGATGATTATATGGATGTGAGTTATTGAATGATTAGGATTAGTTGAAACAGATTGGTTATCATTGTCAATATCAGGATTTGGAAGCACAAATCGGTCGAAGTCTGCGAGGCAAAGGAACTAAAAAGAATAAAAGAAATAAGAAAGAAGGAAATGATCGAAGTGGAAAAGCAGTAAGAGAAAGATTAGAAGTGAGGAATATTATTAATTGAAAGTTATAAAGAGTATGAATTGAGGCTAAACTACTTAATCCTCGAACAATCAAAAGAGTTTCGGCAGTTTTGGAAGAAATGAGAATGGCCAAGATTCAGAAGAAATTCGGAGATCAGCATGCACATAGAAATTTGTAGATTTGTACAATTGTATATTTATCACTATCGGAATAAAGATTATTATGAGATACTCGTAGAATTGAGAGATCATTTCTTATCCTGATCTTTCTGTTTCTTAATATACTCTGCATAATCGATGAAACCATCTCCATTGTAATCGGAGTCCTACAATCGAATCATTTATTATTATGGGGGGAGAAGGCATTTTCACTGACGTTTAGTACAATGTCAATCATTTTGATCATTCCTTCCTCATCATTTACAGCCACTCCGGGTCCTGAGAAAGAGAAAAGATAAATTAATTACTTTAGATGAATAAGTACCTGACTTTCCACTCTCATGATCGTGAGCGAGAGCTTTCATTATTTCAATACCATCAATCATATTATCCTTGTTGAGATCGTGCATTGAGAAGTAATAGAATCTAACAAGGAGAAGGGGGTGGCTGAGGTGAGGAGAGGGGGGGGGGGGGGGGAGAGGGGGAGGGGAGGGGACTAGTCGACTCACTTCTGCTGTTCGTCTGTCATCTGAGAGATATCTATCTTATCCTCCAAATGTTGTTTGATATGTCTGCAACAGTCAAGTAATTGAGGATTGTAACAACGAATATTGGGATAAGACACGTCGACTAATATTCCATCGGGAATATTATGAATCATGTCTATGTAATAGTGAGCATGACAACTAACGCTTCATCGTGTACTTCAGTGTGAATTCCAAATTGATGATTTGGTTGTTGAGTTGAAGAGACATCTGATGAGAAGAGAGGATTAACCAATTGAAAGAAGCGAAAGGAGATGTAAATAGCCCCTCGATCATCTCGTTTCTCTATATTTTGATAGGAGTGGTAGATCAAGATGACGAGAGAACAGAGAGAAAGAGAAGACTTACACGTGGTGGTTAGAAGAGAGAAGAAGAGTGACGAGAGCATTGTAGGAATGATAACGAGTGGAATGGGAGAGGAAGGAGAAGGAGAGAGAGATAGAATGATCATTCCTCCCTCTGAATCTGCCCTCCTGTGTACACTAATCCAAAGCATCGTGTATGTACAATCAAATCTTTTCGAATCTCATCACTTTCATCAACAGTCTCTCAACGTATAAATCCATTACAATTGAAATGAGATTGTAAAGATATTGTTGAAGTAGAATACATCACAACAGATCTCAATGCACCATGGAAGTAATGGGGGACGAAGTAAGTGCGTCAAAGGGAAACAATCACCAAACATGAGGCTATCAATGACTCCATTCACAACCTTACTGTACTCCGTGATGGATGTGGTTAGAGAATACAGTCAAAACCATCAAAACGCAATTGAGAATCGTCAAATAAACCAAAAAAAAATTATGCATATTTGGAGTTAACCCTAAAGGAAGAAAATTATGATAAAGAAAGTAAGACACTCGTTATATCACAGCCTTAGCATACATTATGCACATCTTTTGATAAGTTAAGAAATACAACAGTATATAAATAATATGAAATAGTGCTCAGGTGAGTATATGAACATATCCTATGCGAGTATGATTAGTCTATAGTACACCTCAAAGGAGTATCTCTATTCAATTCTTCGATATATCTTTAATGGGGAGGGTTTTGTTGACCACCCGCAGCCATGGATGCTTGATGTGCTCTCGCTTGATCCTCTCGAACCTTCTGTGCCTTTAGGAATTCACCATAGTCGATGAATCCATCTCCATTGAAATCATCGTCTCGTAGAATGGAATCAATCATCTGCTCCAGTTCCACCTTCATTCAACTCCTTTATTCACATGTATTTCAACGCACGCCTAATTCTATCAAAGCATCTTCATTTTACCCGAAATTCTCCATATCACTATATAACAATATTAAATACTTTCCAAAAAAAAGGATTAGACGTTTTTTGACGTTAGCTGTGATCAATCAAAACCATGGATGATATGTCGACGGAAAATAAATAAATATTACCTCAGAAGGAAGAGGAGGCATCTGTCCATCATGACCGGGAGCCGGATTCTCTGAAATATGTTTTTGAAAACAATTACATTCACGGATTGTCCATTGCTCAAAACAAATCGTTTATAATTGTGGCAAATACACTACGTACTGACAGAAAATATTATTAATAGTAATGAAAGATCGAACCATTATGGAAATGAGTGATAGCCTTGATCAGCTCGATTCCATCCAACCTTCCATTCTTGTCTAGATCATGCATATTGAAATAATGGAACTGCAGCTGCTCAGGAGTCATATTAGCAGTGGGATCAATCTGGAAAGCAACATAATGATCATGCGAAAACCCAAAGTTGTTCAAGCTCCAGCTCAGTTAATAATGCAATTGACGTTGTGTTCGCCCACTCACATTAACAAAAATGAGTTAAACTAGTTTATTCTAAATCAATTCGATTCTCTAATTTCAATACCTTTCCGTCGAGATGCTCTTTGATATGAGCAGAATCATGAGCTGCATCTCCTCCGAAGTGTTGGGCATGTTGAGCAGGAGGAACCTTCAATTTTTAATCACTTGCGGAATGATCGGGCATCATAACATATCTATAAATAGCTAAACGATGGGGGAGCTACTGTCCAACTGGCATCACGATAATCAAATAAGCCAACCTCTTGGGCTCCAGCTGGTTGTTGGTGTTGTTGGTGCTGTTGTTGGGCGGTTACGGACCCGATAACAAGCAGGACTGCCCAGGTTAGCATCCCCTGAATAATGAACTCAAATGCGTAAATAAAACAGTGGTTGCACACGACATAAACAACAAATAAAAATAATTAAGACGGCTGAGTAAACGGAAGCCCGAAAGACGACGTGTTGTGTTTACTACGGTATTGTAATAATTACAAGAATTTGAAGCGAATAACAACAATAGTTTAAATTTTTAATATGGAACTATTGTAGAATGGGATGCGCGCCATCTGAAGTGATAAATAAATATAATAAAATATATATATTTTATGAAATGAAGTTATAATCCCCGGTTCAAAGTTGCGTCGGTTATGACGTCACTGTTCCAAGGGGCTATGAGCTCCGGTTATTGCCGAGGGATAACTAGTTGTTTGCTACTGTTTTTAGCGTTGTTCCATTGCCATACGTCCCCCTGACATCCGACCTTGCATCAGCTTCTGTTAATATTAATTTGAAATAGTAATTAACCCTTCATATTCCAGCTCGTATGTCGGATGACGGATCCTCTTCTTAGACCTCGACGTAGAAACAGAGAAACAACTCCGCTAGGTGAATACAGTTCCGACGTTGGAATATCGATTGATCAAGAGGAGCACAAGGATCACCGATCGGCTTTTCAACGAGTTTTATCGGCCAATCCCTCGTCGCTCTGGTCCTCAGCTCAAGTAAGTCCGTTGTATCTCGTGTGTTAGCCACGTTTCACTTTCATTCTGAACGGACGACGGAGATATAATCTCTGCCCGGTTCACTCTGCCCATTGCAGGAAACTTTTTCATCGATCCCGTCCTCCTTTTACCCTCAACAAGAAGAACAGTCAGCTTTCACTGCCCCTCCAGGTCAATTAATTTCTCCTCGTTACATGCTACATTATTATTGTTTGTTATTGAGTAGTTCCACTTTATTGGTCGCTTTATTGATCACTAATATTTAATTGTATATTTCAGCACCGGTATTTATCGAAGTTCCATTCGCAATGCCTTGCAGGGATCGTACATCTGAATTCCATGTTACTGCAAAGGCCATCGTGGTATGTTATATTCTCTTCAAGTTTTGTTTACAGTTTAGAACACTTGTATGATTAACGCATTTATTTCGACTGCGGACACTCGACTTTTGCCTATATATTTTTATCGGTGCAACTTTTAATGTCTCTTCAGAGCCGAAACTCATTCGTTCCTCAGCCTAGCAAGAAAGAAACACTTAACCAATCGATACAGTTCAATCAAATTGCCAAGTTGGTTCTTTTCCTTTCATTTATATCTATCGGATATGACACGTGTATTAGTGAAGCGCCTCCCCTTCACGTAGCTAATGGATACTATCTATAGAGTTTAACTGATAGAAGTATCCCTTTGATTTGAGGAAAATCGGTCGAGATCTATCTCAAACATGTGCGAAGATGGAGAAGTTGGCGGAACTAACGAAGAGGAAATCAGTGTTCGAGGATAGATCAGAAGTGGAGAATTTATCTCGTATCATCAAAGAGGTAATACTATTCATAAATCTTTCGCAGATGCATAATTTATGAAATTAGATTATTAAATTTTTTATATGTATATCATTACTGATTTTCAGGACATGACTAATCTGAACAAACAAATTGCAAATCTTCAAGTTTTCTCAAAGGGAGGAGCTCATTCTCAAGTCATGGTATCATATCTTTCGTTTTCTTTTCTATTCTTTTGATTTAAAATAAAAATATAGATCTATCCTTATTTAAGGATCACACAAACTCCGTAGTCGTTGGTCTTCAAAGTAAACTGGCTAATGCTGGCAAAGATTTCCAAGTGAGTTCAATTTATCTTATAATATGGTGTCTCGATTGTTGTTCATATGCTTAAGTTAAACTTACAGTCGATGCTTGAAATGCGAACGGAGAATCTACGAGAGCAGAAGATTCGAAGGGATAAATTCTCGTCACAGGTACACAATAACTTATTAATTTGTTTTGTATCCTTCTAATGATCATTAAATTGTTAATCAACAAGATAATACAACAATGTTATTGCAGGCGGATCTCGCTCCGATGGGACTTCCCTCGTCAAGCAGCTCCAGTAATGGTATCTTAACCTTTTATCCGAATATCTTTTTTTTAAATTTAAAATGGTTTAATGTGTATTCAGTTCGTAGTCGACTTCTCGATCACGACAGTCAATCTAATGGAGAGACTGTGGCTATCGATATGGGACACTTCAATGCTCAATCACAGGTATATATTACTTGTTGTCATGTACATCGGGGACGTCAGACACAACACTATTCTTTATTTATCCCTTTGATAATGAATAAATTGTTAAGATTGCTCTACACGATGATTCAATTGCGTATGCTCAATCTCGATCTGGTGCAATGGAAACAATCGAATCCTCCATTTCTGAATTAGGACAGATCTTCTCACAATTGGCACATCTAGTAGCAGAACAAGGAGAAAGTATAATGAGGTTAATAGAACGTCTATCTCATACATTTATACTATACAGAGACTACCAATGGAATAAACAGTTGATTGAAATTAAAGTGTAAATTATAATTTTGCTTTAAGAATCGATTCTAATGTGGAAGAAACATCACTGAACGTGGATTCAGCTCATACTGAATTGGTGAAATACTTCCATTCAATCTCGCAGAATAGATGGCTGATGATTAAAGTGAGATTTATATTATTTGATTGTACATTGTCTGTCCTTCCTTAATTTCTTCGTGATAAAAAACAAATATCTTGCAGGTATTCGGAGTTCTCATTGTTTTCTTCATTGTCTTCGTTCTTTTCCTCACATAATGATACATTCTATCCCTTCCGGTATCTTGCCTATTTCTAACTTATTCATCCTGTCTATTTTTGTTTTCTAACTCGGTGATCCGTTAGACTCTGTCCCCAATAGATGAAATGTAATGATTTCGATTCTCTTATTCAGTCTTATATACATATCTGTCCCATTCCCTCCGAGTAGATGATTCGTTTCTTAAATGCTATTCCACTTCATTCCTATTATATTCAATTATTCTACATATAGATGGTGATAGATATTATTTGTATTTAATATTCGTCTGCTGTGATTTCAATTGTAAAGGAAGTATGTGAATCAGTCTCATTTGTGCACAATCGATGATGAATAGAGATAAAAGAGAGTGATAAAGTATTGTGAAGTCACATCCTCTTCCTTTGTCTGGCTCAATCAAGAGGTTGATCTGCCTCTTCAAATACCTTTTACCTTCTTCATACCTCAATATAATCTCTTGTTCTCCTTCAGATTCCGTCGATAATGCGTCCCCTCTCACAGGGGTTCGTCATAGTTGCGAGTGGTGTTGCCACTGCAGCAACTGTGACTAATGCGTATCTAATCAACAAGCAATTCTATCCCACAATGGTCTATCTCACAAAGAGTAATGCCAGTCTTGCAGTAAGCATAACTTATTTCACTTCAAACCAAAAGATCCTTCATTTAAGGTGATGTACATTCAAGCACTCGTCGTTGTCTATCTTATGTTCCAACTCGTTCGTAAGATCTTCTTCGGTGAATTGCGAGCATCCGAGAGCGAGGTTAGTTTCCATTCATTGATTAATATTAAATATCTGTTGATTGTAGCATCTGTCTGAACGAGCATGGCACGCAGTCATGGAAACTTGCCTCGCATTCACTGTATTCAGAGATGACTTCTCCCCATTGTATTTTTTTATAATATTACTTTTATATTTTTATCTTTCTACATGTTCCGATTTTTTTAAAAAACTAACGTTAATTCTCAGTTTCGTGATGCAATTCGTGCTTCTTCTCTTCATCAAATCTCTCCATTGGTTGGCAGACGATAGAGTGGATCTAATGGAAAGATCACCTGTCATTACTCTCAAATTCCACTTCAGAATGCTTTGTTAGTCCTTCTTTTCTTTTACTCATACGGAATAGACGTGAATCTCTGTTTCTTTGAGCGATCGCCGCTTGTTTGGCTGCAATCGATTCATTCTTCATATCTCATGCTTACTTCGTCACTCTCAACAAGGGAGCTTCAGCCCAAGTTGTATTCGGATTCGAGTGAGTACTTATCTTTCCATTGGGATGATCTCTATCTCTTGTACAGATATGCAATAATGCTTACGATGGTTCTCCAAGTAGTAATAAAATATTTTCTCCATATGTATGATCTGAGATCGGCAACTCCATGGGAAGCAAAGAGTCTATATCTACTACATGCTGAACTATTCATTAGTTAGTACTTATACATATTCAATCACTTATTCTCTCTCAGATTTAATCCGATGCATTCTCTATTTCATCTTTGTGGTTCTAATGATGAAAGTGCATACTCTTCCTCTCTTCTCAATTCGTCCATTCTATCTTTCTCTTCGATCCTTCCATAAGGCACTCAATGATGTCATTCTATCAAGAAGAGCCGTCCATGCAATGAACAAGTTTGTTTCCTTCTCTTTCCTTCTTTTCTAATCACTCAATGGGAAACACAAAATGCATAACACCTCTACACACACTTTTGTTTTTCTTCACGATTATATGTACATTGACAGAACATTTTCAACAAACGTCTGTACATTAGGGACCGCAGGCTCCGCCCATTTTCTTGTAATTCGAAAAACCTCCTACAGTATCCACACTGACCACACCACTCATTTCCATCAAAAGTACCCTCTTTTCAACGATTTTTTTCTACATTAAATTGATTAGTTATTAATTTTTTTTTCGGTTGTTTATCAAAATAGAACACTCGAACTGCAAACGAGGCTCATCGGTTTTTTGCATAGATGCTTCCCCTATTTTGTAAGAGGTTTTCAAAAATATGGCATATTTTACTAATTTCATTCGCGCTGCCTGTTTTAGTTCCAAAAGGTTCCTCTCCAATTTTTGTTTGTAAACGCTCCTTATTCACTGTAATTTTCTGCTATGAAGGTTAGAAAGGTGCCGGAAGCCGCCGAAATTCTTAAATTCTCGAAACGCTAATACTATCATTCTGAATTTTAGTATTTATTTTCTTAAATTTTTGCTATTCGTTAATTAATTAATTTTTATATTTCACATTACTTCTTATAGACGTTCATCATCATCTCTAAATTCGAAAGTAAAGACAAAAATATATGAGTAACATTTTGAGGCACTTGCTGGACATGTACTTTGTAAATATGATTCTCGAGTGTTCATTTGATTAATGATAAGTTATGTATGGGAGCATTATAGGCACTGAATCTGTGAATCAAATGCACCTATGAAAGCCTAACCATCTCTATTTATGTTCTATAAAACACTGTAGCTGCATACAATCAAACGATAGGAGCGCAAGAGATGAAAAAAGTGCGGTTAATTTTGCTAATATAATATGCATTTGATGCAAAATAAATTCTCAGGGCGTTTCCAAACCCAGAAAATGCTTTAAAAAATGAAGGGATAATGATAATAAAGAGTGCGTCATAAATTGTGTACCAGTGATCGGAGAAACAGAGAAAAAAATCATAACCATACAGATTCAATAGTTCGTGCGGCCTGAATAAGTGGTGACTACAGAAAAGTTATCAATATTTAAAAATAAGTTGATAGGATCGAGTTTTAATATAGAAATCATAAGTCTGACCTAAGATGTGCTCTAACTCCACTAAAATTTCCACGATCAACTTTGAAATGCTCTACTTGGCTAGAGTTTAGGGACATTCACGTGAAAATTCAAACTCCATTAAAATGTCCTATTTTTTGGTTGTAGGGCTCTCGGGCGTGCAGAATCACGATTACACATCCAGAATTTTAAAATATTTTTATTTAAGCGAGATACAGGCACCCATTCTTAGCCCCGCCCACCGTGGTGTAGTGCCAGCGAGTGCATGGTTCATTTGGTCACTTTATTTTCACATGTCAGATGCGAATATTTTCAAATGCGTTTCGTTCTTTAAATTTTTGTTCTATTAGATAGAGCAATTTCTCTTGAACAATTATTAATACATATATAAGCATTTTTCATTTCACAGGGAGCGTACTTATCACTTTTAGAATTCTGGTGTACTGTAGCCGTGCCTAATTCGGTAAGTATGTAGCGGAAGTTGAGAATTATACATTGTAACGTTTTCACAGGGTGTAATTAACCTGTTAGGTGCATGAAATATGAACAAAAACAGTCGTAGTTTGCAAACAACTAGACATGATCCCTGATTTCATTGACTTTTTGACGCTGTTTTTTATAAGGTTTGCGACCACAGATTTTGTTCATTTTTTGCATAGTGCTTACTAATGGTCTTAAAAACAAAAACATAATCAAACCGCGAAGGCGCATCTCTTATTTGATCGGATATTCGATAAAAACTGTTTTATGCAAAAGTTTAAACGCTAAATTTAACATGTTTGCGACCACAGATTTTTTTTGTTTTTTCTTACACGATATATTATCATTGAAGCTCCTCGGAAAACTGAAAATGAAAGAGGCGCATCCTTATACAGTCGCTTAATCACGAATACACAATTTTACTATTGAGATTTGTATTCCCGGGCAGTTCGACGTTCATTTCCTGGCACATACCTCTCCCCGGCTCTCAAATTTTATTTTCCGGTTTGCATGTCCCTAGCCTAGAGTTATGTTTTCCATCATTTTTATATTTAATATAATGAAAGGAGGCTATAAACCCATCGATTAGAAACAAAGAAATGTTCACAATAATTTTTTGAAACGACACGCTGCGGTCCCTACTGTACATTGATTGCTGATTGTATGTGTGCATATTGTATATATGATATGTCTAATTGCAGTCGATTCCCCGTTGTGAGCGAGACTGAACTTGCACAGATCGATGCCACTTGCATCATTTGCAGGTTTCACATTATTATTATTATTATTATTATTAGCGAATAAAAAATAGTGGGGCTATGGAAATGAATGAATATTAGGAAGGGTGTAATTGCAGAGAGGAGATGACAGTTCAATCTTCCCCCAAGAGACTTCCTTGTTCTCATGTATTCCATGCTCATTGTCTAAGGAGTTGGTTCCAGGTATTACATTATGAATGATATAACTGAGTCATAATCTTCTCAATCAGCGTCAACAGACTTGTCCTACGTGTCGTACTGATATTCTCACTCCTCGTCGTCCTCCTAATGTTGCTGCTGCAGTAAGAGCTGCTGCACAAGCTGCAGCTGCACCTCCTCCTCCTCCTCCAGGTACCCCCTCCCCCCTCCCCCCCCCCTCCTCCCCTCCCCCCTATCAATGTAATGTATTCAGCAGGAGGTGCTCCTCATCCTCCACCATTCCCTCCTAATTTCTTCCCTCTACTTGGTCATCAATTCGGTCCTCCTCCTCAACCAATTCCTCCTCCTTCTCTCAATGGAACTCCTAATGTAAATGGAGTTCCTCCTCCACCTGTTATGCCTCCTTTCTATCCTCCACTTCATGCATTCCCTCATATCCCTGGTATGTTACACTTATCGTACTAATAATTAAAAACAAAGTATGATTGAAGGAATGGGTGGAATGATGGGATTGATGGGTCCTCCTCCTCTTCCTCCTCCTCCTCCACCATCTACTGCTGGTCTATCAGATGATGAATTGAGAGTATTGGAAGGGAATACAAGAGCTGCATTGGAAGCGAGAATTAGAGTACTTGGAGATATTTCTGCCCTTCTTGATGCTGCTGTTATGCAGGTGAGATGAGATACAATGGGGAAGAGGGATACCATGACATGGATACAATGGGGAAGAGGGATACCATGACATGGATACAATGGGGAAGAGGGATACCATGATATGGATGGAAATTCACTTGAAGGCCATAATCATTTCATCCAAAACAAATGATAATGTTATCACTTCCCAGTAGAAAATATAATGAGGTGGATCAGTTGATGTTGGAGAGAGTATTTAAACTCGTGAAGGAACAAGTGTAATAGATGTACTCATATATCGATAGGATGTAATTCAATCCCTCTCTCTCTCCTTTCCTCCTTTCTTTCTTCTCTCTTCTGATGAATGATGTTGATCGAAAGTAATCAATCGAGTGGGATTCAACTGAGAAAACAATGAGGACTCTTAATGAGTGGACAGAGTAGATAGAGGGAAGGGAGAGAAAGGGGAGAGGGGGGGGGGGGACTGGGACGACCTATGTCATCATGGATCGTCATGATGGATATATATTGTAGATGCAGCAGTATGTGTCGATGGTTCCTCCTTCATTCGTCCCTCCTTCCAATCCATCGACTACTCATCCTAATCAACCTTCTACATCTACTGCAACTGTATCGAATGAAGGAAGAGGAGAGGGAGGAGAGGGAGGACCTCCTTCTCCTGATAGATCATCTAATGGAACATCTACTCAAAGTAGAGATGTAAGTGAAGAAGAGAGACAGGAAGGAGATGAACAACCAAGAGAAGAGGTCTGTCTATTTCATGATATAGGGAATCATTGGGAATAGTTAGTAATATCTTGTGTTCGTCTAGTGGGAGAAGGGAGGGGGGGGGAGGGAGATGGAGGAAAAGAGGGTAAGAATTCCCTCGAATTCATTCAATTTGCTTACTGAATAGACGACGATGAAGTTCTCCCATCTCTTTGATAAGTACATACAAGGAAATATGAGAGGAATTGACCAATGGACAAGAAGTTCAGTGAGTCTGCTTGGTGAAGAATTGTAGATTCAAAGTGCCCCCATTGTACATAATAATGCATAGAGAGGACATACTCTTAGTCAGTTGTTTCCCCTTCTTCTTTCTTTATTCTATCTGTTTAGATTGGAATGGAATTAGTGAGAAGTGAAGAGTGAAGAGTGAAGAATAGAAGAGGATGTTCGTCCTTCTCCCTTTAGTCATTCTTTGTCTACCACTTCCTTCCTTTCTCTTCAACTCGTTTCATCTAGAAGGGGAAGGGACATTGAGTTGCTGTGACTGAGAGAGATCAGAGAAAAGAAACGTCTTGTCATTTCACGGTTGTCTGAGTGTGAAGAGTGACGTTTCATTCTCGATTTGACGTTTATTCATCCATGGAGAAGTTTATTCCTTCTCATCTCGTCATGAAATAAGAGATGAAAGTAGCGAGACAGTTGTCGATTAGAGTAGATTGTGGAAGGAATTGAGAGTGAGTGATGGAATGGAATGGAATAGAGGATAGGATAGTGAATGAGGGAGAGGGGAAGGAGTTGTAGGAGTTGAGATGATGATAATGATTGTAGGACACGGAAGAAGAAAGAAGAGTAGAAGGAGGAGATGAAGAGAGGGAGAGAGAACAAGTCAGATTAAGGAGATTGGAGAGGTTTGTTATCATATCTAAACAAAAATAAATATTATGGATGGGCTACAAATACAAAATACGTTGTTACAGATTGGGTCAACTCTAAGGTGATCGTTCTTTCTCAATCGATCGATGGATCGAAACAAATAATTATTGAGCCTTGGGGTGAACTGTATACTATCGAGTACATAATTTCTCTATATCTCATTTTTAATATTCGTTAATATTCTTTCTGTTCGATGCTAGTCCATCTCTTTCCCATTCATTCGATCAAACCATTGTGATTGTCATTTCTTGTCCCCTTCTCTTACAAATTCCTCATACTCGTTTGTCTAAATAATTTGTCCATCTTACGGGAGTATTAATATTGGCACCACCACTTCCTTTGTCTATATTTACCCCACTCCTCACATGAATTAGAACATCGTGTAGATAAATAATTTATATAGAAAAGTAAAATGTGAAATGGATGTCTATGCACTCGTGAGATTTGATCGACCCGTGAATATGATATGACAATTGGATAGACGATTGATAATGAACAGTAACTAGAGATAAAGGGGATGAGACGAATATATGTGAGAGATTAGACTCGATCCCCATGATTATGAGTTGATAGAAGAGTAAGAGCTGTTCCATCTTTCGTTACTTGACTTCGAATTGGTAGATTAGAACACCATCCATCTGTAATGAATAAGATAGAAGAAAACAGGTGCAATGAATAACGACTTATTTGTTTCCCTTACTTTTTCTTCTCCATCGAAAGACGAACGAAGAAGTAGTTATGATGAAGTAGATTAAAAGGATTAGAAGAGCCAGAGTTATGAATGAGAACCCACTGAAAAGAGATGAATTGACAAAGGAGTCGAGACAACAATCATCCTAAGATCCTAAGAATCCTAAGATTCATTACTTATTCATTTGCCATTCGACATACAGTTGTATTGTCTAGTTGTCAATAGATATTCGAATACTTACAGTATCGAAATGGGCCAATCCCTTTGACAACATTCCATATTACAGCAAGTATCATCACAGAGGAAATAGATGAAGAGATGCTGCAATGAATAATCTCCCCTTGTTTACTCTCTTTCTTTCTCTGTAAAGAAGACATTCGAAATCCCTCTGTCCAACAAGTGGAAAGATTAAGAATGAGAAAGGAGATTACTGAAAAGACTTGAAGAGCGACAAAAAGTGAAGGAGAGAAAAAGACAGCAAAAGGGAAAACAAAATATGAGAGAAATGGAGACGAACATTTCTTTCCTCGTCGAATGGATTCAATTTTGACAATGGAAATTCACATACATTATCATCCAACTGAAAAGATGAAATATGAAATAATGAAAGGGAAAGAGAAGAGATCTCACCTGTAATTGAGAATACTTTTTCCCCATTGAATTATAGTAAAGAGTGATTCCACTCTCTTCGGAATAACTTCTCCTACATTCTTCCGATTGAATAAATGTTCGAAATGAAGAAGAAACATTTGCTCGAATCTCATCAGGGTACTTGAATCTCCAGTTATTACCTGTAGATCATTGTGATTCATTTTTATCTATTTCGTTTTGAAATTTGTATGTGGGTGTAACTGTATTTATGTGGAATGGAATAGAAGTGTGATCTCCTAGTAAGGAATCCCTTCTCCCAAACACTAACAATACCCAACTAATCTAATGGACGAATCCTCTGTCTGTTTTGACTATCTCCCTTCCACGTTCCTTCTACTTTCCTTCCCATGCATACTCAACTTCCTACTTGATCATAATGAAAGGCAGCCCATTCTCTCTTTCGAATGGAGTAGTATCGAATACACAATACATCTCATTGTATGTGAAGAGAGACTGCCGATAGATTCAATTCCCGTACTGTATCCAAAAGAGAGAAGAGAAAGTTAGTTGACGATGGAAATGTGATATGGAGGGAGAATTCCGTCTATTCCACAGATGAAATAGACACAAATTCTCATGAATGAGATTATTCTTGCGATACAGTAATGGATGAAGGGGAGATTCCATCTCCGTTTCCCATTCCCTCTCTATGTTAGACTGAATAATCATTATGTGTCTCAATCTTTCCCATTCTTGTAACCCTTTTAGAGAACACAAAACCAACCTATTTTGCCATTAGAATCTTTTGTATGGGAGGGATAGACGAAGGAACCATTTGCGTGACTGAATTCAGATGGAATAGACAAGAGTAGAGAGAGGAGAGAGTTGGGAGGGGGGAGGGAGGGAGTGGAGGAGACTGACCTTTCGCGGGCATGGCTCCGATCTGTGGTGGTGATGATGATGATTGTGTTGATAGTAAAAGAAGAAAAGAGAAAGATCGAGGATGGAGCATCTCTTCCCTCGACTATCTATCATAAGATATATCTATCATCAATCCTTTCTAGTCAGAAAGGGAAGAGGAGGAAGAGAGAGGGAAGGAGAGAAGATGAAAGGAGGGAGATAAAGGAAAGCACGGGCTTCTCACTCCACCAACTGTTGTCACACGTGTGCAATTTCATTCAATTGTCAATCAATCAAAGGATGTATCGACCGTAATCTCGATTGGACAATACCGTAATCAGAGAAGAGATGTACAATGTGAGAAGAGAAGGCATATCACAACTAAGGCGAGGAATTACCCGTACAAGAAAAGGAGATGGTGAAAATTGAGAAACAAAGTAGATACATAACTGCAATTTTAATGAGAAAAGTAATGAGGATGAAGGACAGAAGAAGTTAGCAATGTGATGAATAAGGCAAGAATATATGAGGGAGAGGGGGATGTGAGTGATCTAAGTAGAGTGAGAGGAGGGGAGGAGAGAGAAGGGAGGAAGGAGGAGAGAGGAGGAGAGGGGAGAGGAGGAGGAAGGGGGAGGGGCACACCAAGTGTTTTAGGACTTAGACTCTCTCAAGGGAATGGATAAAGGAGAGGTTGGAATAGAGAATGGAAGGAGTTGGATTGACATTCATATCAAATGAGTACGTGTCTATTGTACTTCTCTCCTTCATGGAAACAATATATGGCTCGAACTCGTTCTTTTGCTGGTTCGAATGTAGACTGAAGAGCTATTGTTGAATAATAGAAGTTGAGAGCACGTTCGAAATCACCCTGAAAAGGGAATGGATAAGTGAAGATGATTGAAAGGAAAGGAGAATAGAGGAGAGAAGGAGAGTAGGTATAGTTGATGCATGAATGGTATCCTAGAGGGGGAATTCGTGTATTGTAATCGTCGATAAAAAGGAATGAAGGAAGGAAAACGAGTACACAAAGACGATTACTGACCATTGAAGAATATATATTCGCTATTGTGAAATGAATTGATACGATGGATGGAGAAAGATCAAGTGCCGCTCCTGAAATAATACTCATTCTCACTACATTGTCCATATTCCCATGACTATTCACATGATGTGTCACTTATGTGTATAACTACAACTGAGATATGACATTATGCATGTCTATGGAATGAGAGAATAGGAAGAACATTTCCTTCTCTCTTCTCTTATCTTCTCACCTGCAGTGATGAGTGCTGAATGAAGAAGACCCGCCTGATGACATACATTCGCAAGAGAGACCTGCAAGAGAAGAGAAGATAAAGAGGGATGGAATGAAGAATGAAGAGAATGATGGAGGGATGGATGACAATGACTGAGCACAATCATCAACAACCAACAATGTCCACCACATCATCTTACTCTTCAGAGATATTCTCCCATTCGCACTATGTCCGTGTTGAAAGTAACGTAAACACGAGACAATCGCATTTGCATACTCTTAGAAACAAAAGAAGGAAGGGAAGAGGAAGGGGAAGTGGAATGTGATGTTTGGAAGAGAGACAATACCTATTCCCCTCTTAATCGTCTGTAGTTTAGAAGACACATGGGATAGAAAAGAGGGGAGAGAGAGAGAGACTCATTATACCCATGATATACACAACGACGCCAATTTATAGCTAGTTTACGTAGATGTGAACGGGAACGAAAGAGGGAACGACATGGATGAAATAGAAAGAAGGAAATATATGGGTTTGTACTGGCAAAGAACTACATGGGCTAATGAATTGACTAATCCCTTTCCTCCTCCCCCCCCCCCTCCCTGTCCTGTCCTTTTCTGTCTTCTTCCTTATCTTCTCACTCACCAATGCGACATCTCTCATATTGGGAGGGGAAGTGGCAAGAGCCAATCTGAGACATTCAACTGCTTTCTCCGAATCACCAGCAACCTGATGAGAGATAGACATTATATTAAGAGGGTTATTGTGGATGAAATAGAAAGAAGGAAATACATGGGTTTGTACTGTAGATTGAGACAACAAAAGGACAGTTCTCATCTATGGTCGACAGAGGGAAAAAAGAGAGATTTAATTCCCTTGAGAATCAATCTCTCATCCACTCACTATCAATTCATTTGGGAACATATCGAAATATGGAAAGGATGAAGAATGAGAGAATGTGTAAATAGATACTTATGAATGAATGTGTTCATACCCTCCAATAGAGTGCAGATACAACAGCAGGTAACCACATCTCAGATTGATCTCCTCCCATAGAAGCTGCACGTATTGCTTGTCCCAATCTAGCACCCATTCCTTCTACTGTCTCCTTACGACCAATCTTCAACAGATGCTGCAAAATAATAAGGGAATACTACACCATATTCTTAAATTAAAAACAACAATTGTCAAAAATAGCAAAAAGCTCTGATAATGTAGATATTGTCCTCAACTTGATCAGTGAGAGAGTTCGGTTCATCATTGCTTTACAATCTTTTGCGTTTTCTGCCGACGGGAATCGAACCAACAACCTTAAGATTGAGGGGGCGACTCACTACCACTCGACCATGGCATGTTTAGTGGAGTGACACTCACAGCTCCCTAATATTCCTCTCGTTCCCGCTCACCTCAGTTAATGCCTTCTCGGGTTTGTAGAAAAGGAATTGATCCGAGAGAGCAGAAAATGGAAGATGATCGAGTGTCATCAAAGGATTGAAGGGAGGATTGGGACAATCAGGAGAAAGGGAAGAAAGACCGCGAGGAAGAGTAGACAGAACATCAATATATCTACAATTCTTTCTTGTCATACATCATGAGATAGTCCACTAACTTCTCTACATCTGCTCCTTTGGCGGAAACAGAAAGGAAAGTTGATACTTGCGTGTCCAGGAGATATTCCAGCTGAAATTATGAGAAGGGTGAAATAAAGGTGGAAAGAATGAACAAACGTGGGTGACTTGCTAGATATCATTACAGTTGTATTTAATGGCTTCTATATACAATATAATTGATAATTACCTTGGGAACTCCTGAACACATGACACCTGAGGTACGAGGAGGAGGGAATCTACTTAATCCTGTTCGAATAAGAGATAATGATGGAGTTGGCATTATCTGAATATAATCCATTCATTCCTTCATTCCCAATATTCTATTTCAACCTCAGGAAGGGCAATATCATATCGGAGCATTTCTGATTTAGAAGAGATCCAAAGAAGAGAAAGTGGCTTCTGAAGGAAAGATTCCATTAGTACGCAGTATTCTTGCATAATGCAGAGAGTGAAAGAGTTCATTCAATTTGACCTAGACTTCCTCTATATTAGAAGGTCAGAAAATATAAGAAAGCATGCGAATAATAAAAATAAGAATTCACAAATAATGTAAAAGCAAAAGGGATATTTTCTCACATGGGGAATAAGTGGTTGATTGTATTGAATCTCCATTTCTATTTCATCTTCCTCTTCTTCTTCAATTGCATACACGAGTGATCGTTTGGCCTTTAATTATTTAGCTGAGAAGAAACGAATCTCTCCCCTCAAAAGGTCTCCAAACTTCTAAGAATCATGGGATAGGAATAGAAAAGAATTTCATGAGAAGTCTCCTCAACATCTCTAGGAATTCATCCTTATAAATAATTCATATGAAATATTCACCGATTTATACCATTCGTGAGGGGTATAAGAAATGTATGCTTCAGGACCACCATAGTCCAATGGAATCTACAATTTAATATTATATAACTGTACATGATTATAATGTCTCATAATACCTCTTCACTGTGAATCAACTGAACTCCTTCACACTCATCCATTAAATAACTTTCTTCTCTTTTACCAACTGACAATTAGATTGATCTATACTCAATACTTGTCATCAATACTCACCACCATTAAAAATAGGAAGGAATGGAGATAGAATAGATAGGAGAGGAGGAGGTTTATATGAGAATCCCTGATTCATCTTTCATTCTTTAGTCCCTTCATTATCATACCGTATACTGTCGATTGCATCTCGTATATACTAGACTGTTCTTTGAGAGTCCATCTCCATCCATTGACATTCCGAAACAATGATCACCCGTTGAAGTCTGCATTTAACAAATTGTACTCATATTCCATACATTCTTATTTTTATTCTAATAATAATAATGGAACTAACTTTTACACAAACAGCTTCCTGATTGGAAGGAGAGCAACAAATAGATGGAAAACGGAGACGAACTCCTGGTTTAGATGGCTGAATATACACTGATATTGTTAATTAATAATATAATGACATTGTTACCTGTCCCCTGCATACAAGAGTGAGAAGATCATTATGAGTTGTATAATGAAATGGATTTCTATCCAATGCTCCCTTTAGACTTCCTATTCCTTTATCAATTTCATTGATGAGGATATACACTCTTCCGAGGAGATAATGACCTTGCGGCTGAAATTCACACAATTTATATTTTTTTTTTGTTTTTCGCCACTTTTCGTATGAAATAGTCAAAAAAGAGAGATGGGCGTGAACGTTGATTAATATTGTAGTCATAACCTGTTCAGGTGCTGCATTGACAGCCAAAGAAAGAAGAACGATAACATCTCTTCTCAACGTTGTCGTCCTCAACAGAATTCCTGCCAGTTGGAAGAGAGCGACGTCACGATGAGAATCCTACAGTATCCATATCATCTGATTAATCCATTATCGTATTCACTCACAGAATGTTGAAGTGCAGCGAGTAAACAAGTGATAGCTCTTGATGGATGACCAACTACTCTCCAATAGAGAGCAGCTAGATTACGAGATATCCATGATGGACCAATATTCTGAGATAATACAGATAATGGAGAGAATGGATGAGAGACTAGAGGGAGATCTCACATATTGCATCAGTGTTTTGATTCTCTGTCCCATCTCAGCTTCACTCATTCTTCTTTCTGCCAATCTCACAAGAATTCCACTTAATTCTTCTTCTTTCCATCGATCGGAACGAGAAAGTGCAAGAGTGAGATTGATACCACGTAACTGAATACACTCATTGAATATACGAATGTATATGAAAAGTGTAACCTGTGTTAGTCTGGTAGGAAGAATGGTCTCAGTACAGATTGGTTCTTCCCATGGAAAAGGATGTTCTCCATCTATATCCAGAGACAACATTTTAGTAAGAATCTCCGATACACTGTAATAGTTTATCGATTGAAAGTGGATATCACTTCATATAATACTTCAATTTATCTAACAGAAGTAAGACTTACATGAATCCTTTCTCCTCTGGATTAATAAACATCTGAGGAATTCCATCAATGGAAAAAAAATCAGAATGGAAAAGAAGAGCATCACAATCATTAGAAGAAGGCCAATCAATACGTCGCCAGAAGAAATCAACTGATGAGAGAAGGGAACTAAACATATTATATTATATATATTAAATAATAATCATCATACGGTGATAGTGGATATTTGGGAGGAATATGTCCCTCATCCATTTCAGTTCCACTAAACTTCTCCAATCTTCTGGGATAAGATCTATCTCGAGTGAATAAACCCAATTGCTTCCATACAGTTCCATTTGGCTTAAAATAATACTCATTATTTTCTACTTGAATCTTCAAAATGTACTCACTTTCTGATTAACATTCTTAATAGTTCTTTCCCTCAATTTTGATATTGATGCATCGTAGTCTTTTATATTAGTGACTGAGCATCTCAATTGTGCTAACTTCAATCGTCCTTCAGTCACGATCATACAATTACGATCTAAACATTATATCATGAAAACATCCCAATTTAAGATAGCCACATTTTCATTAGAGGGATGAAATTAACTTACACGGATTATATCCATACATTAGTTGATCGTATATAAGATTGTCCTCCCCCACTGTCGACTTATTTGCAATTCGAGTCTGTGATAAAATATAAAATGATATGGCGTTAGGAAAAATGGTGTGAATACCTTGAGCAATTTCATATTCTTTTCGTTCCTTACACTTCCCGAATGATATTTTTCCCCATCTCGCAGATATTCTTGCAAATTCACCTTCAATTTACATTTTTTTATCTCCTCCGAATATTTCCTCCGATATGTCATTACCACACTTACATATTGAGCTTCTAATTCGCTTCTTATCTTCGTATTACAAAGCAGAGAAGCTCTTTTTCTTCTTATCTCATCTTCTCGCAAACGGAATGTATGACCGACCTTATTCTTAAAAATGGACATAACATTTAGAGAACATTTTCACATTCACAAAAAGTTGTCATAGTTGATGCTAATACAAACCGAGGTATCATGACTCTTCATGAGTAGTTCATATGCCTCAGAGTAAAGAGGAATAGCACGTGAGAAATTAGCAGATAGAGCGTACGAGTCTCCCAATGCAGAAGAAGTAACGATCAATTGAGCATATGAAGTTGAATGAAGTCGCGCCAACTGATAATACTTTCGACTATTACAAAATCAATACAATATTTTATTTGTCGGAATAAGAGAAGATGAACTGTACGCTAATCAAGATATCCATCAGAATCCATCCTATTTTTCATGACTTTTTTCAATTAAAAAACAAAATTAATTAACATTCAGATTAATCACCTCAAGAACAGTAGAAGCATCTTCATACTGTTGAGTGAGTGAAAGGAGATTTCCGAAGAGGGAAAGAACCATCGGCCACCAATTAACATTTGAGTGATGCATTCTGAAATGGTCAAATATCCAAAACTGAACGAAGATTCTGCTTTTAATTTCATATATATCTACATGATTAGACAGTAGTTAGAACGCGGTCTTTGTGCACTAATGTAAAGAAGTGTCGAAATATGTAATAATATATAATTTTGATTAAACGTACAGATGGTGAGTACTTGAATAATGAAGAAGAGTCCGCATACATTCCATTGCATAAGGAGCATTTCCAAGATGCATCCAATGAAGAACTGCGAAATAATGAAGAGAAACCATCTCCCGAACAGCCTACAACAAATTATATCTACTCTACAAATTAGTTGAACAAAAGAAGAATATTCACCTGGTTCTGATGGTTCATATTTGTGTGGAGGAAACACTCACGTGCTTGAATTGAATCTAGTTCTGAAAATGAACGGAAAGTGAGATAAATTCCCAAACTGCAGTCAATATAAATGGAATACCTTTAATGGTATCCACATTGGACACCAGATTACTGTAGAAGATAAGTTGAGTAATACGGATGAAATTCTCCTTAGAAGGAGACATCGAGAGATCTCTACGGTTTTGCATTCCCTAAGGATTCGACAATCACAGAAATCATCATTATGAAAATTACCTCGAGATGTTCAAATGAATATGGAGAAAATTCTAGATTATAAAGAGCCTTGCAGTTTGGAATCTCATCGTTGTGGCAACTTTTATCGGCCACCCAAGGAGCATGAGCTTGTGCCTCCCTACGATTTAATTAATCAGTATGTCATTCCCTTGATCAACAATTTGATCAATCGATTCTTGGCTTACATGTAAAACATGTAAAACACCATTTCTAAGAAAATACGCAATTAGTAGTAACACTCACAGGCTGACATGTTCTTCAAACTCGGGAAATAGTGCTGCTGGATACTCAGAGGCAAAATAGCTCGTCTTTAGATCTGCCTGAGCCATTCTAAAATAATACAATTTTAAAAAAAGGACATGTGATAAAAGAGTTGCTCGTCACAATCTTTTTCATCGATTCGCTATTTAAGATTAAAGAAGCTCACTTGCAATCCTCGTCTGTTCTCATAAGCTTCTCCTCTATCATAGGATCGTCTTTCTTCTCTCGTTTTCGAAGTTCTTCCTGAAGCTCATAAACAGTTCTTTCAAGAAGCGTGAGTGAGGCCTCGAGGAAATGAGTATTAGATTGGAAGATACCATACCCCTAACCGGATCATTTCCTCTTCTGAGCTATACAACTCCTGCATCAATCGTTCTTGCTCGAGAAACTCCAAAAAGTAGTGGGGCCTGGCCAGATGAATGAGGGAGCGTCTCTGTTAAGGCATACAAATCAATATAATAGATAAGGAAAACGGTACCTGATGATGAAGTTGACCCTCATTGCGCCTCCAATGAGTACTCCCGTATACAGAATGAAGCAGCAGCAATACGTAGAGAATCATTCTCTATCGTGACTGGCCGAGGTACGCCAGTGTTGCTGAAATTCAGTAAAAGTGGGTCAAGGCACGCAACATTACGATTGATTCCGTGGTGCGCAACTACGATCCACGTGTAATGTTTGATTCGAAATATTGAATTTAAGGATAAAAAAATAAAATACCTGAGCTATGATTATAAAACAAACAAAAAGAAAAAAAAGCGACAAGGTGAGATGCCAAAGATATCCGGCAAAATCGGAATTCGCTCCTCGTGTTGTGTAGCACTCGATTTTTGTTGTTATTTGCGTTTTTTCTCTCTATTTTCTCTCTATTTTTAAAAGTAGATTTATCGATTTTTGCTTGTTAAAAAATTCAATTATCGTCGTTTGCAGATGCCCCCTGATATCCCAACGTTCTGCCGTAATCGGTCGCTCGGCTTGGGAACTTCCAAGAGAGGTTCTATTCTGCCGAAACCAACTGTGGCAACCCAAACGCCTAGTTTTCTTGACTTCTGCCTTGACAATGTGATTAAGTCTCTTATTTATATACATTATATGCAATATTTTATAGTTTGAAAAACGTAAGATGCATCAGAAGGATGTTGTGGGTCACTACGGATGTATCAATGCAATCGAATTCTCTCCGAACGAAGAGTTAGTGGCATCAGGTAGGACTACTAAAGTAAGACGTATATTATCTACGTGACTATCAACATCAGGCGGTGATGATAAACGTATTGTGATCTGGGCAACGGACGAGCTCCTTTACAATGATGAACCGAAAATGCGTGGAAAGATGGCGAGACAACATAAGGCCAATATTTTCGCACTTGGCTTCGATCCTGAGTGAGTTCATCATCGAGTTCATGCCAATATCTGATAATACTTTAGTTCCCGCGTGGTCTACAGTGGAGGTAATGATCATTTCTTCGTATCAAGTGATATATCCACTGGAGCACAATTATACGGAGTTCAGGGATTTCATTCAGTTCACGATTTATCTGTAAATGTGAGCTAATTAATTGTTTATACACACACGTTTAATGATACGGGGAAAAGTATAGAAACGTTCGGGCGAAGTACTGGTGACTCGAGATGGAGGAGATGATGCACTATTCTTCCATGATCCACGAACAAATCGTGCAACTGCATCTATCACATCAAAGGGAATGACTCATCTATTCTCCGGTTTGTCTTCTTTTATACATCTCCATTTCACAAATCACTTTATAGCTCAATTTAACCCTGATCCTTCAACTTTCTTGATTGGGGTTTGTGGTGAAAACTTCGGTGTTCGTTTCATTGATCGTCGAAATTTACTCAAGTGAGCGGGTATTATTCATTCAACAGAAATCACCTTTTCTGGTTGTATTTACAATGTCCTTGATTGTCAGACATGAATACGATATTGTACAGACCTCTCTTCTCACGCGATACTTCACATGCAAGGAAGAGTGCAATGTATGGAGGATGGAATAAAAATGGAACTAAGTTCGCCCATCTTGCATCAAATAAAGCTCCCGTTGTGTATGATGTTCGTTATCTTTTTTTCATCTTAAGAAATTGAAACGATGGTTTTTCAGTTCAAGGAATGTGTTGCATATCAAACTGATCCCTCCTATAGGGATTCGTCCTATAAAAATATGTGTACGGTGAAATCTATCGAGTGGATAGGTAAGATGAGATGCATTTATTATTCATTGATACTTTCATATATCTAGATGACGACTGGCTAATAACGGGTAGTGATGATTTCAATATCTACGGGTGGAATACTAGAAATGTATCGAATGTAAACGATTCAATCGATGTTAGAGAAGAATCGAATACGAGATTCAAGTTTGTCGGTACGTCATGTTATTTATATGAATGCGATTTAATTGTTATTCTTTGTATTTTTTAGAAAAGAAAGAGTCGGATATCGTACCGAAGGCTAAACTCGTCGGGCACAGATCTGTTGTGAATCATGTAAGAATCATCCTTCTATTTTTGTACTTTGATACTTTCTCGAATGACAGGCTCGTTTCTCATCTCGATATCAATTCCTGGTCTCATGTGGAGTTGAGAAGATTATTAAAGTATGGAATACTCGTCCTTTTACAGCATCTTTCGATGAACCACGATTGAGAAGGGTGAGCTTCGCTGTCAAACGGTGGATATTTTATACAAAATATTGCAGCGTGGTACGACGGAGACCATTGAAGAGGAGGGAAGTGAACGATCGATGAGAAGGAGAACAAGAAAGAAGAAGACTGATGAATCGGGGTATGTTCATGTCGAATATATTTAGTGTGTAATATCCAAGTCTGTTATGACATAGACTGTAAATAATATGTTGTATTGTAGAAGGATGCTCCGCTACTTTGATAGACTCGTGGCGGGTGAAAGTGAGTTAGAGAGGGGGGGGGGACAGAAGGGGAAGGGGAGAACACATTAAGTAATTGTAGATGATCCAAGTGAAGACGAAGATGATACTTCTGAAGAAGAAGAATCTGATGATGATAGCAGACCGTTAGTTAATCATTCATTTTTATTTATTTCGGAGAGCGGAAAATAGGAAAGAGTTAGTTGGAAAAGATAATGATGCGATAGGAGTCAAAGTACGCGTGGAAAAGAAACACAATGTCAATTGTTGAGAGATACGAGGGTTGATTTGTTTTGCAACCTCAGAGGTCGTCTTGCAATGTACACTGCAAAAATGAGATACAATGGATTATAATGATGACTATATCAAGTTGGGGGGGGGGAGAGTGCAAAAGTTAAATTGAGTACATTTGGGATTGTTATTCGAATGAAATATGATAAGGAATGAATAAATTGCAGAGGTCCAGAGGGAGACAGAAGAGTTGAAGATACGGATGAACGAGATGGAGTTGATAATGTTCCCGAGACAAGGATTATGTTGAATAAGGGAAGATCTTACTTACATAATGATGATGCACGGGGATATATTGGACGAATGTATATGGAACCTCCTGATTCAAGTGATTATTCCAATGAAGTCAGCGATATAATAATGAGCAGTGATGACGATATTGATTTGTCCGAATTAAGACATGTAAGTTTCACTCTAATCTTTATATGACAGCATTTTCTAGTTTAGAATACAGAGTGTTACGGTAAATATTCAGATATCATTGACATATTTTTAGGGTGGCAGTCTACTGCATGCAATCGAATTATTCGCTCGTGCTTCGAGGGGAAGAGATATGAATTCTCCTGATTCTTCTCCTAGACCTAATTCAACTCCTCCTTCCGAATCGCACGATACTGATGAATTGAGTGAACCAAATGACGATCATTGAACAATTCGAGGAATTGACCAATTGTGTACATAGTGTTAAAATTCCGTTGTAGAGATACCAGAAGATTACAGTTAAATAGTCATGAAGATAATGTTTTCCCTTGTACATATACCGATTCATGTTCGAAACTCAATACCTTCTTCACTTGTGCTGGTTCAATACATAAATAGTGTAATGTAACTCGATTGAACCAATTGCAATCATTGGCTATTCTCTTCCATTTCTATCCCTTTGCACGTAAGGATTCAGAATCCATTCGTCGATTCAGAGTCTCTCTTTCTCCCCTCATTCTCATCTCGATACTCCATCTCAAGTGGTCGTCTGAATCCTTCACTCCTTACAAGGTAATAAACATCAATCGGAGGATCCGTACAACTCGATGGAAGACTCCTTCCTACTTGAGGTGTCACAAGAAAGCTTCCTTGTCTTCTATCTCTCATCTGTACTCATAGATCAATGACCATTCAACTATGTGATTGACTGCATCTTCCCCTCTCTCTCTACTGATCTTTCTTATGTCTCATCGTTCTATGGAGTGATTACTCTACCTTTCGGCCATCCCCTCCTCCCTCCCTCCATCTCTCCCTCAGTCTGTCTCGTCTCTCTCTACCTATCACGTGAAAAGATGTTCCCTCTACTCTGATCTACCCCTTCCCATCTCTTTCATCTCTCTTATCTCTCTTTTCTCTACTATCCCTCATGAGTCTCTTGTATCTCTCTCAATAGTTGTTTATTCCTCTTAGTATCGACTTCCTATCACCTTCTTCGTTCCAATTCCATCTTCTCTATCATTCTCTTCTTTCAACTTCATTACTCTTCCTTTTCTATTCGAGTCCATTTAATCTTCTTCTTCACAATCTCACGTACTTCTCTTTTTTCCCTCACACTCTTTTCCATTTCACTCTTCTCAATGTCTATTTGTTGTTTTTTTCCAATCTTCCATTATATCATAAAATACGAGATCCACCGTATCCTTCCATACCGTATTCTTTCCTCTTGAGATGCGATTCCTTCGCACAAGTTGTGCTTCTCTTCGATGGCTACAGTCTCGTCATGCCTCTTCTTCATCTCATACGAGGGAATTCAAGAAGGTACTCTAGTCTACCGTATCCTCTTTCTAATCTACGGTAATCCTCAGGTTATGGTTGCTAATCGTGGAGAGATTGCTATTCGAGTCTTCCGAGCTCTCACTGAATTGAACAAGACTTCAGTTGCCATCTACTCGGAGCAGGTATACTGTAATCCCATTGAATACAGTAATCAATAATTCGTTGTAGGATAAGAATTCAATGCATCGATTGAAAGCAGATGAAGCATATCTAGTGGGAAAGGGACTTCCTCCAGTGGCTGCATATCTTACTATTGAACAGATTATTGAGACTGCACTTAAGGTAAAGAGAAGAGAGGAAATGGATGGTTATCGAACTGATTTGTATTCAGAATAATGTGGAAGCAGTCCATCCAGGATATGGATTCCTATCGGAAAGAGCTGATTTCGCCCAAGCATGCGAGAATGCTGGATTGGTATTCATTGGCCCATCTCCTGATGTTATGGCAAGAATGGGAGATAAGGTATAGATAAGAAAAGAAAAGAAAGGAATCTATTCGTCCAATGAGAGTTCATTCGTGTGAAAAGGAGAAGAAGCACAGTTTACGATACACTTCTATCAATAGGATTAGAGATAGGAATCTTTGTGAAGGGGGGGGGGGGGGGTATAGTTCTCATCTGCTCTCTACTCTCTTGAACTTGATTGAAAACAACATATTTGTTTTTATCAATGTAAGCTTTCTCATAGTCAGAGAGGTGATAAGAATGATAAGAGAAAGGGGCAGAGACTGGTACTGAATAGAGAGAATCCCTTGAATGGACAATGAACTATGAACTCGGAATTAATAATTGACCTTGTTATCTATTGGTTGTGTGTTGAGGTGGCAGCTCGTCAGGCAGCAATCGAGGCTGGAGTTCAAGTTGTCCCTGGTACTCCCGGTCCCATCACGAATGCTAAGGTATACGGTATCCGATAAAGAAGAAATGAATCAATATTGATACAGGAAGCAGTTGATTTCGCGCGTCAATACGGTACTCCAATAATTCTGAAGGCAGCATTTGGAGGAGGAGGAAGAGGAATTAGAAGAGTCGATCGATTGGAAGATGTAATTGAATAAAAGAAGAATAGAGAATAGATAAATGAATGAATGTATTAAGGTGGAAGAAGCATTCCGTCGATCATATTCTGAAGCTCAAGCTGCATTCGGAGATGGTTCTCTATTTGTTGAGAAATTCGTTGAGAGACCGAGACATATCGAAGTACAATTATTGGGTAAGATAAGGAAAGAGAAGAGAAAGGGATGAATAATGATGTTATTAAGGTGATCATTCTGGCAATCTAATTCATCTATATGAAAGAGATTGTTCGGTGCAGAGACGCCATCAGAAGGTGGTTGAGATTGCTCCAGCCCCTGCTCTTCCTCCTGGAGTCAGAGACAAAATACTCAATGATGCTGTTAGATTAGCCAAACATGTCGGATATCAAAATGCTGGTGAGAATTCCCTCTATAGAATAGAGAATGGATGGATTGATTATAGGAACGGTGGAATTCCTCGTCGATCAAAAGGGAAATTATTTCTTCATTGAAGTAAATGCAAGATTACAAGTGGAACACACGGTCACTGAGGAAATCACTGGGTAAGAAGAAGGGAGAAAGGGGAAGAGGAAGCATAATGTCTCTTTTGCAGAGTGGATCTGGTACAAGCACAAATCAGAATTGCAGAAGGAAAGACATTGAATGATCTCAAACTGAGTCAAGTACAGTACTATTCATTTATCAATTGATATTGATTAATTAAGGAATCGATAGTTCCTCATGGATCGGCTATTCAATGCAGAGTTACAACTGAAGATCCAGCAAGAGGATTTCAACCAGATTCAGGAAGAATTGAAGTATTTCGATCAGGCGAAGGAATGGGAATTCGTCTCGATTCTGCTTCTGCCTTTGCTGGATCAATTATATCTCCCCATTATGATTCACTCATGGTCAAGGTATATATTCAATCTACAATTGATTTATTGTTATCATTTATCTCTTAGGTGATTGCATCAGCTCGTAATCATCCCAATGCATGTGCAAAGATGATTAGAGCATTGAGAGAATTCAGAATCAGAGGAGTCAAAGTGAGAGATTCCCTCCTTTTATTCTAATTAATGTATTCTTTCTTAAGACGAATATTCCCTTCCTTCTGAATGTTCTTCAACAGCCAACTTTCCTCGATGCATCAGTTGACACTTATTTCATTGATGAACATCCTGAGTTGTTCCAATTCAAGGTATGATTACGGTAGATAATCAATCGATAACTAACTGATATCTTTGCAGCAATCTCAAAATCGTGCTCAAAAGCTTCTTTCTTATCTGGGAGAAGTGAAAGTGAATGGACCTCAGACTCCTCTGGCAACTGAACTCAAACCGGCCACAGTCTCTCCTCCAATCCCTAATATCAAAGCTGGATCAAAGAGACCAGAAGGATTGAGAGATATACTCGTGAAGAATGGACCGGAAGCCTTTGCAAAAGCAGTTAGAGATAGAAAAGGATGTATGATTACTGATACTACCTTCAGGTATGATTGAAAGGGGAAAGGGATATTATAACTCCTTCTTATTCAGAGATGCTCATCAGTCTCTTCTGGCTACTCGTGTTAGAACATATGATCTAGCACAGATTTCTCCCTTTGTATCTCATACATTCAATGGATTATTCTCACTTGAGAACTGGGGAGGTAATCAATAGTTATTCCATAGTATGAGTACTGTAATTGTATCGATATCAGGTGCAACATTCGATGTCGCAATGAGATTCCTTCATGAATGTCCATGGGAAAGATTGGAGATATTGAGAGAAAAGATTCCCAATATTCCATTCCAAGTAAAGATAATATAAGAAGCTTAATGAGTAATTATCTATTATAGATGCTTCTTCGAGGAGCAAATGGAGTCGGATATTCCAATTATCCCGATAATGTCGTCTATAAGTGAGTGATTGAAAAGGAAGAAGAGAAGATATCGTCTCTCGTTTAGATTCTGTGATCTCGCAGTGAAATCAGGAATGGATGTATTCCGTGTATTCGATTGTCTCAATTACGTGCCTAATCTAATGGTTGGAATGGAAGCTGCAGGAAAGGCCGGAGGAGTCGTTGAAGCTGCTATTTCATATACTGGAGATGTATCTGATCCATCTAGAACAAAGTGAGTGAAGGGTCGGATAAGACAGAGGGGGGAGATTCTCTATTGATCTCAGGTACAATCTTCCCTACTATATGAAATTGGCTGATGAATTGGTAAAGGGAGGAGCTCATATTCTGTGTATAAAGGATATGGCTGGAGTATTGAAACCACAGGCTGCTAAGATTCTCATTGGAGCACTCAGGTAAAAGGATAGAAGGATGAGAAGGATGATGGAGGGAATTGATTGATTACAGAGACAAGTATCCGTCTATTCCAATTCATGTACATACTCATGATACATCGGGAGCTGGAGTTGCTGCTATGTTGGAATGTGCAAAGGTGAGGAGAAGGAAAGGAAGGGGAAATGACTCTATTATATTACAGGCTGGTGCTGATGTAGTGGATGCAGCTGTTGATTCAATGAGTGGAATGACATCTCAACCATCGATGGGAGCGATTGTTGCTTCTCTACAAGGAACTGAACATGACACTGGTAATATCCCCATTCCTCTCTCTTCTTAATCCCTTCTTACTTCAGGCCTGAATCTGGATGATATCTCGAAGTATTCTCTGTATTGGGAATTGGCTCGTCAATTGTATGCTCCATTCGAATGTGCGGTCACAATGAAGAGTGGAAATGCGGACGTGTACAAACATGAAATACCAGGAGGACAATATACTAATCTACAGTTCCAAGTAAGGGAAAGAGATGGAAAGGAAAGTAAGATTCATTCATTGACAGGCATTCTCACTCGGATTGGGAGATAAGTTTGATGAAGTGAAACATATGTATAGAGAGGCAAATCTGGCATTGGGAGATCTCATTAAGGTAAAGAAAGAGAAATAGAAGGGAAGATGACATTCCATCTTAAGGTTACTCCATCGTCAAAAATTGTGGGAGATCTCGCTCAATTTATGGTGCAGAATAATCTAACGAAGGAAACTCTCGTTGATAGAGCAGAAGATTTATCTTTCCCCAAGTCAACCGTCGAATTTATGCAGGTATTTTCCTCACCCCCCTCCCCCTCCTTCTCATTCCTAATTGTTGGATATCGTGTATTGCTCTTTCGGATTGAAGTTGTTGATGAATAACAAGTTGTGAATAGTGTGAATCCTTTAGTACAATCCTCCTCCTTTTCCCCTTTGAATTATCCTCCCATTTTCATCTCAACTCTTTGGTATTCACTCTACTTCATGATTAGCATATACTAAGTAGTCATCTACTTATTCTCTTTTCCCTCTTCTCCTTCTTTCCTGTCTTCCCTCTTCTCTCTTCTACAATCGCCATTCTAGCAGCACTCTTTCTTTCCTTTACCCTATAACAAAAATCTAGGAAATGATGAAAACAAAAATGAGTGAGAAAAGGGAATGGGAGGGAAATGCAGTGAGATGATGATATTAATGGAAGGAAAATGTGAAAGGACTTTGAGTATAAATGGCGAGAATGGAATGATGTTAATTGAAGGGATTGGTCGGACAACCTCCATATGGATTCCCCGAACCATTGAGAACGAAAGTTCTTAGAGGAAAGGAAAAGATTGATGGACGGTAAGATTGAGAAGGAAATGAAAAGAGAAGAGAATAATGTATTCAGTCCCGGTGAGAAATTGCCTGCTCTCGATTTGGATGCTATGAAGAAGGATTTGGAGAATAAACACGGAAGAACTTTGAGGTACGAGAAATTGAAAAGAAGAAGGGGAGATGTCAATATTAATTGATTACAGAGAAGTGGATGTGATGTCGTATGCAATGTTCCCTAAGGAATTCGATGAGTTCGAACAGTTTAGGTGAGTAGAAGAGAGGAAGGAAGGAATGAATTGATTGGTTGATTCTCTCATTCAGACAGAGATTCGGTCCCGTGGATAAACTACCTACTCGTGTCTTCTTCACTGGATTGGAAGTTGCTGAGGCACAGGATGTAAGTTAAATAGGAAGGGAATACGGTAGATGCATCGAGAAATGATTAAACTGAAAGTGAATAATATCTCAGGAGTGGTTGAAGAAAGAAAAAGAGTATACAAGAGTAGGAGATGGCTGTGAAGTGAGTTGAAAATTAATGGAGTCAAAATGGAGTCGAAAAGTGTATTCGTCTTGCTCTATTCAGTTATCGATCGATAGAGATGTAATCTACCGTATTCCAGGTGGAACTCGAGACTGGAAAGACCCTCAACATTCAATTACTTGCTGTTGGAAAGCTGAATGAGAGTGGAGAAAGAGAGGTACGGTATCCACCCATACATATATGGTAGATACTAATTGAATATTATTGAGGTGTTCTTCGATTTGAATGGTCAAATGAGATCGATGTTCGTACAGGATAAAGAAGCTTCCAAGGTAATTATTAGATCCGAACCATTCTTATCCCTTCCTTTCTTCCTTCTTTCCTTTCTTTCCTCATATTGATGCCACTCATTATCTCCATAATTATCCATCTCTTTCTGCATTGGTCTTCCCTTTTCTCTTTTCTAACCAATAGAAGGAAGCACTCAATTATTCATGATTAAAGACGATAAAAATGAGCGAAAGTTGAAAAACTTCGCAACTTTTTGAATAGATTGCGAGTCTAGAGCAATAGAATATTAGATGTGGGTGGGATAGATCAACATTATCAATTAGATTGAACTCTACCGTAATCTATCTTCTTCTCAGGAGATCGTAACTCGCCCTAAGGCTCTTCCTGGAGTAAGAGGATCTATTGGAGCTCCGATGCCTGGAGAAATTCTCGAGATTAAAGTGAAGGAGGGAGATAAGGTAAGTGTATCCCCTTCCCTTCTCCCATCTCAATTCTAATCTCAGGTTGGCCCTAAGACTCCACTATTCGTTCTATCTGCAATGAAGATGGAGATGGTAATTGATGCTCCATTGGCTGGTACAATCAAGAAAATTCATGCTGCAAAGGGAATGAAATGTGCAGCTGGAGATCTTGTAATCGAGATTGAACCATAGATGATAAATAGAATATATTGTATTATGTTGTTTTGTATATGCACTCAGTCCTATTTTAGATACTGTTGAATAGTTTTATAGCCCTAAGATAGTATTCATTAATGTGTAAATAATGTGTATTTGTAATAACTGGTAGATGAAAGAGAATGTTGTCTCTCTCTCCGCCCCTTTTCCTTCTTCCTCTTCTTTTCTCTTCACTTGTTCATTCTGTCGTCCGGGTCAGATAAATGATGGAATGATAGAATGGAAGAAAGTGTTCATAAGATGTCATCTCGATCGACTTCATTCCCTCTTCTTCTCTCTACTCCCTCATTCATTATCATCTCACTTCTTGCAATGACTCTTTTCCTTCTTTCTCTTCTTTTCATTCCTCTATCTTCTTCTTCTTCTAATCAATCTGATGTTTATTCATTTCTACACGAGAGATATCATCGTGATCAGGTTAATCTATTATCATTCATTCATCTTATCATTTTCCTTATCTCAGATTCCACTTCTAATTGTTCCATACTTCTATCGTATTCATCTTAAACTTTTCGTTCCATTTGAGCCATCGATTAACTTTGGATCCCGTAATTTCACATTTGATGGGAATGTGAATATGTCTCTGATAGTGAAGAAATCAACTGATCGTATTCTTCTTCATTCCAAAGGCCTTTCAATCGAATCAATTATTTTGCTGGATGAATTTGGTCTAAGAATTCCAGTAGTATTTGGTCTCTCTCCGAGGTTTGTGTTGAGTAACTGAAGGAAGGGGGAAGGGATTATTACTCTCGTCCCGAATATCTTAAATCCCTTTGCAGTCTGCAAATTCTTGACATAAATTGCACGAATAAATTGGAAGTGGATAGATCTTATTATCTCAAGATTCGATATAAAGGAAAGATTGCTCATGATGGACAAAGTCATGGATTCTATGCTACTTCACATAAAGAAAATGGAACTCTGCGGTAGGTCGGAAAGGAAATAAGAATTATTAGTATCTAGAATAGATTGTCGAAGTTATTTTACGGTGTGAGATGAAAAGATTTGATCAGAACATATGTTGGAAAAAATAGGAATGAAAAACTAAAAGAGTACATGGAACACTCGATTATTTCTTTTTGTTGTCATTATTGGATGAGAAATGTATTATGATTACTTGAACATTCAGATACGCAGTAGCAACACATCTTCAACCGAATATGGCTCGTACTGTCTTCCCTTCTCTTGATGTTCCATTGGCTAAAGCTGTTTTTGAGACTATTGTTACTCATCCAAAAGGAGTTATTGCTGTGTCTAATGGAAAAGAAATCAATTCAAATGTTCATATTGAGGATGGGTTTGTCATTTAATTTAACCTGATTCATTTATATATTATATACCCAGATCGATAGGTTATTTCAGAAGGGAATGGATTGAATCTCGATTCGAAGAGACTCTCAAGATGTCTACATACATTTTCGCCCTTTGTGTGGCTGATTATCCATATCGAGAGACAAATCATGGATCTGTTAGGGTATACTCCTTATTAATCCATATACTAAGAATACGATTACTGAATGAGTTCTGAGTTCACTGTAATTCTTCGATGGTCACACTTAAACTCTATCTTCAGATTCGTCTGTATATCGAACCATCGAAATTGGGTGATATTGATAATGCCGTGTCAGCAGTTCCTCGTCTACTCGCGTACTATGAAGATTTCTTCGGAATTCCATATCCACTTCCCAAATTAGGTAAGAGAAAAAGAGAAATGGATTGTTATGTGAAGAAGAATGTCTTCTCTATCTTCTTCATTTCTTTATACCCGTTAGAGTGGAATGGAACCCGTCGAATAATACAACGATGAGAGTGGGAAAGAAGGGAGAGCAGGGCAGGGAGGAAGTCTATTCGAATCGTGTACCTAATCTTCTTGCAACACTTTCCATCCATGGTGTTAACCAATTCTCTGTTGTTCCTCTTAGATTAGTAACAATTCCCATTGATATTCTTCCTTTTGAATAGGCTAAACTTTCACTACCAGCCATACTTCCCACATGATAAATAGATCCATCATTTCCAATTTGTATTCCTCTTCCATAATTCCATCTTGTCCATCCTCTTACTATCATCAATCGATATTTTCCATTTCGATGAGTATTCAATTCTCTCATTATTCTTGCCACCTCAATTCTTTCTTTTCTTCTTTCTTTCTTCATTCACTTACATCATTTGCTTTCAATGTCCATCCTGCAGCTGAATCCAGTCTCTTCGGACTCCAACTTAGATATGGAGAAGCATTATCATGAGAGTAGTAAGTCACCTGAGATTGACTCTCTCTCTCTCCTTCCTTTCACATAATCAATCATACCTCATCATCAATTGGATTTCTCTCTGCAATCTTTGCTCCTTCGATTCCCAATGGTTTAAATAGATTTCGAATAGCATATTCTTCATAGGAAAGACCAGTGACAGTCTCAATTACTCGACCGAGGAAGACATATCCAATGTTTGAATAGATATGAACTCGACCTGTATAGAAGATTCATTTGAAGAGATAATAATTTCCACTGTAACAAACCAGGAAAAGTTCTCGGTTGATTACTTGACAGAATCCAATAGAGAAATTGAGAATTTGATATCTCTCGTCTGTGAAATGACTGGATATGACTGGGAACTCTATTCATTTTTAACCGTGAGAATTCTAGTTTAGCGAAATGGCTCCATGCTCCAGATGAATGTTCGAGTAGATTTTGAATTGTTATCGATCGAAGAAATATATTCATTGGCCCACGATATAATGATGATAGAATTCCTGAATAATGATAACTACATAAGTATTATGTTTGTAGTATGACCTTGTGGGCCGAATACTCTATCGCCATATGATATCCTTCCTTCATTCACTAATTTCGTTATAAGCATTGCTGTGATAGTCTTACTTACACTGGCAATTCGATATCGATGATCACTTCTTGCCTGCAATTAATTCCACTCGTTCAATTTCCACTCGATCTAAGACCTACCACAATCTCTTTAATCACATCTGCATATCCGTATGCTCGTTCAAACAGAATTTGATTTCCATAGAAGATTGAAAATGAAATAGATGGAATCTCTTGCCTTCTCATTTCTGATTCAACTTCCCAATCCAAAGCACTCACATCAACACTTCCTATATAGAAGATATGTTGTATGTGTATCATCGTGCGTCTCACCCTCTTTCATACTCTTCGGAATAATTTTATTTCTCCATGAGAATCCGTCATCTCTCCATACTGAGATATGTTCATTCCTATTGAGAGATGCGATTGAAGTAAGGAATGATTTCCCTATTCTCTCTTCTTCTCCATTTGTTGATACATTCGTGAAGAATCTCGAATACATAATGTAAAATAGGAGTTATAAAGTATAACTTGCTTGACTCCGAATCCCTTTCTCCATATAACAAGTGCATGAGGAGTTGAAGAGGAAGTAAATGATTGAATGGTTGATGGATAAAATCCTTCTCTTGCCATTGAATTTGCACTCTTCATCATCTCAGTCAATGGAGATTCCTATGATATTTATCCCACTTTGTATTCTATTTCCTTCTTTTCCTTACCTCTACAATGAAGTGTTGAACGAAATTCTTAGCATGATGCCATACAACATCAAATGTCTTTCCATTTGAACAGATATGACTCACTTCGATTTTATTCTCAGTATGAGTTTTCATTGCATCCTACAATAAGAAGAGGATGGGACCCTCTCCCTCTCCCTCTCTCTCTCACCTGTAGATCTGTCATAGTGAGATTAAGTGCTATTTCATGTCTTCCTTCACCACTTCCATAATTGATTACATAGAATATTTCTCCTTCTGATTCATACGAACAAATTGATTTGATTAGATAATTACTCTCTGACACATCTGAAATTGAATGAATGAGATTGTGAATGGAAGAATATACCGAACCTGAAATGACATCGTTCAGTTCACTTTGATGAGTGTGAATACGAGAGATTGCATATTCATCTGATGATGGGATTGAGAAATATGAAGGAGATGGAGAGAAATAATTAGGGAAGAGATGTCTTCCTCTAATCTCTCTTGATTTCCCGAAGAATGAGATATGAGTTAGTGATTGAGATGAAACAGAAGAGAAGATGAATAGATAAAGAATGAACATTAACTGAAAGAGAAAGTATTCGAAAGGGAACGGATAGGGGAAAATGATATGGAAGCAGTGAAATGGAATAGGCACGAAAAGAAGAGAGAAGTTCAACTGGTTTACTTTATACTCTCAAAGGACACAACTGATATTATGGGTGAAGAGAGTATGGAATCATTGTGGATAAGAGAAAGTCGAGAGAAGAGAAAACACGGCCTATTTGACCTCCAAGCAGTAGTTTTGAGATACTTTCACTGCTTAGGAAAAGGAGAAGCGAGAATAACCTTAGAGGGGAGGAACAACATTGGAATGAAAGATGTGACAAGAGAATGAATGATTATAGATATATTCGCTGTTCCTTCAATGCAAGTAGCTGCTATGGAGAATTGGGGATTGATTATATGCAGACAGAAACATACGATATTCAATCCAAATATATCACAAGATATCACTGCGTCTTATGTTGTTCTTGCTCATGAAATATCACATCAAGTCAGTTAATTCATCTATTCATTCATAACAAATGGTGAATTGAATATCATAGTGGTTTGGTAATCTTGTAACGATGAAATGGTGGACTAGTTTATGGATGAATGAAGGATTTGCTACTCTTATGGGACAAATTGGAAGTGAACAAATGAATAATGAAGATATTCGAGTGGTAAGGATATTCATATTCAATCATTCTAATCTGTTTGGTTTAGTATGAAATGCGTGGTGTTGATCTTACAATATCCCTTCGTAAAGATGAAGCTCCTAAAGTATTTCCTGTGAGTGTTCGAGTAGATAAACCAACCGATCCCATGGTTTTCTTCTCTCCAATCACTTATAGTAAGGTCAGTTCTCTTCCACTATCTTCTCTTATTAAACTCTCTCTATAGGCTCATATGATTCTACGAATGATTCGACATGTTGTAAGTGAACCAATATTCAAGCAAGGAGTCAATCGATTCCTACGACAATATGAATATTCTAATGCTGATCCTGAAGATTTGATAAGGACATTTGTAGAGTAAGAAGAATAAAATGAGATGAGGAAAGAGTTTTTATTCAGAGTTCACGATGAAAATGATGCAAATACTCTAACTGGAGACAATTTCACACTTGGACAGGTAAAGAAAAGGGAAGGAGGGTGGAGGGAAGAGGAAGGGAGAAGGAGGGAGAACACTCGAAAATACGATTGAGAAAGAGTTTGATGTAGATAGTTGACCTCTAGGTGATCGAGACATGGATTTATCAAGAGGGACATCCAATTGTTACTCTTCATTCTATTGATAATTCATCCAATCGGTTCCTTGTTCGTCAGAAGACATATAAAGTAAGTGAAAAGAAAGAGAGAGAGGGTGAATGGGTTCGGAAAGAGAGAAAGAATGAGTTCGGCTTATTTCAACAGTTGACCTTCGAGATCGAAAGAAAACAACTTCCTTTTTATTGTAGAATTACGCTCGACTGAGTTTGGCAGAAGAAGAAAGATTATGGACGATTCCTTTCTTTCTTCATAATGAATCAGGAGATTCATATATTCATTGGATGACTCAAAGAGAAAGTGAGTCTCTCTTCTCTTTTATCTATTCACTCCCTTCTCTTATCCTCTTCTTATTCTTCAGCTGAGATCACAATAGGAAATGATCTCATTCTTGATAGTGATGTCCAAGTGTTCATTCGTATTCGATATCCTCCTAATCATTATATGACAATCATTGACAATCTCAAGAGAAACTCTTCCATCTTCTCACAATCTGCTAAGTTTGTTCTATTTATAACAGAATAATGTAATTGAATAGCAGATCTCGATTAATGGACGATGCATTTACATTTGCTGAGAAGGGAGATCATTCATATCAAATTCCTCTTTTACTCGTTTTGGCTATTGTTGATGAGGTTAAAAGGAAAGAAATGAAGGAAATATGAGTTAATTTTAGGATGTTCTCACAATGAAAACATTCCAAGCTCATCTTAATCTCCTTCAAGTCAGATTAAGTACATTTCCTGATAAGTACCATCTACTTCAGGTATTCTGTCTAATAGTTTAGTAATCTTCTTTTCCTTCCAGAAATATATCAGTCGAGTTCTTTCTCCTCTCTTCAAGAACTCGAAGAATTTTGAATCGGAGAGTAGAAAGTGAGAATTCACTAGAATTAATAAAGAGAAGGAGAATTTGTTTCAGAGACGGTCAAATGAAAGAAGTTATCTTGAATGAACTATGTGAGAATGAGTATGAAGGATGTCTTCAATTTGGATGGAGTCACTTCATATCAGTGAGAGATACGAACAATGTTTCTCTTACTAGACAGAAATTATCCATGTGAGTAAAAGGATGAATAAAGGTGATCTTTATTCTTATTAGACTTCCTCGATATATTCGTACTTCTATTTACATGGCTGGAGGAAAACTAGGGAATCAGAGTGATTTCGATCTACTTATTCGACTGGTGAGAACATTTATAAATAGGAGAATAGACAAGTCTTTAGTTTGTCACTGAGGAATACAGTGAAGAGAAGGATCGAATATTCAAAGGAATGGTTGAGAATAATAAGAAACACAACATGTACAGGTTTGTCACTTCAGTATTAAAATTCATCCAACAAATAACTTTCAGATTGTTTGATGAATTAGTTGAAAAAGTTCACTTGACTGGTTATGAACTTCATAATTTTCTACATGGATATTTGAGGTTGATAGATAGTTTGCTTACCTACCGAAATAACTTAATTTGAGGAGGCATGCATATAAGAGCAATCATTATGAATCATATTTCGCTGAGAATCGGGACAGATTTCAGAGCTCCAAGTAATAGATAATTTCTATATTTCAAAAGTTATATTTCAAAAATCATGTCATGATTTAGATATCCATTGGAAATTCAACGAGCTCTATACATTTCGTATGCTAAAGCATCGACAGTTGAGAATCTTGGGAGGGTTAGTTTCTTCCCTTTTCCATTATCTTCTTCCTTAACCCTTTGTGTATGCAGTCTCCCAGTCAACAAAAAGAGTCTCCCACTCATTTCAGTTGGAAAATGTCACTCAACAGTTTTACTTATCCTCGAATGAATCTTGGTTTCGAGATGAATGGATGAGACAAAAGAGTAGAATTGATATGGCTTTCAATTGGACTCATTCATTTGCTCCTACTATATTCAATACTCTTTCATCCTTAGTGAGTGATTCGACTTAGGAAGACTCATCTCTCTCTTTCTCTCGATTATCCTTCTTCCGATTCACTTATTCCCACCTTCTTCCCCCATTCCATCCTCAATCATTCATTTTATCACGGTGTACTCTTCTTATCTATTCGGGTATTCACAATTCATCTGTATTCTACCTGAATCTCATAATTTGTTTCCATTTCATTCCATAAAGAATATTCTCTCGTAAGTTCTATCAATTGTTTTCTTTCTCTCTCTCTTCTCTAGACCGGAAGGGGGTTGGCCATGTTTGGTGCCTGGAAGGAATCCGTCTATTCTTCATACGATCAACCATTTAAGGTTAGTCAATCACTCCCATTATTTATCAGGTAAGAGAAGTCGATTCAATCCCATTCCATAAATCTTTCTTGTGAGTGCTCTCATCATCTTCTTCTGCCCACTGGTTAATTCATCCGTAGAGAAGAGAGAAGGGAAGGAGTTGGACTCCTCTAGAGACCTCACCCTCCCTTTCCTCCTCTTCTTCCATCTTTCCTTTCTTTCACTTGGCCCACCACTCATAGTTACTACAAATGGATAGAGTGACTCCATTTCAGAAGATATCCACGTCTCGTCCTTCCATCCCTCAGATTAATACTCTTCCTCTTCCTAAACGGGATAACGTAGCACGAAAGACAATCATACCGTATTCTACATTGAAAAGGCCTCTACGTGAACCACCTCCTCCATTCAAACCACCGTCGAGAATACAATTGTACGAAGGGAAACCACCTGTGAGTTTGATATGAATACGGTAGAATTGACTAGTTGAGAGTAATGATTCACTCCCTTGACTTGTTGCGAAAGAGGAATATATTTCATTTGAGATGACTATTGCTCCAATGGATAAATTGAAGTCAAATACCCAACCTGGAACATCAAATACGACTCAGAAGGGAATGGATGCACTTATTTCAATGGAAAATAATCTATTCTACGCCCATCGGTAAGAATCTTACTAGTCTCTTTTCAATTATGATATATACATTCCTGCGAAAACTTCACGAAATTTTCTTAACTATTATCCGACATGCAATAAAATTAGCTGAGCAGTGTACCAATATTTTCTGAACCAAATGGTTTTGATTGACTTGCTGGATAGTGTAGAGTAGCTGTGAGTGAGTATACATTCGTTCTTATTCCTTCCAAGGAGTTCCCCCTTTCCTTCCCTCTTCTTCCCTTCTTAGTTCATTGAATAGAACGGAAGTCCATTCCTTCTCTACGTAAGGGTCGATTATTGTGAAAGAGAAGGGGAGTTACTCGTCATTTCGAACTGTAGAATAGACAAGGGAAAAATATCCGAAAGAGAAATACTCTCACAACAAACCTATCGTCACAACAGAGCAACCGATGCATCCTTAGTAACTGTAACTAGAAAGAATGGAACTGTTAGAGTGTGGATGGATAGATTGAGTATGCTATCAGTGCATTCCTGGATGACTGGATGAGTGAGAGAGAGGGAGGGAGAGAGGGGGAAGGGAGGGAGGGGGAGAGGAAGGGGACTGGTTAGAGTACTCTCTTGATGTGTCCATGGTAACGAAGAGAAGAGAAGTGAAAACGAATGAATACTTGATTCATTCTCTTATTCTTCCTATTTTATAATGAGTGATTCGACTGATCTTAGACAACAACGAAAGAAGGAACAAATGCTCGATAAATATGAGAGATTGGGGAAGATTGGAGAAGGAAGTTATGGAGTTGTATTCAAATGTAGAAATAAAGAGAATGGACAGGTAAGATTATTCACTTTCTTTTTCTTCTTTTCAATTCATTCATTTAGATCGTTGCAATCAAGAAATTCTTCGAAACTGAAGATGATCCTCAGATAAAGAAGATCGCTCTAAGGGAAATTCGAATGTTGAAAGTGAGTTCCTTCTCCATTTCTCTCTTTTCCTTCACTCATCGATGCATAATAGACCCTCTCTCTAAGCGAGTCGTGACACGAAAATCGTCAGACCCAAATGGCCAATCCTCAGAATATTCTCCTGTCCGACTCACAATAGAGAACCCGTGTATTTACAGCAATTGAAGCACCCCAATCTCGTTTCTCTTATGGAAGTATTCAAGAGGAATAGAAAACTCCATCTTGTATTCGAACATTGTGATAGAACAGTATTGAATGATCTGGAGAAGTATCCCACCGGGTACGTTAATCTCATTATATTCATTGCATAACGAGTCATTTCAGTGTTCCTGAAGAATTGACAAAGCGAATAACGTATCAGTTATTGCAAGCGATTGCATTCTGTCATTCTCATAACTGCATACACAGAGATGTTAAGGTATCCATTCACTATTTCATTATATCAATCCTTCTCTTCTCTTTCAGCCCGAGAACATTCTTATTACGAAAAACGATATCGTGAAATTGGGAGATTTCGGATTCGCGAGGATAATCAGTGAGAATAACAAGAGATAGATTGGAAGAGAGAGATAAATTGTAGATTCGAGTGAGATGTATACTGATTACGTGGCTACTCGATGGTATCGTGCCCCAGAATTATTAGTAGGAGACACATCATATGGACCTCCCGTTGATGTATGGGCTGTCGGATGTGTTGTAGCTGAATTACAAACGGGAGAAGCAATTTGGCCAGGAAGAAGTGATATCGATCAATTGTATCTTATTAGGAAAACTATGGGTCAGTTCATTAACGAATCATCTTCATTTGAATTATGTCGAAATGAAATGACTGGAGAAAGAGGGAATTCGATCGTGGAAGAGAGAGAGAGAGAGATCAACGAATCAAAATGAAATATCTCAGGTGATTTAATTCCTCGCCATGTCGCAATCTTTCGAAATAATCATTTCTTCTTCGGTCTTTCTATTCCCGAACCAGAAACAAGAGAGACTCTACCACAGAAATTGAACAAATCTAGCAGTATTGTAGTTGACTTCCTAGCGGTACGTTGCCATTCAACTGATAGTCGTTGCCATTCAACTGATAGTCGTTGCCATTCAACTGATACGACTATCCATTTTACAATAACTAAAGATGAACTGACTGTTCTTCAGAAATGTTTCGATATGAATCCTGATAAGAGATGGTCGTGTAGTGAACTTCTCGAACACGATTATTGTAAGGGATATCAACTTAAGATTAAGAATGAATCATCTCACATTCTTTCCACGAACAAGAAGGTTCCTAGTCTTTCTTTCTCTTTTACAATCTTTTTATTCAGGTAACGGACAATAATTATTTGCCCTATCTAAACAAAAGCGAAGGTAAAAGTCAATTGAAACAACCAACGAATATATCGAGGAGTTATCTTCCTGTAATCTAAACAATGGAAGGGAATAAATCACGGGTCTCTCCCTTTCACCTACTCACTCACGTTATACCATCCGTCACCTTTACTGACGATAAACTGTGAAACCATCCTTTTTTCGTTCTTATCCTTTAATATGATGATTGAGCAATATTCGCAATAATTGTTCAATATCCTGCTGTGAGAGAAGATAGATAGATGCTTCCATCGATGGATCCATTCAATTACATAAACCAATCCGACATCTATCTTTCTAGATTTAAAAAAAAATTGAATTATATAAATGTCCGATTTCTTGGGTGTTATTTTCTTTGTATTTCTTTTGTCTATCTAGAGAGAGGAAAGAACAAATGAGATTGTCGTGAACCTGCTCACCATTTATTCCTCCCTCCACAATTCAGAATAGAAATATTTTGCGTTTATAAACTAGATAACTCTCATTTCTTTTTCGTTTATCTATTCACTGTTTTCCATGGAATAATCAAAATGTTTCTCAACTACAGGGTTGTCTCTTCTGATCATATCTTCTCCTTCTTCTCTTCCTTCTTCCCTTATCAATAAGATAAAAGGACCGTTGATTCACAATGAAATGGAGGATAAGAATGTCTTTGTTCATTTCAATTCTTCTCATTGTTCTTCTCTTCCTTCATTTTCCCCTTCCATATCACCATTACAATTCAACAACAATTCTTCCTCGAATCAATTATTTGAAAGAGAGATCAAATGTGACATTCATTCATCTTCATTCAAGTCTTCTTCTTCAATTCTCATTTGATGACCATAGACGGGGAAATATGGGACAGAGATCTTTGAGAATACTTTTTGCTACGAAAATGAAACGTCCCCAATTGAATTGTATATTCGATGATAAGAGTAAGAACGTCGTTCATTTAAACGAAAAGTGATTTGAATTGCAGAGGAAATAGAAGGAGAATGGTATGAAATGTCAGAGAATCATAAGAAGGAATACGGAATGTTCATTCTATCGTGCACTGTTCCTGTCAATACTCAATATCTCGAGACATTTAGAATAACCGTTCCCAATAGGGTAAGTAAATAGGGAAAACGGTGAGACTACTGAGAACTGTTGGCAGGAATGGATGAGCAGAGAATTAAGAGTGGATTATGTCATTCCAGAGAAGGAACCGAATGAGTTTCGAATGGAATATGGTGAGTGATCGAGGGAGGGGGAGGGAAGGGGGGGGGGAGGGAATGGGAAGGAGTATTCACACATTGCAGCCATCTGTTCCCCTCTCGTCTTCGGAATGAAATACACGAAAGAGAAATTGATTGAATTCGTTGAGATGAATAAACTACTCGGAGTACAGAAAATATCACTGTACATCGATTATCCAAGTGTCCGAAAGGAATTAATTGACACTATCCAATTCTATGAGAGACAAGGGTAAGAAATCAGGGAGAAACTAATTGTATTTTCATCTTCAGAATTGTTGATGCAGTTGGATATCATGAACCAATGAAGAGTATTTGGTATCACGGTCAATTAGGATTGATAATGGATTGTCTAGTGAGACATTCTACTTCTACAAGGCAAATTATCTCAACACAAACTAATCTCAATATACAATATCCAGATACGTTTCCTTCCAAGATTTGGATGAATTCATAGTATCTCCAAATGGAAAGAAGACAGTGAATCTACTTCCTCAATTATTGAATGAAAGTGTAATCTCACTTCGAGTTTCTACTCAACTGATGAGTATCAGGTACTTCCTTTACAGTTATCTATCAAAAATGAAATCTTATTCATTAATACGACGTATCCTCAAATAGTGACAAATATCGGTGCAGATGACGCTGCAGATGATACATACTCAAAGTGTATAATCAGACCATTTCATGTATTTGAACAGGTCAGACGCTTATATACGCTACGCTTATATATGAGGATACTCAGGGAATTCATCACACGTCGCGAACCATCTTCGATTCCAATAAATTAGAACGAGCAGATTTCTCTGAATTAAAAGTTTTTCATTTCAAAGAAGAATATGTCCTAGAAAGTGAAGATTCTTTAATTCGAGATCATTATGGAAGGGAATTGAGAGACAAATATTTTATGGCACAGAAGGAAATGACATAGGTGACAATGACAAATAAGTGATGTTTTCGAATGTAAAAATAGTATCTGTGTTTGGAATATGCGATAATTGTTATTAGGAATGATTGTATAGATTAAATATTATTAATTCTCTTGCCAATCGAATGGTTCATCAACATTAACATCGTGATTTCTCATTGATAGACCAATCAATTGTCCCAAATATGTGTAATCAACGTGACTATCGAATGACAAGCCATCGATATACTTTAGAATTCGACGAAATTCACTCTGTAATGATTGAATATACACTCATTTGAGTATAAAGAATGTGTACCGTGGGAGAATATTTGAGTAAATCATGCATTCCCTCTGAAGATCGAGCATTCTCTTTCATCTTCATTACTTCATCTCTCTCTTTTCTATTGAAATGAGACCAAGGAAGAAATCCTAAATATTGAAAATAGAATGGAAAAAGAGAATACTAACCAGAAATGAATTCGATGATCATATACAACCAACTCTCAATATCATCTTTAGGTGATTGATCAAGATTACGATGAGCAGAAAGGGAAGCATATCGAGTTGTTCCTCTTCAAAGAGTGAGAGAGAGATAGAGAGAGGAATAAGGAATTGATGTACCTGAATTGAGAGATCTCCCTGGGAGCCTTTAGATCTCCTTCTTTGTCTTTGTAATGTCTACATAGACCAAAATCAATGATGCACACATTACATCCATCTGCAGAGAGAACGAAGTTTGATGCCTGAGAAGGGAAAGAAATGAGAATGAAGAAAGAGAATAAAGACTCACTTTGATATCTCTATGAATATATCCCATAGAATGAAGATATTCAATTGGATGAAGAGTAAGAAGAGCTAATCGAAGTGAAGTTGAAAGAGAAAATCTTCCTTCTTCAGTTAACTCAGTCCGTAATCTCCACATATCGTGACCCATCTCAAATAATTCGTCTCTTTATCTTCGCTTCTCAATCTCTTTAATACCAAAGTGATAATGATGAATCTAAAGTGATCAGCAATCTTTCCTCTATCAATAAGAGACGGCATCATTTCTCTTCCTTCTTCTTTACTCGCTTTTTTCAAAACCGAATAATCCATGTCAATCCCATGAGAATGTGTCTCACACACCTGCAATCAATCTCTATTTTCCTCAAGAAAAAAAGAAGGAAGACTCACTTCCAACTTGGCTGCGAATCTTTTCCCATCTCTCTTTCTCAATACCTTTAATTGACAATTAAACGTTATTGACAATTAAAATCGGATGAATACCTCATAGATAGCACCGAATCTTCCTCTATTTATCATTTTTCCAATAGAATAAGCAGCATCTTTTCCTCTAATCATTTGATTCTTCCCTGGTAATCGATCATCCCATTCTTCATCTTCTTCTCTTTCACATGAAGCACGTTCATCCGACATTCTGATCAATACAATCAATTGATGAAAAGAGACGATAAAAAAGAATGTGAAAGTTGAACACTTCTCTTGACTCAAACAATGAGTGAGAGAGAGAGGAAGAGAAGAAGATAAATGAGGGGAGGGATTTAGAGAAAGAGAAGAAGACATCTGATCGCATGATCAATGCACCTTTCTATGCCAGACATAAGAAGAGGGGGAGGGCATACTAACTCGTACTTTACACTGTAAGATGTAGAGTAGAGTCTTCTCTTGTTCATAGTTAAGTGGAAGTGAGAGGATGAAGAATCTCGTTGCTCTTCCCATCCATCTCTCTTCTAACAAGGCAAACACTCAAAATCACCTCTCATCTCGTACCAAAGAACAGCACGCATTTCAATTGTGTAATCATATAATTTACACCAACATTTTATGTTTCAATTTAACAAAATCATTAGAACAAAAAAAAGATTCACAGGGAATGGATAACAACAATGAAATTGAATCGTCCTGATAAGGATCCAAAAAAAAGAAAAAGATAGAATGTCTAATATCCTCCAATATCCATATTATCATCGTCGAACATGAAATTCGTTCCATTGGGAGTTCTTCTGTTGTTCTCGGAGGAAGAACGTCTGAATATTAACAAATTACATCATTTACAAAATATCACGAGAAGTATGATCTGTAGAGAATACATAATTACTATTTTCTCTTTTCATACGGGGCATATTATTTTAAATAAGATATAATACTTTGTAATAGCATACTTCTTATTGAATCCGAGCATTGCAGGAGTAACCATATGATCGGGACGAACTATCGGAGAAGGAATCGAACCATTCGCAGACTGAAAACATCACACTAATTATCAATCATTTACAATCTGATACAACATTTTTAACGATGGTATCCGTCGATGTCTGCAGTTTCTTTTGTTTGACGATTATGCTAAAAAGTAGACATACTAAAAATCCCATATAGTACTACTGATTGCTGATTGACTACTACGAACAAATATATTAGTAGTACATTAGAATATAGTCGAACCTATCGTGCCCCGTATTAAAATCATTTATTCACGCCGTCCCAAAAATAACAAATTTAGGATTTTCATTTTTGGAATCGACAGTATATATTTTTTGAAAAATTTGAACTCTCTCTATCAAAGAGTGTAGAACTACAGATTGGTCAAATATTTTCGACCTCTTGCAAAGGCGATGGGTAGTGTGAAGTGAGAATTTTGATGCTATAATTTCTCAACTATTTTCTTCTGACAAATATATATTCCCACTTTCGTTTTTTTTCTGGTCATTCACAAATGTCAACCGTCAACCCAAGTAGACTTATGGGAACATCTGATTACTCATTGTAACTATAAAGAAACCATAAACTTCTCAACACAAAATACAAAATAATGCAACTTCGAAACAAAGAAGAATAATGTAATATAACTTGCCTGGAACATTTGTTTGAGTCTGTCTCTACTCTTCTTTCTCGCACCATATCCATGAACAGGCTGAAAACATTTATTACTCTCGTCATTCACTATTTTTGAGAATGTAAGGATATAGGGGTGTGTATTAATACCAGCATCAATAATACCATTAATTATCTGATTACTAGATTTATTAGGCCTACGTAACAAAATTTTTTTTTTTAAAAAGGGCAACATACATTAAATCCTACACATAAAAAAGTATGTATAATAAACTGACACTTTCTTCACGATTAATGGGAGTACTCGTGATTGCATCGATGAAGGAGAGAGAAGACATTGGAGTATCGCCTCCTAGTCCAGAATCTATGAATCATACATTACCAATAATTGACTACTTAATTTCGCTTTATGGAGCCGTTTGTCAATAAATCGGGCAAAAAAACTTGTAAAAATGAGTCGCTTCTGAGAATCTGTGGGATTAAGGGTTTTCGACGGTCCTGAATCATAGTCAACTTTTTTAGTGTTTTTAATGTTAGGTCTTTATAATCGCTAAAATTAAGTGACTACGACTTTAAGGGTAGAATTATTATTTGGGACTTAAATTAAATTGTCAATTTCCAAAAATCAAAACAAATTTCAAGAAAGTCAGGAAGGTTTAATATTTCCAAAGCCTCGATTCAACCTCAACCTCGATCCACCGAAGATCAACCTTGATTTCTCAGTTTGTGAATGAGAAATGAAGAGTAGCATTGTTCCCGTGCCCTTGTTTGTCTGTGCTCTGTCGTTCAGACACATTTATCAAAACAAAGGACAAGATGAAGGGACTCTCAACATGGTGTCAGTAATTTCTTTTTTATTCACTAATCAGCCAATCAAGATTGATAAATTTGGATTGCTACATGGTTGTCAAAACCTCTCGACAAATATAAGTCACGATCTGCTCGATTCTAGCACTAATGATGTCATATCAGAATAGGTTATTGAATGAATAGCTGATTTTGGATTGGATTTCAATAGGATATGGTATTATTTATAGGACCAAACACCTAGGCCAAAACTTTTTTGAAGACGTACACGGTTTTCGAGAAAATAGCTAAAACGCTGACATATATATTGAAGCAATTACGAATTTTAAAAATACAGCTTTTTTTAAGGAAGCGGGGCTCCTTTGGGGGGGGGGGGGGTGGTCGTTTGTTCTCCTTCTATAGGTCATAAATAACCAAGTAATTGAGATGACTGTTAATCTACCTGATCTCTGATATTGATTTCTCGCTCCACCAGTGGGAGATAAATAAGAAGATGGAATATTACGAAGACGATTGATTTCATGATCACGAGCTGCCAATCTGTCACACAAATACAATTCTCATCTTCTTTTACATGGCTGCTAATTTTTATAGCATTTTTCAATGGCATTTGAACAATAACAAACTCACAATTCTTCCAATTGTTTATTATGCATCTTCAGCTTCTCATTTTCAGAACGAACTTCTTTACTCTCATTGATAGCTCTCCTGAAAGTAATACGTAATACTAAGTCAATTTGAAGTGCAGCACATAATTGCTGAGAAATTATATAAACTGTTTTCTTCAAGTTGAATAGAATGATTGGATTGGTGGATACTTCGTACCATCATTTCACTTACTTCTCAGAATCAATTCGTTTCTTGATTTCTCCTTGAGCAGCAGTTGCATATTTCATCATCTTATTGTTCTTCTCTTGCTGAGCACGAGCGAAACGAGAACGATGACCATGCTGACAATATTATGTTTAACATTTTTAATATGACAATCAATATATCGAATTCTAAGAAACTTTAGTAATCGAATTGATTTATGCAATTCTACTTGAATTTAATCAGAAAATTTTATTTGAACAGCATCGATGGCTAAATTTGATTCCAACATCATATTATCAGACCATAAACCGTCACGACCATCAGATTCCAACTAGATTCCAAAAATCATCAAGTTAGATTCTGAAATTTGTTTAATGATTGAGAGGGGGGGGGGGCAGGATTCCGCGTTTCATGCGGGACTGGTGGGGGATTTGTGTACGAGGAGAGATGGGAAGAGCTATTCCGCCTGCATCCTCCTCGATCATGTAGCGTGAGAGAACGTACGAAATGAGAAGATGCGAGGTCATCCCTCCCCCCCCCCCCCCCCCCCTTTCTCTCTCCAATCCCGCGTCGAAGGAGACATCACGCACTAGAGAAGAGAATGCCTCCCATGAGATGCGCAGGTACTACATAGAGAAGGAAATAGGGCAAGCGCGATCGGATTTAGCTATATAGAACCTGCAACTCTAGATAGAAGAGGTGTTTAAAATCTATGTATGGAGTGAAGATCTATTTTGATTTTTTAAAATTAATTTGATGCATCTAGAGTTCCCTTAGAAACGCTCTCGCTACCAGAACCGAAGGAGAAACCGAAACTGTTCACAGAAATACCAATATAAACTTACGTAAGTCTCAGTCTCAGTTTACATCTCAGTTTCAAAATAACAAAAGGAGAAAATAGATATAGCTGACCAACCAATATTACCTGAAAATCAAGGACACTCGCAATGTTCTTCATATATTCACTGGCAAGATCTCGGGGATTACGGAAAAACATCTGCATTTCCGGTTTCAAAGTTCGATTAATCTCCATGAACTTGGCGTTTTTCTTACAATAAGGGCACGATGTAACATTCGGTATCTCTGCAATAATCTCAGGTCATGAATTGCAAGGCATTTAACCATACTTACTTGATAGACACTTTTTGCACACGATGTGTCCACATGAAGAGAATGTGAACTGTGCATTTTGAGTGGGCGTTGATAGACAGGAATTGCAATGAATCCAGTCGGACATTACAGGATTATTCACAGAACATCAATATACCTGAAATGGACCCCATAATTTCAAGGATAATAGAATCCTAGTACACCATATAAATACACATTCGTGTGTACACAAAGACAAAGGAATGCCAAAACCGGTGCAGTTGGCCGTTTTTTTCAAATGGAAATGGCTTTCGCGAGGAACTACCGTACTGCTATTCTTTTTTTTTTTGCTTTTTTTGTTGTTGTTGTTTTTTTTTAACGAACTTTATCGATGTTTGTTGATTACCTTTTCTTTAATTTTTGCTGTGGAGTCCTCTTCACACATAGTGTTTCTTTAATGCTAAACACGCGAGTGCGCCTCTCATCTCAGAATCAACATAGGATGGCTGAATCTGTTGGCATGGACCTTTTAACTTCCCTAAAAACTTATTTGGATTCTCTGGCTATATGCTTATACATGCACCGATGTCCTTTGTGAGTGGGCAATTGCAGATTTTGGAAAAATATAGTTATTCTCGGTCCTCTCATTTATCCCCCCATGCTATCACTCGGGTTCTTTATCGTAGGAAGGTTTTCGAAAACATAGCCACTCGTGACGAAAATTGTTCTCTCTCGAGGAGAGCGTAGTGAAAGAGAGCAAGGGAGGTTGAGATATGACATACGAAAATCGTTTTTTACTTCGTTTGCCATGAATTTTTGATAATGTTGTGATTTTCTTGATATATTGGATGCGGCCGATTGATTAGCAGCGAGTGTGGAAATTGTGGCTGTTAACTTTTCGAAATGATTGGATCATTGGATAATTTCGAAAATCACGCGTCGCGGTCATGCGACGCGGCTGTCACGAGATTAGCGAGAGAGTATGCAAAATTGAGAGAGTGAAGCAGGCGACGCGACCGCGCCGCTTCCTTTCTCCCCCTCCCCTCCTCCCGCGCTCTCCTCTCCTCCTCCCACCCTCTCACTCCAGTATAAAAGGCACCAGGGGGCGTGGTTTTCTCATTCGCTCGTGACTCTGTCTCTTTGCCAGTCGATTCCTTTTATCCGTCTTGTCTGTTGAAGATGCCGTACTCCCGTATCTCGTCGTGCCCCTCCACTTCTACCAGCGAGGACGATGAATTCACTTCGGTTGCTCCTCAGAGTGCTACCCAACTCCTTGCTATCGCTATCAAGAAGCGTAGAGCCCTTGCTGCTCAAAAGAATCGCCGCCTTCATCTGGAACTTCTTCACACTGGGATGATCCAATCTCTTTGTAAGCACCTAGGCGAAAAGCGTGCTAGCCGCCGTAAACGTGGCAAGAAGCGCTCACTCAAGGGTCAGGACGATTGTGTCCTTGACTCTACCCCCTCACCCTCTCAACCCCCCGTTCAGGCCCTGACTGATCAGGAGCCTTCCTCCAAGCGCGCTCGTTTCTCGGAAGAAGATCCGTTCGGTCTGGACCACATCTTCATGGACGCCTTCGGCCGCTTGCCCTCCGGTGAGTCATATCTATTTCGCATTTTTTCGAAATGTTTTCCTCCCACTTTCGCTATTTCATCATTGTAATTTCAGGATCGCGGAGCGTGTGCAGTGTGCCCAAGCTGTTGTCAACGCCTCGATACGCCGTCATGGTTTCGTGAGCATAATAGTTACCACTCCTTCATATCTCTAGTCCCTCTATTCCAAACAACGGGTTCCCAATCCCTGTACATATACAGTCCGTCATGATCTCATCAAATAAATATTTTTTTTTTTGAAATTGCTGTGTTCAAACATATTCAGATCGTTCGCTTGGATGGATGGATTCCTGGTCTGGCGTGTCTTTTCGAGCAGTTCTACTCGCCGCTGTTCGGCAAAATACGGTTTTATGAGTGAAAATGGCAGCAGTGTATTGGTTCTCGCGCGGGGTCTCGTTTCCAAAATATCGCGTGCTCATGGGATGTTTATTTCAGGCGATGTTGCGCACGTCATCCCAGTCCCCCTGTGCCCACCATTCGTAACAGGTTTTATAACTACGGCTTTCCAGCCAATTAGTCACTTGTCTCAATTGTGGGGAAGGGGTCTAATAGGGGTTTTGTTGTTATAGCATCGCGCCAAGTGGCCGGTTGCCCGCCGTTTCCTCTGCACAAGCACTCGGTATCTCAAGAGTATGATTTTTTTATTCTTCTTGTTTCTCTCGATTTATTGTCAGGGATAGGGGGTAATGAGGGTATATCGTTTTAGACTCAACAGCTCTTCCCATTGTGACCTCGTGCATTGACTGCCCCACTTGTGCAATTGGTTGTTTCATTTTCATGGGTAGGAGGGGAGGGAACTTTACCTTTTCATCGTTTTAGTTGTTCTGTACAAGAAGAGTGCGATCTCGTTCTACCCCCAAGGTCCTCACGGCTTGTTCACCAATGCAAGGTTTATCGTTGCGTTAAAGGAATGGCTTTCATGAAAATCAGGTGTTCCGTCTTATAACATGGTGTTGAGAATCTAATGTTGAAATGAGGGAGTATGGGGCGGGGTTAATGTGCTTTCCAGATCCCTACCTTTGGTTGTTGACGTGTCGTAGCTTGGATGGAACCGTGTGTCTTCTCTAACGCCTCCGGCAGCACGCGTTGGCCTCATTTCGCGTCACGATGAGCATCCCTCTCACTCGCACTTCTACCCTTAGCAAGTCTGCCAAGCGATGATCAGTATTGTCTCATGCAACCTTTTACCGGACCTTTCGCGGGAATGCGAATCTATCTCATTCGTCCCATAGGGTAGGGAGTCGATATGATGCATAGTAGCAGGTCTATTCTCTGTCCGGACTCTTTGACTTCTTGGAACAACTCTTGCAAGATCCTATGCTGCGTGGTAGCACAAGTATTTTATTCCTTTCTCATGGTCTTTGTATCATAATCGTTATTATTGTTGTTGGGAAGGGGTTAAAGGGGTTCTCCGTTCAGAAAACTCAATGGCGCACTACAGCGAAGTGAAACTCAAGTATAAACTGGAACCGAAGCGATAAGCAGATAAGAAAAGTGAATGTCGAGGATTGGTAACCAAAGGAAACGTGAGAGTAGAGTATACCGTTACGAAATCCTAAAATTGAATTGTGTCTAATGCATAAAATCATTGTGGGAGAGGGGTGGGGTCAAAGTATCATCCCGTTCAGGCTAAAGTCGAAGCGCAATTTCCATACCGATAAAGAAGAAGGCTCGCACCACTGCGGCGTATGAATATGGCTACTGCACCCCTTCGCATCTATTAATTACCTTCAAAATCACCAAGATTTTTCTTCCGCGCTACCCTTCACTGACAAGCCACGATAGCTGGTGGGATTACGACAATCATCTTTTAGAGAAAACTTTCGAAACCTAATCAATACGGATACCCATCTCAATCGCGTGAACGCATTAAGCCAACATGAATCGTGAACCTTATCTCCTTAATATAACGCGAAGAACGGATTGAAACTGGAATGCCAACTTGTAAATTACCCTCTCATAATGCTTACGCGTTGCTCAATCGCCGATAATAGCTGAATAGAAGACCAACTTTATTTCTCTTGTGGATTCCCCTTTCAAGAAATGGAATGGACTCGTTTCTTTTGTGCGGACGACCTATATAGTGAAGACTGGATGGACTGATGTTAAAATTGTCTAAAATGCTGATGCGGACTATATCACATTTTTCGCTACTTTCAACGCCCCCTGGAACGTTATAAATCATCTCATAAAAAAGTTATCCGAAGACTTGATCCCTGCAGCATCTCAATGGAATTCCTAAGTTACCCTTGCATTACCCGGAGTACCCGCTAGTTCAGGCCTAGATACTAAAAATGGATGGAATTGTTGTTATGGAGAATGGAGATAACTGTCCCTACAAGTTGCAAGGCCCGCGTATCGAATAACTCAATATGGATCCTGCCGCAGTATCCCAGTGACCCTTGCAAATGCTGACTAGAAGATGATGGATTTAGTGGATTGGAGTGAAGTGGAAGGAGACTATAGGAAGAAGGTATGGGGAGGGGATGGGGGAAAATTATGCTCGTTCAGGTTAAAGTGGTAAGGGTTGGCGCATTGACTGAGTAACGAGGAGAGGCTGACTGAGAGTGAAAGAAAGACTGTCGCGGGAATGGAATCAAGGATTGGAATGGAATGGTGGATGAAGAGTGGAATGACGGGATGGACTGAAGAGTGCGCGTATGCTGTATCCAATGGAGTCAAACGTGGTAACTAACGCTAGCTGGGAGAGGTACCCGCGGCTTTCCTTATTAATCTCTATAAAAGATATTTAACATTGGATCCCGATTCGGAAAAAAATTAGAGGTAGATGGGAGTATTTCAGTAACTCGTGTCTGGTAGTCTCAATCTGATGCCCATGAAGTCGATCCAACTCTCGAAGCTCCCTGAATGCGAAATCGAATCGATTGATCCCTAGTGAAGACCCTACTACCCATCAACTATATCTTCGTTCAGAACGCGCACGTACCGGTCAAGGGAAGCTCATCCACGCCTCCACATGGTAAATTTGTTCGTCCTTTCACCGCGCGGGGAACCATGAAACTGCTGCCAATGAAAATATATAATGTCATTCGTTTCAGTTTTCAGTATTTGATGTTAATAAAAATATTTTATTTTACTTTGTTGATTGGGCCATTCTACATTCTACAGTACGATACAATTGTAAATACAATTGAATGGGCTACACTTTGGGTTGATGGGAGAGTGAATGGACAAGAAGATCCTTGAGAGGAAGGAGGGAATTGAAAGCGGATAGTCCGAGAGAGCGAGCAAGAACGATAGGAGTAGATTGAGTGCTGAAGAGGTGTGTGATCCAGTTATTGCGGAAGAAAGAACCAACCTATATAGTCTATTGAGCCAATCTATGGCTACCATTGTGGGGACGTTGTACTGTTGGGCCAATGAGTCATATCGACGGAGAGATGACACACTACCTGAATGAATACTTCCGGTTTCGTTATTTTCACCTCTCTTTTCTAACAATCTACCTCCTCTCACGTGCCACGCTTATTTCATAGTAGCTACTAACCGATATCTGCTCCTGATTTGTGTGCTATCTCGAGTATTTTGGTTAGTATGACGACATCTCTCCATCCCATATTAACTCCTTGTCCAGCCAATGGATGTACTCTATGGGCTGCATCACCCAGAAGAGCTACTCGATGAGCGATGTATCTTAAAGAGATCAACACTCATCTAGATACATGTTGGACCATTAATACTATATTATACATCCTCCAATGATCTTATGGTCAACAATAGCATCAATACGATCACTTACGACTGTGAATGGCATAATCCGAGAGGAAAAGATGCTCGATTGTCTGTTTCAAGAGCGAGAATATGTGGTGGAATGGAAGGAGGACGAAGAGATGATCGCAAAGACGAGAGAGCAGAATCGATAGCAAAGAGAGCTTGATTAACTGTAGAATCTTGATGGGACGTTGTTAGCTGAAGTATACAAATATGTTTTGATGAGAAAAATTATGATACGAAGATAGTCAGAATAGTGAACAAACAAATACAAACCAATGCATCATTCAGTTCATCAACAAACGCGTCTTTAGTGAGAGCGCACAGACGTTTCGCCTCAAGAGAATAAATGTGCAATGACCATAGAGATTTTTTTACTTACCAGTATTTCGCTATCACAAATTTAAAATATCAGAAATCTGCAATTTGGGATTTTTTTTTACCTTTCTGTGAACGCAGTTGGTCAATCATATCGGTAAAATCGCATTGAAAATATGTTTGCCATTTTTTTCCATAAATAAAAAAAAACATTATATCATAAAAGTATTTATATACTCTAACTCCCAACGCCAAGAAATGATCTGGGTGACCGTTGTTTTGAAGAGAAAAAAATAGATTTTTTAATTCACACTGGACTGTACGGCACTTCTATAGAGCAGGGGGCCAGGTATAGAAATCCTAAACCATCTTCTAGGGTTGCCGGTACGAGATCGGTTTCGGGATTACCGCGTGAGAGGGGCGATATGTAAAGAGGGTGCGGTAATACCGCACCTATTTACACCGAAAAGGGGAAGAGGGCAAAGGAAAGGAGGAGAGAGGGGAGAATGATGCGGTATTACCGCACCCTCTTTACATATCGCCACTCTCGCGCGGTATTACCGGTACCGAACCTGCAACACTAATATCTTCCATTTTGTAGCTCACTAAGTTATTTTCCTATTTTCCAACTGAAATGCCCAATCGGTTCACAATCATTCAAAATCAATAATGGCTTTGATGCTCTCTTTAGTGCCCGTTCTATAGAAGTGCCGAAAAGTACGACCCTATTAAAAAAATATTAATTTGCAGAGAGAAGAGATACAGCCAATCCAACACCACTATGAACCAGCATAGACAATAGCATTAGTAATTAGCCTGGTTAGACTCGATTCATACTGTTTAGTCTGCCCTTTGTATCCCTGCCCCCCCCCCCTATTCTATAGAAGTAATAAACGTTAGGAGGGTTCATCATCAAAACATTTTTGTCACAGCTCAAACAGACAAACATCGCTATAATTATGGTGCACCATGGCCCAAACTTAATAGTGTGGTGATACCACCATGTATACAATCATACATCTCTTCTCATCTCCCAACTGTACGAGTCTGAGTCATCGAACGTGTATAAAAGGAGGGAGCGTTCTCCCTCTTTGGCGTTCATTCCACCATGATAAAAGAGTTCTGCGGACGTCTAGTATTGTTCACGACAGAGTATACGGCCTACTTTGCCGCGACATGACGACCATCACCCGACCGAACCTGCGTTAGTCCAGAGCGCAGCTAGACTCACTCCTTCCGAGTCTCCCCATTCCCTCGACCGGCTCCATTCTTCCAACCGGCGAGGCTCCCTACTGCTCACTCCATTCGAGCACACCCCTAGTTCGTCAGCAGTCTCGGCGGTTTTTGCCTTTCCACCCGTTACCAGCAACGGCTTTTCCGCCCGGAGGTCAGTCTCCATTCGACTTGAGACAGATAAGCCCCCTCCATCCCCTCTTCCGCACCCATCGAACGTCCGGTCCCATCCCTGAACGGTTCCCATCCATTTACGGAAAGATACATCAGAACCTTGCCGTCCCCTTCCCTTCGAACTCCCATGTGTCCCTCATACGCGACCAGGCATCGAAGATGCCCCGAACAACCTGTCTTCCAATCCTGCCAACGTCACGGCAGCATCTCGCCCCAGCAGGCGACTCGACGGTGGAATTCCACTTCCACGCAACGTCATTCGAATAGGTCCCAACCTCAGCGTCCGTCCAGGTTCATAGTCCCGGCTCAGGTCCCTATTTACCCTCGATTTGATTCCAAGTTTCACTCGCAAAACTGATCAATCGTTTTTGGAAGAATTCTAGGTTCGTTCAATTGTTTCTAGGAACTTGTTCATCTCATACCACCCCACATCCTCACTTTCTGCCCTCGGGAGTGAGGTGATTCCACCATGTATACAATCATCCATCTCTTCTCATCTCCCAACTGTACGAGCGTTCTCCCTCTTTGGCTTTCATTCCACCATGATAAAAGAGTTCTGCGGACGTCTAGTATAGTTCACGACAGAGTATACGGCCTACTTTGCCGCGACAAATAGGCCGAATAAAAATATATAGCCCAGAAAAATGGTATTTAAAAAAATACAACTTGAACAATTACATATATGCTCCCATTGGCTCCCTTTTGGGCTGGCCCCAACTTGTAAAGCAGTGCCAAGACCCTAGGGTTAATTTGTTGAAGTATCAGTCCTGGGCGATTCTTAATAGCGTATCTACTTGAAATAACATAACTTCTCGTATAAATGTAATCTTACCTCATCAGGGGTCGTAGTCCACACAAGTGATGATAGATCGGAAGTAAGTGGCAACAACGCTATCGGGCCTCGAAAAATATGTTGAATGTTATCACGGAAAAAGTATACCGTTGGGTGAGAATCTTTGCCAGGCAGTATCATTCGATCCATCAGTTGACACTTTCAATGTCGCGACTACGGCGGATTGAGAATACGACCACGATTTAGTATCAATTGATGTTGATTGGCGGACAATCGAATTGGCTCCGTCTGCACCAATCTAAATATATATACACTGTTGAACCAACGATTATGATTACTAGGAATACATTAAATTGCACACCAATCAAGACTCTTCTTCCTTATTCAAATTAGGTTCAGATATCAAAAAACCCACATACAACATGTCAATACCCTCTCCCAAAGTAACCTAAGATGCCACCATACGAGCATGAACAGACATTTACGAATCAATAAAATACGACATCTGCATGTAGATAACAATATTAATGAAAGAATGAACTAACTGCAAGTTGAGCTGAGAACGATTGACCGTCATCGAGAGTGACACTCGCAAGTTCATTCATAGATTCAGGTAACCTAGAATGGAGATGAGATGAGTGTGGATAGTGATCATCACTACTCACTTGCAAGATTGAACATTGGCTGATGTTTTGTGTGTAATATTAGGAAGAGTGGAGAGTAAATCAGACAGCACTCCTACTATAGCATCATTCTCAACAATGTAGGCCACCTAAATAGACCATAGAATGTGGTAGAATGAAGTAAATTCAAGGGGAATCACAACCTCTGCATTCCCCGGTCGATCAAATGCAATTTCAGCTCGTGAGGATGATTCAATCACCTGAACTCGATTATTACAATTCACCAAAAAAAGTAAAAGCTTACGTGCAGTTTGTTAACTTGCTTTACACGATACTGCTTTAATCGATTCCATACACCGAGATCTGAAAGGAAGAGCCATTGATTGAACTATTGATAAATACCGTACCTCTGAACAATGCAACAGAAGCAGGACTGACTGCTGATACTCGATTGGAATATATAGATGGATTGGTTGAGAGACAAGGTCTTGTCTTAGCAGAATCAACCACGACAACCTTATGATCTCGGAGAAGCGGGTTCAGTCCTCAAGAACGATCAGTATACAATTTCATGGTAAACGTGTACAGTACCTATGGAAGCTGCAATTGCATTTCCAACGAGACCTCCTCCCACAACTATGATGTCACAGCTGGAGCTAGCTTTAGTTGAGCTAGATGAAGCATGGCGGGCGAATAAACTTAGATTTAGCATTCACAACTGCAATATTAAGTAATCAATGAACAAGACCTTGCTGCAAGATCATCTTGCATGAATAGAATTTCCGGCTCTCGGAGCCGGAAATTACTTTGATACCGGCATCTATGTCGTGCGGAACAGTAAATTATTTTCATTTTTTAAAAATTATTGTTTTTAAATTTATGCTGTTGTGATTTTGGCTTGCTCACAGTGAAGATCTAAGTCACTTCAATGAAAAATCGAATATGAATATTCACTTTACGCCATTATAGAGTTTCAATTGCTAAGACTTGTTGTTGTATGAAATAATTGAATTAACGTTGAGGACGCGCGTGTATTGCGCTGTTGATGTCTGGGAGGGACGCTAAGTTCATCAAGACAGCCCTTCCCTTCTTCTCACTTGTCCTCGGAGGAGCGTGGGGTCTACACTACTTCCAACAAGTTCGCTACGACTTCCGTCACATTCAGCAGCTCGACAATAATACCGACGCTCTAGTATGTACACATCTTCCCTCATATAAGTTGATTTCTCTTTCAGAAGTCTGATCTGAATAAAGGCGGAATCAAAGTTCGCGATAACGTCACTGTCGAGACAGTGTACAAGGTATTCATTTCCTATTTATTAATATAACATATTCTTTGTTCAAATCAGTAGATAGCTTATCGTGAATGGAGTTGGTGTTTGTTATTAATAGTTTTCCTTTGAAGGAGGTTGCTCAGTTGGACACTGATAATTGGGAGAATATCCGAGGACCTCGTGATACGGAAGATCTCACGCAGTACAACAAAATAAAGTGAGTTTTTTTTTTTGTTTTTTAAATGTATTCACAATAGGAACTCACAACAAGAAGCGAACACTCGTGCTCGAGCCGAAAAGAAGCTGAATGTCTGAGGATATTCCGGATCCTAACAATCTACCGTAAGACTCTTGATTTAATTGGTAATGATGATTTAATTTGTTTGATTGTAGTGGATTCGTCCCTCCTGTTCAAGACGCGGGAGATAATCCTCCCGAACCTAATACGTCCAATACTTCCACTAGAGCAGTTAGAGGATCTCCATCGCCGAGTTTATCCCAAGTGAGATAGATAATGGATTGAAATAGAAAGGAATACATTGGTTGTAGGTAACAGATCCGATCCCTGATCCTTTCTCTCCTCCGAGTGTTCTTCCCTTCCGTCGAATTGATCAATCGGATCGTGTTCCCTTGCCTGATATTCCTGTGGCTGCTGAGATTAATCCAACAGCACAGGCAATTGCCCCTTCTAACAATCTATCTCATCCTGTCGATCCAGCCAATCAGGTTAATCAATGAATATTCTTTCATTATGTGTAGATAGACCGAGATGATTAAGTAGTCAATACGATATTGGTTAAGGTGGATCCTCAGTTGCTCTCTTCTCTTCACGAGCTTGGATTCGAAGAGGAAATTGCTAAGATCGCCCTTGTGAGAACAGCTAATACTAGTCAGTTTCGCATATATTTATAAATGATGTCAATACGGATCTACATCGCACTTTGGAATTTTATGTTTTTCTTACTTAATGTTTATCAAATATAATATTTAGGTGTGGAAGCTGCTGTTCAGTGGATTGTTGAGAGAAGCAACGAAAGTGATTTTGAGGACGAAGACGAAGAAGAAACTGAAGAGGAAATGGGAGGTGAGAGAGGGAAGGAGATGATAAGGGGGAAGGGAAAGGGGGGGGGGGATACGTTGATGGACAGTCGAGATTGACAGTCCATCATTTCCTGATTCTCATAATATTATCAAATGCAATTTGTCATCCCAGTATGGTTAGGTGGAAACGTGAAGAGGATGAATGTAAGTGTGAGAATTTAAAAAGTATAAATAATTGTAATATTGGCAGGTTCTAATTCGATTCCAATGGTCGCAACTGGACGTACTCATAAGATGGTTCTTGTTGCTAATATGTCACTCAAAATGGGAACAGGAAAGCTAGCTGCTCAGGTTACTTTTTCAAATTTTTTTAAAATTTATTTTAATCTTATACATATTTGAATACATACTAATGAGTTATTGCAGGTGGGTCATGCTACTCTTGCAGTATACAAGGCAGCCATGTCTACTGAGGAAGGAAAGGTTGGAATCGAAGCATGGCAGAGACATGGACAGGTATATTTCATATAATATATTATTACACTGCTTACAGTGACATTTCCACGTTGTTATCTGCTAACCATTGCGGCGTGTCATAATCGACAGTAGATCCCATATGCGGGGGGTTGCGAAAGAATCGAGCAAAGGCTGGCACATCAAATTTTTTGAAATTGTAAAAATTTGGGAAAAGAGGTTTTCGAGGGTGGTGATCACCCCTGTCAACATTTTGCGCCAACCCGACCGGTGCAGCCGTGCTGCAACCTTGCTGCAAGGAACCATTTTTCTATATCTCGGGTCTCGCTTGACAAAATGTTACAAAAAATTAACAGAGCGTGTAATCGACCATGGCGAGTCGAATGGTAACATTTATAATCATTAAAAATGCGTTGTTTTCCGCTAAAAAAAATTTTCTCGAATACTAAGGACGGGCAAAACTGGATAATTACATAGGTAGGGAGGGCAGCGTATGTTCCCGATGCGAAACGCGATACAGTATGCTAGCAACTTTTTTCGAGCGAATCGAATATTGATTTTATTTTTTAGTCTTCAAATTATTTATTTATTGACCATTTTTGAATTTAATTACTATTTTCTCGCTAGGAGATAACTTTCACAGCTCAAAACTATCGTATACGCCGCATAGCCTGATGCTCGCCTACCACCCGGCCGTCACAGGTTCGACTCCAACTCGGGGCAGATGTTTTGCCCAATTTTTAGCTTGGTGCTGGAGGGTCGGGGAGTGGTCAGGGAGTGTTGTAACGTGTAATTCATGGCTCAGGCGGTAAGAGGGTGGTCTTGCAAGCAAGAGGTTGGGGGTTCGATTCCCGGCCGGTGCCAAAGCATTTGTCCTTATTTTTAGCACACTGAAGGAGGGTCATGGTGTGCTCCCAAGTACGGTAACCACCAAACCCGGCGCATTATAGAGCGCAAACTCAAAATCGCTCAAAATGGGCCGAATCCCTGCTAGACGAATACAAAATAATCAGGAAAAAAGCACAATTAAACTAAAATTTAACGGTTTACCCCGAGTCGAGCGCAGCTCGGCTCGTTTAATACCTTTAAAAGTTCGCCGCTGCTCTCCCTATACATAGGAAGGTGCGCCCCGTTCTTGGGATCATTTTTTTATATGCAGAGTGTGGGGAAAAATACTCAACTTCATATATTTAAAATTCGTATTATCTTTTCATTCTCCTCTTATTCTCGCATTGGGCACCGCGCACTTCGTGCGTCGAGTGAAGAAAAACGAATTTTTAAAATATGAAGTTGAGTATTTTTCCCCACACTCTGCGTATAAAAAATGATCCCAAGAACGGGGCGCACCTTCCTATGTAATTATCCAGTTTTGCCCGTCCTTAGTATTCGAGAAAAATTTCTTTAACGGAAAACCACACATTTTTAATGATTATAAATGTTACTATTCGACTCGCCATGATCGATTACATGCGCTGTTAAATTTTTATAACATTTTGTCAAGGGAGACCCGAGAAAGGTGCGTTCCTTGCAGCAAGGTTGCAGCACGGCTGCACCGGTCGGGTTGGTGCAGAATGAAGTGGACAGGGGTGAAAACCTCTTTTCCCAAATTTTCATAATTTCTTCATTTTTGCTGTGCCAGCCACTGGAGGCGATTGCCTGATTCTTTCGCAACCGCCCTCATATAGGGTTGGCAGAATGAATCTTCGAGCGAATCATTCCTCGCCGAATCGCGCAGTTGTGGGATTCAAAGAGAGGGATTCAATTGAATCCGGGATTCATTTGAATCACCGTTCTAAAAACAGCTTCAAAATCGCTGTTTTAGGGAAATTTCTGGGGTCTATAGGTTTTCGAGGCTTGCGAATCCGAATATGTTAATTTAAAAGGCCAAATTTTAATCTGGTGCACTCTTCTCACTCTGGACTTCCATTATACCATTATGAAACTTGTTTAGAAAGCAAATGGCAGTTCTAGTGAATGCTAGTGGGCAGTTGCCAAGGATTCTTCGAAAGTTTTCGATCTTTACTATCGCTGCAGTGTGTAAGAAGAGCCGCTCGTTCATTGCACATGGAGTCGAACTCAACCAAAAATCGCTCTTAATTACAACCACCTCGCCATACAAATATATTGAAGAACCATGTAATTTTCGACACTTTTTTCGACAATTTTCGACGTCATGATTCTAGGCTCGAGAATGCGGGGATTCAAATGAATCCCAGCTAAGATTCATTTGAATCCTTCATTTCCCCCTCGTCTCATTCTCGGATTCATTCCGCTCCCTCTCAGCGCGGGTAGAGCGGTGAAGAGGGATTCATTCTGCTAACCCTAATCCCATAGCTTTGGTAGTTCATTTTTTGTGGATAGTAATTTGATGTAGTTGGTGATGGGATAATTGAGGGGAGTATTCACTAAATGCTCAATGGTTTGTGTTGATGCTCTAGTAGAATTGAAAATTGCGGAAGAGATTGAGCGAAGAATGAGTCATCACAACGGTCTGTTGATCTCATTGAGTATGAAGAGTTCAATGTACCTGTTGAATAGATAGTAAATGGAAAATGTGTAATAACTAAAATGAATGTACTCTTGCCTCTTGTAGGTAAAGATCGTTGTGAAGGGAGAGAGTACGGAACAATTGATGGACCTATTCAAGACTGCCAAAGATGTCGTACGTTTATATATTATTTTCAATATTTCTAATATTTGTCTGATGTTGGTACTAATATAAATGTATTAAGGGAGTGTGCGCATATATCGTCCAGGATGCGGGTTACACTCAGATTCCTCCCGGATCAAGAACCGTTTGTTTATTTATATTATTTATGTTTTCATCATGGTGATATATGTATAAATACGTAGGTTTATGAATTGGTGTGAATGTAATCGATATGATAATTAATGTATATATGTTAAGGTTCTTGGTCTATTCGGTCCAGTTCAAGCAGTTGATGCAGTGACTGGACATCTTAAACTACTCTAAATATCATTTATTCTTCTAGTAGTCCCCTTTTCTTATCTTCGTTGTAACTTTCAATCAAATGCTATTAATCATTTCTTGGTGATTTAAACGTACAGTTTCTCTTTGTTCTTTTCTCTAATGTATCTGAATAAACTAGTTACACGAATAGTTCAATAGATGAATCGATGGGGGAGTGTTTACAGGGGATTGGAAGGGGGGAGGGACTAGAGGAGACGAGGGATACCAACTGCTCACTCCATTCAGTCTAACGATGAGGTTCATTCTCTTACTCTCCACTCTTTTCGCTCTCTCAATTGCCTGTGATATTATCGTCCATCTCAAGAGTAAAACAGATAAGAAGTTCGAAGGACTTATTACTGCTTCCAATGGAAAGAAGAGTGAGAAGTAAGTATATATTCAAGAGATTATCTAGATTGAATGATGGAAGAAGATGTTGATTAGAAGGATTTAATAGATGATTTTTCATTGTAGATTCGGATTCACAAAGAAGGGAGAGAGATTGACATTCCAACAGAAGGCTGATGAGTGTGGACTCAAACCGTGGAATGTACAGACATTTGAGAATGGAAAGGAGATCTCCAATGTTGTTGTGAGTAATCTTCTATTCTTCCTTATTCAATCTCTATTTAGGTGACTCTCGATGGAATTGGTAGAGTATCATATGAAGTGGGAGATGATCTCAAGCCAATTCCTAAGGACAGACAAGGTGCTATCTGCAAGGGTGATGCCAATGTATGCCCTCCTCTCGCTTAGATTAACAAGACTTTCACTTACATTTATCACATATTGATTTGTATTACGATATTTACAACATAAATGAATATTTTGTTCATGTCCATTTGCATTGTTGTACACAATGGGAAACAATAGAGAGAACTCTCTTCTCCATTTCGGAGATACGAAAATGATCGAGAGAAGTACCAGAACGAAGAACCTGTGAAAGAAAAAGGGAATGGAATGAAATGGATATCTTACGGGTGAATTACTCCACATCGAGAGGGCGAATAGACCAATACATGCTGTCACAGGAAGAGTTTCCATGTAATCTTTCTATAATGGACAATGATAAGTTCAATGACTGATATGAATAGATCAAACCTCGAGATATTCTTTACTAAATGGAACTTTCTTATTCTTCTCTTCCATCAATTCACTTATCTTTTCATAGTAATAATTGAGAAGAGGTTTGGTAAGTCTCTCTCTCATTTCAACAGGAATACAAAGTGAGAGAACATGAAGTAAATCCTCAGTCTATAATGAATATCTATTGATCTCTTCTCTCTACGTGAGAGAAACAACTAATTTCATTCCCTCTCATTGAGAGAGAGAACTCAAGTGAGACTTTACATACACTTTCGAACAAATGTTCATTCTCTCTCTCTCTCTCTTACCAATGATCCAGGATGGACTAATTGCCAATCAACAATCGATTGAAGTTGATCTCCTTTCCATAGGAATTGGGGACTCCACATATCACCATGAACTAGGACTGAGATCATATCTGAAGTGAAAGAAAGGTCATTGAAGAGATCAAAGATCATTGTTTACCTCTGTTATCGAATGTATTCTCATACTTAATCCACCATTCGGGATCACTTATACAGTGTTTAGTCAGCATATTCAGATCTTCTGCGTAATCGGGGAATTTCTTGAAATGAAATGGATGGATGAGAGCTCATTGGATAGATTATATCGTACATCGCTCCCATTACCGAACAAACGGCCTTTTCTACCTTTTTGGCCTTTTTTCCCTTTAAGCGAATTCACGCTTAATATTCTTGTTTTTTGTTTCATATTTTTTATCCACCCCCATAAGTGGACGAATACAAAAATTGGCCGGTGAAATATTATTTTAAATGGGTGAAAAATTACAGCCGTAATACAGAAAATGTACGGAAAATTTGTGATGACGTGGAGATTACGGTAGAGCCGTATTTTAATTGAAAATAGAGGCAACGGCTCTCATTTTTCACCTATTTAAAATAATATTTAACCGGCCAATTTTTGTATTCGTCCAGTTATGGGGGTGGATAAAAAATATGAAACAAAAAACAAGAATATTAAGCGTGAATTCGCTTAAAGGGAAAAAAAGGCCAAAAAGGTAGAAAAGGCCGTTTGCTCGGTAATGGGAGCGATGTACGATACCTGAGTGAGAGAAGAAGAGAATGAAGACAACATTATAGAGTAACCAGCAATCATCTCTGGATCCTAAATGGAATGAGATAGATACGGTATCAGCATGATGCTGCGTTATGCTGTGTTAGTTTTTCGGAAAAAGACTTGGAAAAAGCACCGGATTTGAATTCCCGCATTTTCCGTTTTTGATCAATATCTCGGCTGCCAACTAAGCAATCATCACAAAAATTGAAATTTAGATTCCCAGATGGATAATACATGCGGAGCCAAGTTTTTGTATCGATTGATTCATCAGGAACCGAGATATTACGCAAAAACGGAAAATGCGGGAATTCAAATCTGGTGCCTTTTCCAAGTCTTTTTCCGAAAAACTAACACCACATTAGTTTTTCGGAAAAAGACTTGGAAAAAGAACCAGATTTGAATTCCCGCATTTTCCGTTTTTGACCAATATCTCGGCAACCAATTGACCATTCATCTCAAAAATTGAAATTTAGATTCCCAGATGGGTAATATATGTGGAGCCAATTTTTTTATATCGATTGGTTCATCAGGAACAGAGATATTACGCAAAAACGGAAAATGCGGGAATTCAAATCTGGTGCTTTTTCCAAGTCTTTGTCCGAAAAACTAACACCACATCACTGATTCATTGATATTCACTTTATGAGTTCTTATTGATCTCCATTGTTCATTCTCGAAAGAATACGCATGAATCTTCACTATTTCGTCTACGATTGAATAGAGCTGAAAGAGGTTTTTGATGGGTTTAATCCATTTGAAGTGAGAAGGGTTTCCCCCTATTGTATGGCATTGAGTAGAGAGAGAAGAGTACAATGGATGATTCCACTCTTCGAATGGGAAAGAGAAGGGAAAGATGGGAAAGGGAAGAATGAATTACTTGTTTCTCTCTGAATCCATCGACTACATCATTAATCGACGCTCCTTTAATATCTTCCATTAGAATCACTGGTTGATCTGATCCAATCAATGAAGAATGATAACACAACGGCATTTTGAATGGAGCAACGGCTAAAGAGAATGAATTCATTTCAATTATGAGATGAGTCACTTACAATCTCTGAATAGGGCGTATGTCTTAGCCTCTGTATCGTGCATTAGTTGAGACATCTAAAAACAACTAGGAATTTATGACATATTTTTCAAAACTTAAAAATTAAAGATGATTTTTCGCATTATATTCAGTTTGTGATGACTACACAATGTTTTCTGATTGATTGTATCTAGTATGTGCACTCAGTGAACTTATCACTCATTGTAGTCCTTTCCGTATAGACAGAGACGATTGTGAGTGATATTAGGCAGAAAGGGGAACGATAATCGTCATATCTATCATCACAATGATAACATTACAAATCCAATGACCATATTCCATTCAACTTTGAACTTCTTTCTATTCAAATAGACATACCGCATTGACACTGGTGTCTCCAACTTTCTTCATTTGTTCTCTTGATTCTTCATCCATTCCTTCCATCGTCGCTTCTAATGCTTCATTTGCCATTGTTACTCCTGGCATCTAAAAATGAAGTTTTTGAAAGAGGAAGAACTGGGATAATACTGTAGAGAGATATCATTGATAAATATGTCAATCAGGGAAGAATTAGGAAGTGAATGGATAGAAAGAGAAGAGAATATTAATACACCTTGAGAACGATGGATGAAGGAAGATCATTTCTATCTATGGGCCAAAGAAGAGAAACACGAAGAATAGAAGACATGAATCCATGTGAAGCTTCTTCAATTCGACCAGACTAAAGAAGGAAGGAAATTAGGGACCACAATATACTATAAATGTATGGTGTATCGGGATAGCCATATTAATCAACTCACCGTATCTTCTGTGTAAATGAGAAAGAATGTTTGATGTATCTAGATACCCTGTTGTTTTTTCATCAAATAAAAATACGAATAAATACAGTATCCCAATGATATTCGTAATCGATCAAAACGATCACTTTTAATCAACGACTCCATTTTTTGCACATGAAATATAAATTCAAAAGTACTATATAGTTACTATGTGTCTACCTATCAATATATTCTTTTCGAGAGATTCATGTTTTCCAACACATTTTTTTTCACAGCGAGATCGCAGATAACTTTCACTTAGATCTCAGATATTCGTTACGAAAAAATAAATTTAGATTTTGTTAAAAGCACCGTCGTAAAATATTTCAAAAGCCCATCTGATTATTATAGATAAAAGAGAGATAAATGATGCCTTACATCGATTATGGTCGGAATAACTCCGAAATGATTAGCGAGAGCTCTTTCGATCCAGTCAGTAGACATCTCTTGAGATGAATGGGAATGGGAAGTGATAGTGTCCTTTTCTTCGTCTGATAAGATGACAATGGTCGAATCCATCTCGTGAGTCCTTCCTTATCAATGAAGAGATTGATTGAGAGAGAGAGAGAGTACGAGACAGACACACTCAATCATATTCCTCTTATAGTTATCATCGTTTTCGATATGACACATCGCTCATTCATTATTCATTCGCTGATTTACATTCGATAACTGACACATGCTGAGTTATCTACCTATTTCACAAGTGAAACATAGTGCAATTCAAACAGTGCAATTTTTATAACGGAATACAGAATAGGATCTCCAAAGGACCATAATAGGGACTGAAAAGAACGTAAAAGTAGATACGGATATGGAATAGAATAGTGAATAGTCATAAGAACAATTTGCGATGGAGGTACAATAATAGATACCACCCACAATGATCTGCCAGTCATATTTATATTGCCGAGTGAATTGCACTTTCTCAAGAAGGAAGATAATTGTCTCTCTTAATTCGATCTCTCTCTCTCAATCATTTCCTAACCAGACAGAAAGTCCTTCGAGAGTAAGGGTGAAATTGTATGTTTTCAATTGTCTCTTCAATGTCTCTCGTGATCTGATAACAATGCATCGACAAACAATCAAACTGATTTTTGACTTCCTGTTCACATGTTCCCTTATTTGACCGAACGATTAGCACACAAATTTCACAAGTTGTTTTTTTCTTCGGAGATTTTTATTCTTCAAGAACTATCTCCGACTTTTTTGATCTCAAGGAATTTGAAGAATTTATTTTGTACACTCGTTATCCGATAGGAATTATCAGAACAAACTAAATTAATAACTGGATGCAACATAGATACTATCTACTTATTTGTTGAAGAATTCATGTTTATCTGCTTTTTTTTAGTGCAAAAATGTGACTCTAAAGCTTTTTCTATTTTACGTTTATCCAATTGGTTGACATTGTGTCTCTCCGAATGTGCCTTCCGTAGTGCCAACTCATTCATTTCGAATTCCCTCTAGACACGAAGAGTGAATTCATCCTTTTCTCTTTCCCATGACTGTGTTTACATGTCATAACTCGCAGAGAGAAGGAATCGATTCATCTATCCAATTCACATTGACAAATAAGGCAGAGAAGAGAAAGTACGCAGTGACCCGTTGAGAAGAGAAGGCTTCATCCAGAGAGGGAGAGAGAGAGAGGGGGGGGGGGGAAGGGGATCGATTAGTAGATCAAACTGCCGTTGCTGTTCGAGTATTCACGTATGTCTCTGAAGAGAATAATTACTTCCGTCTTTCTTCTGAAGAACGAGCAAATAAAAGACCGGAAGGAAATGGTTCGATCTATTCATTGAGTGATAAGAGAAACTTTAATCTGTTCAACTATTAACACGTAAACATTCACTTCCTTCCCATATCATATCAATATGGAAACCACTCATTTTGAATTCACGTGCGAAAAAAGTAAAGATTAATTCTCTCACTACACGTGATATTTTACAGCCGATCAAATTTCCTTTTTCGAAGGAAGGAATGGAAATGGAAAACGAACCTTCCATTTTCTTCTTTCGTTCTCTATCGACTCGAATTGAGAATATAGCGAGTAGTATGAGTGCAATAGCAAGAAGACAAGTAAGAGAGTAGATTACGATTAACCATGCTGACCACATTGAACTGAATCAGACAAATACTGAGGAACATAAGAGTAATACTACAAAATTATGATAAAAAATGGAAAAAGTATCGCGAAACTTTCGATAAAGTTGGATATTAGTCGGAAAGAAATAGATTGATTGGAGGAGAGAAGGGACGATAAGAAAGCAGAGAAGAGAGAGGGAAGGAATGAAAGAGGGAAACGATTCCATCGAAAGAGAGAAGGATGACACATACTGAGAATGAATCAGATGGAGATGGTTGAAGTTATTCCCTCTCCCTCTCAATACCCTCTCTCTCTCTCTACTTCCAAAATAGTTATCCTTCTCTCATCAGTTATTGCTTCTCTCTCTTTTGAATTCAACTGATCGAGAGTGACAGGTGTGAATATTTACCGAGTGAGAGATACATCGAATGAAACCCGTAGAGACAATCAAACTCGTACTGAGAAGTGTGAAAGAGAAGAATAACTAGTATGTACAATTATATCTACTTCTATGGATACAATCATGCAAAACTACGAGGTAGGTCAAATGATGGGAGAAGGGAGTAGATCAGGGGGTGGTCCTTCTTCAGAAGATGAATCAGAGGGAGAGACGAAAGGGGAGGAGTCACGAATATACACTCGAATACCTTCTTCCATCAAATCAAGTTGACGAATTACACGAGATGAAATCTGAAATAGAAAGAATATGAACAATGATCATTGATCATACAACTGATCAGAATTGATAGGGAGTGCCTAAGGGAATCATCTGAGAGGGATGGAAGAGGGGGAGGAGGGAGGAGGAGGGAGGAGGGAGGGAGGAGGGAGGGGGGAGGGAAAGTGTCTTTCTCGTAGTCGAGTATCAACAATGTATCCTCATTCAGTGCCCATCTCATTCATTATTCACTTGACAGAGGAAGATTCACTCTGTCGGAGAAGGGAAACTCCTATTATAAACATACTCATACACACCATAAACACATGTAATAGAGTACATTAGAAAGAGAGGATGGCAGTGACAGGAGGGAAGGGGAGAGGGACTAACCAATTGTATTGCTGCTTTTCTATGATACAATCTGGGAAGAGCGACTAGATTATATCGTGCATCGTCTTTCTCAATTTCTTCACTAAGACGAGAATGGATCTGGAATGTCATCGTAGTTAAGTTTACATCGTCTAATTAAGTCGTGTCTCATACATATTTTTCGGATGCTCGTAATTGTAGAAATATAATATAACATATTATTCTTAGTAGATTCAGATACTTTAAGACCCACGTCGAGAATGGAAAAACAGAAGGGAAAGACTCAAACAACAAACATAAATAATAATCTTACGGATTGAAAGTGTTCCTCTGAGATGATATGAGGTAGTCCATTTTCAATAACAACACTGTCCAATAGAGATTCTCCTGTTGTAAGAGAGTCACTGATAGAAGGAAGAATGGAGAAATCTTTCGATGGAGACAACAGTTCGCACACTACCTGCAAAGAAATAATATATCTATCCTAGCATTTTCAATAAAAAAGGAAATTTGCATACTTGATAGTACGGTAGATATAGTCGCGGTCCTTCTGCTTCATCAGGAATTGAATGCCAATGAAGATCAGGATCAATTTCTGCTGTTGATGGACATACAATGAGATCACGAAGAGAACCACGATCAAGAATTCCCTTTTGATATGCCCATTCAACTGACTGAAATGGAACAGGATCAAGATGGATGATAGAGGAAGGAATGGAAGGATTATACCTGATGGAAAGGAGGAAGACAATAATCTACTCTGATATGAGATGAAAGAGGACATACAATATTACGAAGTTGACGAGAATCCATTTCTGATCTGCACAAACAATAATTAATCATTGTTTCAGACATTTTCGATAAAGGCGCTCTATCGAACACTATGAATTTGAACACTATTGAATTGAATGAAAAGTGATCCAGAGGATAGAGATAGTATTATCATTAACAATAAGATTCCGGTCCAAATGAAAAGAACGAATGAAAATAACCTCTTGATGCCTCTTCTTGATACAGAATGGACTGTATCAGCAACAACATTAGGTTCGCTTGCTTCTAATCTCTTGAGCAATTCGTGTTCCCCCCATCGAAGGATTCCTTCCAGTATATCCACCTGAATAACGTTCAATATAGATAAACTATCAAATTATTATCGTCCCCCTATAATTAAATATAGTAAAAAATAATAACCTCAGTAGCTTGAATGAATTGACTGGAGAGAAGTTCTTCCATAATTGGCGATGAGAGGGCGAAAAGATCGGGAGAATTCGCAAATCGACCGAAGTCTTAAATAATCACCTTTATCTAGTCTCATTGTAATTATCGAAATGTAACCCTTGCGTACGGAAAGTGATAAATATGAATACCTTTGATAATGGTAGCCTTGGCTAATCTGGCTAACCAATTGGATCCTCCATCCATCGACCAAAGAAGAAGAGGAACTGACGTTGATAGAGACAATTCAGATAGAAGAACATCCTCACATACTGAAAACATTCTCAAATATTCAATTATCGTATTAGTGAAGAAGATGAAGAATTATCTTGGGACGATCATAAATTTTAGTGATTGGTATATTATAAATAAATGATTACATTGTGTAAGTCGATTGAGACTGAGGAATCGTGCGATGTGAACGAGATGAGCTGCCCTTCAATACACATTTTGTATATTATTCACATACTTGCCCGAAAAATAAATAAATAAAATTTAACCTGTGCAAATATGAATGCGGAGAGTGACCAGCAATAATAGCTCGTGCTTCTGATAGAGAAGATGTACAAACTGCACGAGATGATGAGACCTGATCAGAGAAGAGAATAAAGAGAAATTCCATCAGAGAATCAATCGGTGATTTGAGGAGTAAGGGAAAACAAAAAAGAGTGAAATATTTTCATACCAAATTGAGATCGAGTTTATCCGTGTAGAGGAAATGCGTGATGACAGGGAGGAATGCACGTGGAAGAAGAGATTCATCCAATACAAGAGGAAATCTATATTAATTATAGATAAACAATCAGAAATGAGAGATCACTTGCATATAAACCTAATTGGAACACAGTTTGAGCTTCATTGAGACTAATATTTAAAATTTATCATTTGAGAATATCGCACCTCTCTTCACTATTTTCCTTCTTCTTAATCAATCTCGAGAGAACGGACGAACGAGAGGCAACAAGGGAAGAATCCAATCGGATACTTGCTTCACTTAAGGCTGAAGTAGTATCAATTAAAAGCCAAACAGAGATGAACTTGTAGGTAATAGTTGTAACAGCAAAAAAGTGCATAAAGAAATAATAAACGAATAAATCAATCTGACCAGTAGTAGATTCGATGGCATCTCCAGCATCTCTAACTAGAATAATCTCTAAATCTCCATATTGAGATGCAAGATGTTCTGCCCTCAACAAATCTTCTTCTAGATTGTACACAGAACCGAGACAACTTCTGAAATATGAATCATTTGCACCGATTCAATTTTCAGAATTGATTAACAACAGAAAAACCATCTAAAATATACGATAAATTACCGTAATTGAGAAAGAACTGCCTCGTCTCCATTCCAATCATCAGTGTATAACCAATGGAAGAACTTCTCGATATGAGAGATATTGACGAGAGGAGAAAGGAGGGAATCGATTGAAACGATTCCATTGGATGAATGAGGAAGAAGAGCAAGACGAACACGAGCAAGGAAACAATGTACTCTCAATGAATAATCCTCAATTATATTATGGTTAACGAGAAAACTGTGATTCAAAACCTTGAATTTAATGGTGAAATCTTTGTGTTCTGATGCTAATAATTCATTCCCGATAGATCTTAGCTGTGGTCGTGCCGAATCTGCCTGAAAAGTCCAATGTTTGACTAGAAGTTGAGATGGCAAACGCAAAAAAAAACTATTAAAACGTTGAAAGAATAATGCACTCACACGATCAGATAGCTCAAGGAGTATTTTTGAAGCTTCGAACTCCTTGAATAGTGCTTCGACATGATTCAACTTCCAATGTGAAATCACATCAACAAATGCCTTTGTTTGCGTCTTCGAGCTGTCTTTTCGCTAAATAAAATTATTAACTCCAAACAAAGAGCAGGTAGAAAACCTTGAAGTTGAACATGGCTAGACGTTTATTAGAAGAATGTGCTAATCGTGAGAGACGAGCACGTATCGAGGAAGGTGTAGTTCGAGTATCATGAGGAAGATCAGAAAGCGATCGAGCTCTACGACGAACTCGGGATGAACTTCCTCCCATAGTTCGTCAACCAACGGCCATTACTAAATAAAAGTTGATCTATCAAGTGATATAAAATCATATCAAATCAGAAATTGAAACAATCGATTTATGGCTCTCCGCCCATTTTTCTCTAGATGCAGTAGGGACTCCGCCCACTTCGTTAAATGTAGGAAAAACTGACGCGTCGCGGTCGAACCGCAACGCGCGGCCTGGTTGGATGTCCGGGATCGATTTGTACGATAGATTGATTCACGTGGAATGATGATGGCCCTTGCTGCTGCTGAACAGCACTTTCTCATTCTCCACATATTCTTAGTTTCAGCCGTTTGTCGATATATGCGTATTAATCGTGTCCCAGTTGGTCGTTTTGCGGTTCCAACTCATCAGCACATGATCATTTCACAATCGTTTTGTATCAGTTCCACGTCATTATCTACCTTATTTGCAGGTTCGGCGACCAAGTAGCAGCGCAATGGCCGCCATGAATCCTGAATAGTAAGTTTCAATCGTTCTGCTTCTTTAGAAGTAATTATAATCCCGAATCATGACACATTTCAATTATTCGATTTATTTGTCATCTTTTCAGTGATTATCTCTTCAAGTTGCTGCTTATTGGCGACTCCGGAGTCGGAAAGTCGTGTCTGCTTCTCAGATTCGCCGATGACACCTACACTGAGTCGTACATCTCCACGATCGGAGTCGACTTTGTTAGTTTTTATACGTTCATTCTGGTTCGAGAGTTAATTGATGAAGTATCAACGTTGTATACTTACAGAAGATCAGAACTATCGAACTCGACGGCAAAACCATCAAGTTGCAAATCGTGAGTTTCTTTTTTTTTAAACATTTTTTTTCATTCTACAATGTATTCACACAAAAAAAAACAATTCAGTGGGATACTGCTGGCCAAGAGCGATTCCGTACCATTACTTCCTCGTACTACAGAGGAGCTCACGGAATTATAGTTGTGTACGATATCACCGATGTGGTCAGTTGATTGATGATGTGCACTATATTTCGAAATATAGCAGCTTACATCATCTTTAATCGTCCAGATAGTTGGAGTAGAGAAAGTAAACAAGATTGCGCTTCTTGTATATTCAATAGATGACGATTGGAGAAGGCACGGATTGCATGAGGGAACTATCGTAAACTAGTCGAATAGAAAAGAAATTGATTATGGTATCCTCCGCAGTGGATATAGTAATATAACTTTACTAATATATTTGTTTACAGGAGACTTTCAACAACGTGAAGCAGTGGCTACAGGAGATTGATCGATACGCGTGCGAGAATGTCAACAAACTGCTTGTAGGAAACAAGTGTGATCTGACTGCTAAGAGAGCCGTCGAGACTCAAGCTGCTAAGGTTATTATCACCATTTCTAAATTATTTTTATTTCCTAATATATGCATTATCTTGAGGCTTTAATTTTAAAATGATACTTGCCAAAGAAGTAATATGTGTGGAAAGGAGTCGTATTAATTATAATGATGAATTTGCAGGAGTACGCTGACCAATTGGGAATTCCTTTCCTTGAGACTTCTGCCAAATCATCGACGAATGTTGAACAGGCTTTCCTCACTATGGCATCGGAAATCAAGTCACGAATGGGTCCTGTACAGGTACATCTTTTATTTATGTCAACGATTATAATTAAACATTTGTTGTATGAACTCGAATTATAACAAAGATTCACATAATATGAATCTGAATTCAATCGATCGCATAGAATTTTACTATTTCACATTTGATGAAGGATGATGGAAAAGTGAAAAGAGTAGTGTGATGAACTCTCATTGTACTAAGTGTCCCATTGGTAGTACACTCGAGAGAGAGAGAGAGAGGAGGGGGGGGAGTCGTGTATCGATTACTTACCATGATTCTCTCTCTCTATTACAGGGTACGGGTGGTGCTCCTGCAGTTCGTATCACTGGTTCTCAGCCTGTGAACGATAAGAAATCGGGTGGATGCTGCTAATCATTCTGAGTATCGATTGGATTGAATTGGAATGGCTAAATTATTGATTGGTGGCTGTGCCCCCATCGCTCCCTTTTGTCTCTACATGGTTCGTGTTCCATTTCCCCTTTCGGATTCTCTCCATTCTGAGTTCTTCCTTTCCTTTCCTTCCCTTGTCATATACGACACCCCTTTTCCTCTTTTATCCAATTGTGATCATTTGTGCACTATCCCATCCACTTCTTTATATACAGAGATCCTTCACTATTACTATTCTATTGCTCCTTTGTATTTGTAATTGAAGAGAGATGATACGTCAAGAATATTGCTAAATGTGAATCGTGTGAGCTTGTTGCTTGATTCAATTTCATATAAATGTTTATGCTCTGGATATACTCTCGATCTTTACAGCGAATAAATAGACTATCGAATCAGGTAGAAGAGAGGGATAGAAGTGACACCCGTGAAAGATGGAAGGAAGGTGAGACTATGGCTAGAGAGGGAAGAGTGTACAAGGGGAAAAGGACTCTGATCATCGGATACTATAATAGAGGGATAACAGGGAATTGTACCACGTATGGAGATAGTCGATGGAAAGAGAATCGAAGGAAGGGGATGGGAGGGGGGATGACTAGTGAATACCTAGAGAGGGAGCTAGATGGAGACCTGAGAGGGAATGGCCATTCGATTGAAGTTGTGAGGCCTGGAAAAGGGTGACAATGATGAATGAAGTATATGACATGAATGAACATGAGAGAGAAATGGGAGTGATTATGACCAATGGAGAGATTTATTATTGAATTGAAGAAATAGATTATTTGTTGAATCTCTTTTCCCTCAGATGGTCTTCATTCTCATTTCTCTCGAAAGAAGTATCTCCAAAATTAGGAAGTGAACATAAAATATGAGATGGAATTTGTCCACTCACTGTGAAATGCTGCATTCCATTCAATCCGAGTATCTGACTCGCCAATCCCAATTGTTGTAATTGAGCATCCATATTAAGTGGAGGAGGAGCAGAAAGAGATGAAGCCAAGAGTGAAGATGGAGTTGAGACTGTTAGACCAGTTGGAACCTGACAAAGAATTATATTATATCGAAAAATGAAGGACAATTAAGTGAGTGTGAGACATGGAGTTACACATTACTGATGGCATTGACAGAGACAACTGACGGAATGAAATGAAGGAGGATTTGGATTATAGAAGATTTGAGTTGATGAATGAAGAAGAGATGGAGGAGGAGTTGAATGAGTTTGAAGATGAGGAGATGGAGAATGAAGTGATGGATTATGAAGAAGAAATGGTGGAGATACTCTCATTCCACCATGGAATGACACTGTAGATGGAGGGAGTACGGTAGATGGAGTGAATACGGTAGATGAAGGATGAGAAGATGAAGAAGGAGGTGGTGTCATCTGTAACAAGACTCCACAGTGATACATGCAGGTTACGGTAGCTAACTATTCTATTGATTAACATGTGATTTACAACAAAGAAAGCCATGGGTTAGTCTTATAGCGGAAGCATAACGTGAACAATGGGTTACTGTAGCACAGTGCATAACTACCGTATCGATAGGATGAGTACGGTATAATTAATTGAAGTGTACAATACCTGTGCTCCTCTTGCCTCTGCTTCAGCTCGAGCCTTCATTGCATGAGATTTCATGTGAGCATTCAGAGATTTCACCTGATATTTGATACTTTAGATTGAATAGAGGAAAGATTAAATATAACCTTTTCGAAGCATTTATCACATAATCGACAATGGAACATTCCATCAGCTGCAGGTTGAGCTCCTTTCTTAGAAGAGGGACGACCATTCTATAATATCAATCAATCAATATTTGTAATGAAGACCCTTCTATTCAGTTACATACGACATTCTTCGGTCTCCCTCTTTTCTTCACTGTTTTCACATTATTGACCATATCAACATCTTCAATTTTCACTACTTTTTCCTTCATAACTCGTTTTCGATATTGTTCTTCCTTCTTTTGAGACTCAAAGATGAGAAGTGAGAGGATATCCAATGTCTTTCTCTCTTCCCCCCTCCTTTCCCCCTTCTCTCTTCAATAACTTACAGGCATCTTCATAGACGATATATCTCCCATAGGAGAAAGAGATTGAGGATACATATTACCACTGTTCTTGTGAACGGGTGATTCACTCGATAAACCACCAGAGAATGAACCCATTCTGATGAAGAATTACATTAGATAAAGACTAAGGAAGAAGAGATCTTACCTTGATCGACCCTCTTGAAGTAATCCTAATTGGAATTGAGGGAATAGAGATGAAGTTGAAGGACCTCCACCCAATCCAAGTAATGAATCACTCATTGAGATATTTGATAGAGGACCCATTGATGATGCTTCGTCCAAATTCTGAATTAACCCATTCATTCTCTGCATTCTCTTCATTCTCTTCATTTCTCTTGACTTACATCATCTTCTTCGATGATCTTTGAACTCTTATGAACAGTCTTTCCCATGAGTATTAATTCCTGTTGTTCCACTCCCATTTGTGCCTCTAGAAGACGACGTTTCCTATAATGAGATTGGATACTCTTTCACTCTTCATTCATTTCTCCTTATCAACTCGATTACAGTAATCCATTGTTACCTCCTCAGATTCCTCAGTTTGCGATAATCATCAGGAAGTACTTTCTTCCACGTGTAATACCATTCCACACACACTTTCACCGGAATTCCAATCTGAAATTCACAAGAATTATCAATGTGATCGACTGAATTTGAGTAGATGCATCTGTGCTATCGAATGAGTTATCTCATTCTCATATTCTCAACATAATGGAGTCATTCACACTGTTTCCCTGACCTCCCCTCCCTCTACCGAACTTTTTTGTTCAAATGATTCAGTAATCACTATACTCTTTTCTGTTAACATTGTCGACCATCAAACCCATCTTTGCCCTCTCCATTCTTTTTCTTCTTCTCTTACCTCTTGTGCAATAAGATGGAAATCCTTCTCAGTCTTATACATTGCATCTTGAAATGCATTCACTTGATCAGGAGACCATCGATTGCTATCATTGTATCTGAAGAGGACCAACTCATTCCCTCCCCTCTCCCCCCACTTACAGATAATTATGAATAATAGGATATTGTTCCCAATCAAGTGTATCACATCGAAGTAGATCCATTACAGCTGCCTCCAGATTTCCCTTGTTCTCCATTAGAAGATGAAGGGCCAATTCCTATAATGATTATCTCTCCTCCCTTCTCCCTCTCTCCCTCTCCTCTCTCTCTACTCACTCTATTCCTTCCAAATCGGGGCACGGCTGCACTATTCGCAAGATTCTCGTATGAATACACTGAAAAGCATTATGGTTTTTCTTCAACAATGAGTTTCCCTCAACCCTTTCCTCCCTCCCCTCCCCTTCAAGTTTCCCTTCTTGAATATAACTGTGAACTTACTTTGTTCATCAGTCAAATGTTCTCTCATTTTCCGATCATAAACCATTTCATCTCTATCAGGGATTGATTCTCGCTCTTCTGCTAGAATCTGAAAAAATCAAGATAAATTTGATTCTTTGATGATGGAATGGACTAACCTCTCTATCTGACCATTTCTTCACTCTTGCTTGATAATCCCTTCCAATATTGATGTGTCTGCAATTACAGCAATTCCATATATGATTCAGATTCCATTTCGAGAACAAAAGACATATTCGTCATTTCTGTGCACTTTCCATTTGCAAGAGAGAGAAAAAAGAGAAGATGGAAGGGATAAAAAGAGAGGAAAGGGGAGAGTCTTCCAACACTCTCCAGACTAACAACTGTTTCTCTTCGTCCTTTCGATCAACGGCATCATTCATTCCATCTTCTCAACCTCTACAGAACCCTCCCTTCTACCCTTCCCTTCCCTTCTCATAACTCACGGATTAGGGTCATTCTGTTGTGGATTTCCAGTGAGACAATCATAATAGCAATCGGATACACTTGATGCTTTTCGAATAGCTTCGCTCTCTTGAACGGAAGGAGTACCGTACCACGATATCTTCCTTTCTGCTCCAAGACCTGCTCCACTCTGTAATAACAATCATCAGTATTTAAGGAAAAGAAGGATTTAAAAGAAGGAACTAAATAATTGAGAATGATTCTGATAAAATGACTATGAACGAAGAAAAATAGGAGAGAATATATAAATTGATATAAACCTTAACAGAAGTGGAAGAAGACCATGAATCTTTTCTCAATACTTCCAAATCAATCTAAAATCAATCTATTATTACAACCTATCTTCTTAATCAAACCTCATCATTAGCAGAATAGAATAATCCATTTTTTCTTTGAGGTCTTTCTCTTCCATTATTTCCATTAGATGAAGTAGTTGGATTTCCACAATCATCTTCTTCCATCTTTATTCTCACTTCTCCTCCTTCTTCTTGTTCAATTGGAGATGATAATGAGATCTTATGACTAACTCCTCCAGATATCTTCAATTATGAATAATCAGTCTACGATAGAATGGACTACCGTACCTCTTTTGACGGATCTTTCGTTAATTGACAATATAATCCTGTTCCTGATCTTCTAGGAGAAAGAATAGGAGGAGGAGTATAAGGAGTGAGAGATGGAGTTTGAACTGTGGAGAAACGAGCTGATCGAAGTTGACTGAAAGAGATTAATAGAAGGAATGAAGGAAGAAGGGATCTACACAGGGGGGAGGGGAGGAAGGAAGGGAGGGGAGAGACCAAGTGGTTGCATCTGATCTTGCAGCAAAAGTGAGAGAGATTCACGAATTGAGAGACGAATGATCAACAAGAGAAGAAGAGAAAGGGAAAATGATGGAGAAAGAGAGAGAACAGATCATTTGGGGGTTGTGAAGGGGGGAAAGGATAGAGGGGGGGGGAGAGGAAGAGGGGAGGGGGAGGGGGGGGGAGAGAGAAAGAGACATACTCATCCTCCATTCTGCAGAGAGAGAGAGAGAGAGAGAAGACAATGAAGAGAAAGAAGAAGAATGACCGATCGAAGAGAGACAAAATGGATTGAATGAATTGAGAAGAATTCTTATTATTATGATGATTAGCTGTATAATATTGTCTACTCAATTAATTGAAGTTAATTACAAGACGAACACAAACAAAAATTGGAAATAAACAAGCGAAAGACGATTGGGTTACGAAAAA
>CM026575.1:10566406-10819823 GCA_000180635.4 Pristionchus pacificus
GAATAATCAGTCTACGATAGAATGGACTACCGTACCTCTTTTGACGGATCTTTCGTTAATTGACAATATAATCCTGTTCCTGATCTTCTAGGAGAAAGAATAGGAGGAGGAGTATAAGGAGTGAGAGATGGAGTTTGAACTGTGGAGAAACGAGCTGATCGAAGTTGACTGAAAGAGATTAATAGAAGGAATGAAGGAAGAAGGGATCTACACAGGGGGGAGGGGAGGAAGGAAGGGAGGGGAGAGACCAAGTGGTTGCATCTGATCTTGCAGCAAAAGTGAGAGAGATTCACGAATTGAGAGACGAATGATCAACAAGAGAAGAAGAGAAAGGGAAAATGATGGAGAAAGAGAGAGAACAGATCATTTGAGGGTTGTGCAAGGTGGAAAGGATAGACGGGAGGGGAGAGGAAGAGGGGAGGGGGAGGGGGAGGGAGAGAGAAAGAGACATACTCATCCTCCATTCTGCAGAGAGAGAGAGAGAGAGAGAAGACAATGAAGAGAAAGAAGAAGAATGACCGATCGAAGAGAGACAAAATGGATTGAATGAATTGAGAAGAATTCTTATTATTATGATGATTAGCTGTATAATATTGTCTACTCAATTAATTGAAGTTAATTACAAGACGAACACAAACAAAAATTGGAAATAAACAAGCGAAAGACGATTGGGTTACGAAAAAAAAGAGCGAAAGAAAGAAGAATGAGAGGGGAGAGGGCACCATTTACAAGGAGGAGAGAGGTTGCCTCCCTCTCTCTCTCTCTCTCTTGATAGAAGGAGGGAGGAAGGACGAATAAGTGCAATGGAGAAAAGGGAGAAGGGCAGAGGGAGAGAGAGGGGAGGAAGGAGAAGAGGAAAGGGGAGGTGAGAGGGAAGGGGGGAGGTGATCCAAGGAGGAGATACAACGGAATAGTTGGAAAAGTGAAAGGGAATCGGAGGAGAAAAGAAATTGACTCCATTTTGCAGACAATTGAAAAGAGATGCAAATCATACATAGAATTGAAGAATTTTGATATGAGAATAGGAGAAAAAAGAGAAGAAATGAATGAAAAATAGAGGGTGGGAGAATGAGATTGATGGAATATCAATTGATGTGATGGATCTCAATCCACCAATCGAACTGCTGATAAAGAGAGAGAGAGAGAGAGATGAGAGGGGGAGAGGGGAGGTGAGAGGGGAGGAGAGGGGGGGGGATGATAGTGGAATGAAATGGAAAGGAGAGGAGATCCCATGATAGAGAGGATGAAGAATGAGAGATAGACAGATATGGATGTTATCACGTTGAAATAGACTATGAAAGGGAGGAGTGAAGACTGAGAGAGAGGGAGAGAGGGAGAGAGGGATGGGTAATGAGAGAGAGAGGGGGGATGATAGAGTGGGTGCAATACTCGTTCGTTTCTCTCGTGGAAAGAAGGATGAATCCCCTTCAATGATCCCCTCTTCGAAAGAGAGAGAGAGAGAGATGATCATAGTAGAGAGGGAGGGAGGGGAGGGAGAAAGGGAAGGGGAGGGGGAGGCCTCCTTCCTTCCCTCCATCCAGACCTTCCACTATGAATCACTCCAATCAGATGTCTACGTCAATTTCCTCTTTAGTCTTCTCTCTTTCTCACTCAATGGACACTTTCATATCGATTCTCTTTGGAGATGGAAGATCATCTATATCGTCCAATCCAGATTGAGAAGGAGGAAGGAAGGAGGGGGGAGAGAAGGAGGGGTGAGAGAGGAGGAGGGAGTTGCTTGTTTTGATTCGAATGGAAAAGACGAGGAAGAACATCAATCAATGCACACAGAACACTTGCAAATATGAGAGAGAGAGAGAGAGAGAGTGGGAGGGAAAGGGAGGTGGGAGGAGAGGGGGGGGGGAGAAAGGAGGGGAGGTGGGAGGGGGAGGGAGGCGAGCAGACGAGTGTGTGCTATTGAGAAGGTGCACAGTCTTTGGCACTCACAGGGAGGTGAAATTGATCGTGTTGAAAGGGAAGAGAGGAGGAAGAGAGGGGGGAGAGAGGGAGGAGAGAGGGAGAGGGAGGAGGGGAGGAGAACACTTGGAGGTGATGGGAGGGAAGAGGTAGAGAATGAGATGGAGAAGGGAGGTGAATGGATGAGAAAAGGAGAAGGAGAGATAGACGAGAAGTATTGAGAGGGAGAAGGAGTGTGTTAAACAAAGATCAGACGAGGGGAGGAGAGAAGGGGAGGGGGAGAGGGGGGGGGGTGGAGAGGGGGGAGAGGGAGAGAGGGGAAGGGGGGAGAGGGGGGATAGACAATCCCCATCCTGGCACGTCGACAAGATGAGTGAAATAGTGAACTGTGATCGAAGGAGAGAAGAGACATTATCTACATCACAGCTGAAGAGACAAAAGAGAAGGGAGGAGGTAGTGGAGGGGAAGAGACTTCCATCCCCCCGTCAAACCATGAATGAAACAAGCTCAAGTGATCGCTCAAGAGGGGAAGTGAACTGAGAGGGGGAGAGAGAGAGAGGGGGGGGGAGGGGGGAGGTGGGAGTTCCGATCGAGATGTTGAATGAATAAAGGGAGATCAGAGATTGAATTGAAGAAGAGATTGAGTTGCATGTAGGGGAAAGGGAAGGGAGAAGAGAGGGGAGAGGGAGAAGGGAGGGAGAGGGAGAGAGAGAGAGAGAGAGAGAGAGGGAGGAGGGGGGGGGAGAGGGGAGGTGAGGACACGAAACGATCGAAGATTCTCCCTTTCTCTCTTATGATGAATATCGGGAGAGAACAAATAGATCAAAGACCATTTCCATCGTTACAGACAGATGATTTTCTCGGGGGAGGGGGGGAGGGGGGGGGGGGACTGGAGGGGTGGGTACACTCACCTCTTCATAGCCATTTCAGATAGTTTCCTCACACAAACAGAATTGGATCTTCTTTTCTGTTGTGCATCCCATCCATTAGAAGACGGATACTGAAAGAATGATTTCATTCACCCTTCATTACCTCTTTTTCTCTCTGGCACTTGATTTATAGCCCATTATTCTTCCCGTCAGAATACTCTCTTAGAAGGGAAGAATCTATTGACGTCTCTCCCTTCCTTTATATCCGTAAAAGGGATCTCATTATCACTCTCTATCTCATCGTTATTCTACGTGAGATAAGTGAGTTCTCTCTCTCTCTCTCTATCAAGTGTTTCTTACATTGTTTGTCCATTTGAGGATGAGATTCCATCGTGACGTTATCTCTCTCTTCTCTCTCTCTCTGTTATCTCTTCATGCATAATATCCGTGGGAGATAATCTATGACCATTCACTCAATTAATATTCCCTCTCTCTCAGTAGACTGATGGTCGAAGGGAGAGAGAAATGATTCATTCTCTATCTTCTGATAACATTCTCATGATACGGATAAGAAGGAGGAGAGGGGGGAAGGGAGGGAGGGAGGGAGGGAGGGAGGGAGGGAGGGAGGGAGGGAGGGAGGGAGGGAGGGAGGAGGGAGGGAGGGAGGGAGGGAGGGAGGAGGAGGGAGGGAGGGAGGGAGGGAGGAGGGAGGAGGGAGGGAGGGAGGTAAACAGTGACGATACTTCTCTGCATCTGATAACTTCTCTCTCTTCACAAATAGAAGCAGAAAGAGGTAAGTGATTATATTGGTTGTCTACCATTCGATAGTTGACATCATTCTCTTCCTCTTGATCGTAGACTTGTAATGAGTCTCTCAACTCTAGACATACACATCTCGTGTCTAGAGGGGGAAGGGGGGGGGGGGGGAGTGGAGGGAGAGGGGAGGGGAAGGGGGTGGAGGGAGAGGGGACCTCCCCATCGTCAAGGGTAACCATTGTACTTCAGATGTCCTCTCTACTATACTCTATTTCAGTCCATCCTTTCCATTCATTCTTATTCAAATCACCTAGATAGAGTTGCCATATCCTCTCACTCTCCCCCTCTCTCTTCCCTCTCTCTCCTCCCTCCTTCCCTCTCTCCCTCTCTCTATCGATGGTAGTTGTTGTTGCATAGCTTCACTCTCTCCACTAACCATTGACCACTGTGATGGGGCTTCTTTCCCCTACAAGAGAGGATGAAGGAGGAAACCTTACATATGCACCTTGCAACTATGGTTATCTCCCTTTATCCCATCATAAGAGGGGCTATACTCTACCCCCATTCCCTTCTTCTAACTCACTCTTACCCTAACAGTCCCCCTCCCTCCCCCTTCTCCCTCGATACGTCTTCTCATATATTCAGACCATTGACCATAATCTACGTGGGAGTCCATTTTCTCTTTCTCTTTCTCACTCTTTCTCTAAGGGGGTTTCCCCCATGGAAGAAAGAGATCAACTAATACGACCAACAAATAATATTCTGTTTCAATAGTTTTTGAAATGACATACTTACTTTTTTGAATCCAAATTAAATAAAAAAGGATTTCATACCTTATTTGACTGAACGTCCTCTTCCATTTTGACTGAAGAATGAGGAGAAACCATCGATTCACCACTTATATCACTCATTCTGGAATAGAGGAAATAAGAGAGAGGATAATGAATAATGAGAATCAGATAAGGAATGAAGAAGAGAGAGAGAAAACATTATTGAAGATAGGAATGGAATGAGAAAATTGAAGAGAATTGACATAATCTCATCGTTATTTCACTGTTTCCATTACTCGATAGAAGGATGAACACTCGATACTTGTGATGAAGAGGGGGAAGGGAGAGGAGGGGAGGTGGGAGGGGAGGGGGAGAGAGGAGGGGGGAGGGGAGGGGGAGAGAGGAGGGGGGAGGGGAGGGGGAGAGAGGAGGGGGAGGGGAGGGGGGGGGAGAGGAGGGGGGAGGGGAGGTGGTGGACGATACAGTGATCGATGAATGAAATCAACACTTGTAATCAACATTCATCGAGAGAAAGTGCAGAATGAAGGAGGGAATATTGATTCTAGTTTTGGTTCCTGTAGGAAAGGATGATAGGATCTCAAGTGTATCTCAGTTTGATACTAGGAGAGAAGTACTCTACTGAAAAAGAGAAGGAAAAAGAAGAGACTCGTTATGATTCCTATTAGAGAGATTCTCATTCCTCGTGAGAAGAGAGAGAGAAGGAAATATGACTAGACAGACAGTCTCATTCTCATTCTCTTCTCTCTTTCCTATTGGTCGGTCGATGGAGAGGGAAAGACTCTCTCTCTCTTTCTTGTTGTGTATGTGCTGCACGCTTCTTCTCTCTCTTCTCTCTTCATTCCTTCTCTTTCCTCTCCCCCAGACGAGACTTCTTTCTTGATTCCCTCTTTCTCCCTTCAGACTGCTTCTCTCCATACAACAACGATAACAACTCGTAGAGAGGAAAGGAACGATGCATCCGTTTCCTAGTTCCCAGAATACAGGGGAGGAGAGAGGGAGGGGGAGGGGGGGGGGGGAGAGGAAGGGGAGGGGGAAGGGGGAGACTGGGAGGGGGGCGACTGTATCGACCGGAGATTCGAGAAAAGAGAGAGAAAATACACGTGGTCTCTTTCTCTTCTCTTGGAATAGAAGGAAATGAGAGTAGAATGAAGCCCCAGATATACGCAGGAGAGATATTGATATTAGAGGAATGAAGAAATGAGAATTGAGGGGTCAATTATTCAGATAATATTGGAGATGGATAGACCTATTGAAGTGTTCATACGCTATAGAAACGAACAGTAAAAACTAACAAGGGCGAACAAGTGATTGAATTGTTGCGGGACGAGAAGATAGAAGGAATCTTACTCCTCACTTCTCCATTGAAGGGTCGATTCACTATTAGAATCCACTGATAAGAAATGTGAATAGATCGAAAAGAAGGAGGAAGGGAGGGAGAGAGGGGGAGAGGGGGGGGGGGAAGATGGAGGAGATGAACTTTGATCTCTATTGGAATGATTGATGCACATATGTGGGATGGATGCTACATAGAGTAGACAAAAGAAGGGAAGATATTAGGGGGGAAAGTTTGTAGCAGAGAGATATGAGAAATGAGAAAGTTTTTTCATTGTCCGTAGAGAAGGACAAATGAAAATTGTAGAGTGGAGGGTGCAAAATGGATATTCTTCCTCTCTTTTATACAATGTATTCATTTGTATTGAATGACTCCTCATGGGAAGAAGGAATGAACAGATTCATTGCAAGTGAGTGTTCATTTTAATCTGCAGAGAGAAGCCAATCTATGGATGTGCAACCCCCTCCCCCCTTCCCTCCCCCTTCCCTCCCTCTTTCCTCCTTTGCACTTCAATGATCAATGTACGAAAGGAAGGACTTGGGAAGGAGAGAGAGAGAGAGGGGGGGGGGGAGGGAGGGACGGAGGGGGGGGGAGGGAGGGAGAGAGAGAGAGAGGGGGAGAGAGGGAGGGAGGGAGGGAGACCTACGAGGGATATTTAGTCGAGAAAGGGCATCATGAGAGTAAGAAGAGAGAGAAGATAAAGGTAAGGAATCAGAAAATAGATGATGACTACGTAACTGCATCCTATGTAATAAGGGGATTACGATTGGTAATATCATAGGATTCACAAAAGACATAATAGAGAAAGAATAGATTGTATTTCGACTGAACGATATCAGCTTATTTACCTAATCTGTTATGAATCCCCTACAAAGGCCATTACAAATATAACGATGTTTGCAAAAATTAAGATAAATAAATAAATAGAATAACGGGAGAATGCAAGAAAATTGGCGATTTTGCAAATTTGATGAAATTTAAAATTGAGCCGAAATTGGAATGGTGAGAGAAGAAGAAATGACAGTAGCGAACAAGTTGAATTGAGAATGAGAGGAAGAAAGAGAGAATTAGGTATCGTTCTCAACTCTTTCAAGGTACTTTCCATCGTTGAACCACATAAACATTGTGTCTATCACTCTCTAATCGATATTATGGAGAAGAGAAAAGAGAATTGTGCAGTAACAAATTGTATTGTGTAATGATTAACCTGTGATAAGGATGGACATGACTCTGTTGAGGTGGAGGTCCATGATTAAATCCCTCTCGAATTCCTGTCTTTGAATCCTAAACGGAAAATTAAAGTTCTCAAGAATACTGTAGTTTGTCGAATACTTTTGTACTCATTGACCTTGTGGTTCAATCCATTTGAACAAGGAAGAGGTGTTTTAATGAGGAACCACTTCACTTTGCTCTCACTTCTTTCCGAGCATAGAACCAAAAATCACGTGGAATGTGTGACTGTAGAGAAGGAAGAGAAGTTTGAGTATTTCTCCCCTTCACTCCCCGAGTAAACACTTTGACCTTTACTCTTCAACAATCTAGCACTTTTTTCTTTTTACAAATATCGCCTTGCATAAAGAAAGTATTGTTGTAAGCATAATCAGAATACTTTTAAAAGAATACAAAATTTAAAAGAATTCAAACCATCAAAAAATCTATTTTTGAGGTTTGAAAATTCCAATCTCTCAAAAAGGATTTTAATGTTCTCATCTATGCTCTCTTCAATAATAGAGAAAATAGAATTGTTAATAATACTAACATAATTGGGAAATGAAATTTGAGCGATTCCCTGTCCAATTTCTGTACATGGAGAAGAAAATGATTGACATTGAGAGAAAGATTCCTGCAATAAACATTATTTCATTACACAACATTTCACATTTTCATTTTTTCATGCACATCTTTTTATTCCACACTATTTCATCGTTTAAAAAGATTCTTCACGCGTAATTCGCATTATCTAGGTATAATTTATTTCGCGTGGTCAATTATATATTCCTCTTTCGCTTAGAAAATCATTGGAAGGAGCTCATGAAAAGGATGGATAAACATGCGAAATAGGAATGAAATAGGATCGCCTTTTCATGAACAAACCAACGCTCAGTCCCCTCCATAGATATCCCTTTAATCTATTTTCTTTCTTTATTCGTCACTTCGTAATCAAGATAAGAAGTGTTGATACTCACATGTTTAGTATTAATAATAGGATCTGTAAGAGGGCCAGAAGATGGAATTGATCCATTCCCATTCACATTTCCTACTCTAGATGAACAAGGTCCATTTCCATTCCACGAATCGAATGAGAATGAACGAGATTCCTTAATTATTATATATTCATTTACTATTCTATCTCACTTATTCGGAGTGAAACACATTGACTAATTGAGGGATAGATACCACTCTACTATTCCATTATATTTAGTTGTATTTGCTTCCTCATTCGATTTAATTCATTCATTCTAGAAACACGAACGAGAAATATCTGTGAAAGTGAATCAAATAATCCCCTCGATTTTGATTCTTTGCAATTCGAATTACTCGTTCCTTCTTTTTCTCCATTGCAACTAGTCCCCCATCTCTATCTCTATTCCACTCATGGTCCCTATCTCTATCTCTATTCCACTCATGATAAACAACAGTTACTGTCCCTCTACCCACTCTTATTCCAATTAATAACACACTCGAAGAACAAGAGAGAGAGAGAAAAAAAAGGAGATTCAGAATCGAGTCCTACAACAATCTTCATTTATTCATGGGCTCAATTGGGTATCTTTTAGAGATGGTTTTATTCCTTCTGTTATTGGAATAAATTGGATAGATGGAAGTGTTCTCTTTCACGCAGAAAGAGGAAATCAGTGGTATTCCCTTCTGTTTTTGAGTGGAATTAACGATAGAAGACTCGTCAAATGGAGTATCGTCTTCACATTGTTACCCCCTTGCCTCCCTTCTCCCTGCCCCCCCCCCCCCCCCTCCCCCCCCTCTCCCTCCCCCTCAGACGTTCGTTTCTTCTTCCATACCCCTTCTTCTTATACTCACTTGATTAGCAGGAGGAGTATCCAATTGGGGAGGAGAAAATCGTCTTGGATCGAACATTGGAGGAGTTGCATCGTTATTTGTAGTGGCGAATGAAGACTGAGATGAAACCATTGTAGATGAATCATCCTGAGGAGAAATTAATAGAATCAAGAAGAATAATGAAGGAATCAAACTGACTCTGAAATATCTGTGAGGTTGTTGTGGAGTATCAGGAGGATAATGATGACCTTGTTCATTACTATACGGAGTTCTGAATTGAGGAGGAGGACGACCAGGAAAATTATTCATGTAGAAACGAGAGACCTGATAAGAAACTATTACGGTCTATGATCTCTCTCTCTCTCTCTCCCCCCCCCCCTCTTCCTCCCCTCTCCCTCTCCCTCTCTCACTCCCTACACTACGTGTCCACGAAGTGATAGAATGAAAAAATGAGAAGGAATGGAATACCTCATTAGGTGCAGTGACAGTAGAGATACTCCTTCGAGGAGTTCCCCCTCCTGACCATGAATCCATTTATGATGATTGAAGAGAACTGAAGAGAACTGAAGAGAAATGAAGAGAAATGAAGAGAACGAGGCAGAAACAACCAAATTGGATGTGGAGAGCACTTAGAGAAGAAGAGAGAGATCGGAAAGAGATCAGAGTTCAGAGGAATGGATGAGATGAGGGATGATTAGGAGGAGGAGAGGGAGGGAGGGAGGGAGGGGGGGGGAGTATTTCACTGATAGCATCACCCTGTAATGAACTCACACTCAGAGAGAAGAGAAAGAGAGAAGAAAGGAAGAAATGATTGAGTGAAGAAAGAGAAGGAAAGAATAAGAAGGAAGAAGACTGAAGAGAATGAATGAGTGACGTCCCAATGGATACACAATCAATTCCCTCTTTTGACTCCCTCTAGAGAAGGAGTTACCTTGCAATAATATACAGAGGAAGATGAAGGGATTGAAGAGAGGTGAGAATCGTGAAGAGTATAGGAACGGAAGAGAGAACCATAACAAAAATGGACAGTCGACAACGAAAAGATGAAGAATAGAAGAAGGGAGGTGGAGAGGGAGGGGAGGAGGGGGAGGAGAGAGGGGAGGGGGGAGGAAGGGGAGGAAGAGGGAACACGTGAATAGCTCGTAGATGGGAGATACGAAGATACTAGAGAGAGAGAAGAAGAATAATGAAGGGAGAAAACACGATTGGAAGAGGGGAAGAGTCAATAATACAACTGTGAATCCTCTCTCTATTCTGTGGATGATGAGACTGAATTGATGATATTGTATATGATGATCGAGATTGAATAAGAAATAAGAGAATAGAAGAGACGATGGGGAAGGTACAATGAAAAAGAATGAGAATGAACGAGTTGAAAATTGACCTTTACTTGTAAATACTCGATGGAAAGGGATAAACATTGCAGTGTAGAATAAAGAGAATGAAGAGATAGAAAGAGAGAAAGGAAGAAAGAATGAGATGATTGAAAGAAAGAAAGAAAGAAAGGGAGTTCCATTAGAGGATAGAGAAAGGGAAGTCCCATTGGGAATGAAGATATCTACTTCAGAACATAATGAATAATGATGAAAGTTATGTCACTTGTTGATATTATGGTCGTGAGAATTGCGACTATTTTGCAGAGAGAGAGATGAGAGTAGAGAGAAAGAGACTTCTTACGTCAATTCGACTGGAGACACATGAAAACTATGAGAGTTCTCGAAATGATGAGATAAATAAATGAAGGATATGAATGAATGAAATGAAGAGATGAGATGAAAAAGCTTACTATTGCAGACAAGAGAGTAGAAAGAGTAGAAAGAGTTGTCTTAAGGGAAGGAGAAAAGAGGGGAAAGTGCAGAAGGAATTCATAGATGGAAAAGAGAGAGAGAATGATGATGAGAATTATGGAGAAATAAGAAGAAATGGACTCAAGATGTAAACATTGAATGAATGTTGAGAGAGCGAGACGATTATAAGGTAGAAAGAGAGACGAGAGAGAAGGAGAGGAATCTATCTACCATCGAAGGAGACTCATTTAAGTCCCTTAGGGTAAGGAGAGAAAATGAGAAATGCAAAGGGGATAGAAGAAAACGGTGACGGAAGAGAGAAAGAAACGAGGGAGGGAGAGAGGGGGGGAGAGGGGGGGGGGGAGATTGGGGGTGAGAATGGGATGGAGATTATTCAACGGGTTACAGAGAGAAGAAGAGGCATGCAACAACAGAGACGAAGGATGTAGAAAAGAAGAAAAACGAAGAAGAACGAAAAGGGATAAAGAAGTTGAAGGAAAGAAGAAGGGAAAGGGTAGAGAGAGAGAGACTCACTCTAGAAAAGAGAAGTCTCTTTCTCTCTCGTTCGATCGAAGAAGGAAAAGAGACTGAGAATATTGAGAATTGCAAGGAATAAGATATGGGTAGTGCGATGGGTCTGGAAGGGGAAGAGAGAGGGAGGGAGAGGGAGGGAGGGAGGAGAGTCATGAAGGAGACGAAAGAGAGTGAGAATACGTCACATCACTCTATCGCTTAGTCTTTTAATTATCTCTTGAACGATGTGATCGATAAGCCAACAAGTACTGAAGAGTAGAAGAGAAAATGAACAACTAGTAGAAGATCTAAAGAGTTCTCAATGGAATCTCTCGTCTCTTTCCTTCTCTTTGCCACGAATTGAGAACTGTAGAGAGGAAGGAAAAGGCTGATCAAACAACAATGTGAGAGAAACCGAATACTTAGTTCAATCTGTGGAATATCACGAAGACTTCGAAGGGGAAAAGAAGAGGAAAGAAGGGAAGAGAAGAGAAGAGATGTTTCACTGTGAATATGACAACGCCCGTTCTCTATTATATTGTCAACCGCATACTTAGGGATAATCGAAGAACATAAATTTCAATCAACAAATTAATTTGATTCTGAAATAGTCACGGAAAATACTTATCGAGTTGAAATTGTATATCCTTCTGTGGTTTGTTTGCTCTAGCGATAGATTCAAATTCTCGTTTATCATATTCGAATGATACTTTGAATGATACTACACAACATTATGTACAACAACGATCACAATTCGTATCAATCAATAAATTATGAATTGAAATACCCAGTGAAAAGATGTCGATGTGGAGTTGAATCAGTGTGAGAAGAATCTTGAATTATTATGATTTTTGAAATTATTCAAACTTATGAATTTCGAATTTGCTAAAAAAATCTACGCTGCCCTACATATTCTCATTATTGTTCAAAGGCGAAAAATCGTCACGGTAAACACTCAAGTTTTTTGTTACAATTTTGCAGATAAACATCACAGATCTCAATCTATTCCCTACCTTGAAAACTCATTAGAAATAAAACTAATGGTTAAATATCGATGATACTCGAATAGAAAAGTGAAACTTACATGAACATCATGAAAATGAGAAATATATTCCACATTGCGATGAATACTCGAAAGTATTGAAGAGAAGCAAGAAATTGTCTCATTCGATCTCCAATCGATCGACCAGCAACGTCACCAACGAATTCGGATGCTGAATCTGTTGGAGATTTCGTCCTAAATAGGACAATAAGATTGTATCAATGTCACTGTTTACATTTTTTTCATTACATTAGTTATGATAAATGATCAGTTTATTTTATGTTATCATTGAACATTCTAATGAATTAATGAAGTCACGGTAATTGTCAAAGAAAGTGATTGCAGTCTTGAAGAGAGTAAAAAGCGTGAAGAGAGTGAAGAGAGTGAAGAGACTTACAACTTGAAATTGAGTATAGCAAATGCGTTGACAATGAGTGTTGAGGCAATTATCAATTCAGACAACATTACACTCTGAAATTATTTATTCACGAAATAATCATAATTAACACGAATGAAAAGGAGTTGAAATGACGAATGATATTGAAGAGTAAAGAAGAGTCGCGAGTTGGCCACATCCGGGAAGAAAAGACAGAATTAGAGCACACTACCGGCTCTCACTCTCAATGGATAGAATGTACAGTATCTATGACGGACACATTTAGTGTTACATATTTGAAGAAATAGTAACTATGAATTCGTGAAAAAAAAATTATATCGTACATCGCTCCCATTACCGAACAAACGGCCTTTTCTACCTTTTTGGCCTTTTTTCCCTTTAAGCGAATTCACGCTTAATATTCTTGTTTTTTGTTTCATATTTTTTATCCACCCCCATAACTGGACGAATACAAAAATTGGCCGGTGAAATATTATTTTATAAATGGGTGAAAAATGAGAGCCGTTATCTCTATTTTCAATTAAAATACGGCTCTACCGTAATCTCCACGTCATCACAAATTTTCCGTACATTTTCTGTATTACGGCTGTAATTTTTCACCCATTTAAAATAATATTTCACCGGTCAATTTTTGTATTCGTCCAGTTATGGGGGTGGATAAAAAATATGAAACAAAAAACAAGAATATTAAGCGTGAATTCGCTTAAAGGAAAAAAGGCCAAAAAGGTAGAAAAGGCCGTTTGTTCGGTAATGGGAGCGATGTACGATACAATGGGATTGATTGAAGATGGAAGAATAGTCGATTGTGACTGTGAAGAGAATAATTATAAGTGAGTGGATAACAGTTGATTTCTCTCTTGCTGTATCATAATCATCTCACGGATTGAATGACAGTTATGCGATTGTATATTGAAGAGAGGAGTGTAGAGAGGGGCAAGGGGGGGGGGGACAGAAGGGAGAGGAGGAAGTGGAATAGCTCATCTATCCATCCATCTGTCATTATTTCTATGCATAGCTTCATCACCTCTGGAGAGGGTCAAGTATCAATTTGTCCCGTTATGAAAAGGAAGTGAGAAGAGGAAACAGTGATCTATTCCAATCTGTCGTATAGAATAATCCAGTTCTAAATTTCATACATCGATATAATATTGTTCGATGTAATAGATGGATGCCCTTCATATTCTTTCTTTTCTACTTCAATCTTTTCAATCTATCATCATTTTAATGATGATGATAGGATAATGTTCCAATTGTGTCTCAATCCATCTCTCTTCCTTCCTTCTGCTCATTTCCTTCTCAAGGGACATTTCCTCTCTCTCTCTCTCTCACACTCTCTCTCTTTATTCGCTTCAATCCCCTCATTCGAAGCTCATTATTCGAACGATCCACTCAATTATTTATGAACGACTCTTCAAATCGTACCAATTCTTTTCAATATTTTATCAAATATGCAAATGTTCTTCTGTTTTCTATTGACATTTAGTGATGTAGAGTGAGGAAACTATCCTCTCCCCCTACCATTTCTCTCTCTTTTCTCTCTCTTCCTTTCCCCATCTTCCAATTCATTCTTCTTCTGACTAAGATTGGCGGGAAGAAATACCATAAGAGAGGATTCAGATGTAGATACTATTCTCCTTCAATCGTTGCGATAAACTCTTCATTATTCAATCTGCATCATTCACTTTTGATTACTATTATTCCCCATCACAATTCTGAATAGATTAGATATATTTCTTTCTACTATGAATATATTTTCTGAAGATAATCCACAATCATTTTCCCTCCCCCCCCCTTATTCTACAGTATCCCTCATCGGTATTCGATGTATGCACAACTGTCTCCAAGGTCACTCCTTTTCTCTATTGAATTGTTCCTTTCCTTGTACCGTATCCCCAATGATCTCCTTCCCTCTTCTATGCTTCTCCTTCTCACTTCTCATTATAATTTAGTGTCAGAAGGAGGAATTGATTCCTCTGCGTCTCTCTCTCCTTCTTCTCTCTCTCTCTTTCCGTCTGTCACTCTCTCTCTCTTCTTCTTCCCTCCAGTCAGCTGCTCCCTCAACCAATTCGAAGTCCCGATTCCATCCTTGGTCCTGTCCCCCTCCCCCCTCCCCTCCCCTCCTCCCCTTCCCTCCTTCCATCCCAATCAGTGACTGATCCTACTCCCAAAGTGAGTTACTCATTCCATTATGAGTCTCTTTCTCTCTCTCTCTTCATATCTCCCTCTATCTTCCTCTTCCTCTTCTCTTTCATCCTCTCACTTCTCTATTCTATCACAACAGTTACACTCTATCTTGTCCATCCATCCCCATAAGCCTCTTGTCTCTCTCTCTCTCTCTCTCCTGTCCTTCTATTTCTCCATCTCTCTTCATCACTCAATCACTTCATTCAGAAATGCGAAATATCGTGGCACTGGCAATATTCACATGGATCATTGCACTTATTTATTTCATGAATAATATAATGTATGTGCAGAAGAAAGGTGAGTATAGATATTCTTCTTTTTCCTCTCAGTTTACGGATTTATCATCGTAAATTGTTAGAGAAAGAAGAGATGGAAGGAATGAAACGTGGATTCTTTATATTGCAGAAGGATTGGATGAAGGAATGATCGATAAATTGAGAGCTGCACTTGAAGGAATTGAAGAATTGAAAGAGCAGAATGTTAAATTGAAGGTTACTAATATAATAAAGTTTTCAATAATGTGATACACACCATGTCAACAGAGTCCATTGTGAAGTACCCCCCCCCCCTTCTTTTTCTCTCTCTCGTTCCTTATGAGTAGTATGATCTCTTTTAGTCGCTGGCAGAAGAAGAGAAGAAAGAACATACAGAGAATGTGAGACTACTCAATGAGATTCTACATCAGAAGAAAAGAGAAGGAAAATTAAGTGAATGGAAGGAAAAAGAACGGGAAGGAAAAGAAAAGGAAGAGAAGAATGAAAAAATGAAGAGTCAATTGTACTCAAGTGATCATGAAAAGCTCAGGTTTGAATTTGAAATTTATTAAACACATTTTTACGAATTCCAATTCAGAAAAATGCTCGATGATCGAATAATCGAAGCATTTTTCTATGCTAAGAAATATGTGGGAGACAACAAAACAGACAGGAAATCTGTCGCCAATCATCTAGAGAATCAAGTAAAAATGTATTTTTCATCATCCTCTTATTAATTAATTTAGCTTCTCTCCCTCATTGGTCTATCATATCAATTCTCTGAAGTGGACCAAGCAGAAGAATGGAGAAGGAAATCTCTTGCCAATCTCACTCAACACATTCAGGTCACTATTATTACTCCCCCTTTTGTTGAATCTGAATTGGGAGTTGGAAGAAGGGAAAGAGCTCTCTATTGATACTCTTTCAATTCATTTCAGACCACAATCGATCGTATTCAAAATCCATCGAATTGTTCCAAAGCAAAGTGAGTGGAATTATGACTATCTCATTGAATCATTTACGTCGTCAGAAAATCAAAATGGAAAATCATTTACTTTCCCATTCTCAGTAATTATATTAAATTACCACACACAAAGAATGCAAGGGGGGGGGGAATATTTACTGATTCGGGTCATAATAATTGGTATATCGTCAGAATTCTTGTGTGCAATCTGGACAAACAGTGTGGATTCGGGTGTCAATTACACCATGTCGCTTATTGTTTCGTTGTCGCTTTCGGAGAAGGAAGAACACTCGTTATGGAAGGAGATGGAAAAGAATGGAGGTTAGAATTATAGCGAAGGCGTTCTTTAGAATATCACGCCTGTCACGAGAAAATCGAGCTGGGGGTGGGATTGGAGCGAAATTCGCGAAATGAGTTAACATCAGTTTTAGGCACCTCTAGGCATGTCCTAACATTACCCAAAGTCCCATTGTGCAGAATTCATTTTGGAGCTCCCTACACCGGGTTGGTATCCTGGATCCCCAACTTTAACCGTTAATATCTCCGTTCTGGTGCATTTTTGCGACAAATTGTTCTAAGATTAACCCCAGCTAATTTTTGATGCTCTTTTGATCTGTCCCGGTTAGAAGTCATGAGAGTGCCGCTGGGCGGTGGTACACTCTATGAGGCATAACTCAAAAATGGCCGATTCGCGGGAGCCCAGTTAAAACTATGTTGTACATCTCGTCAAGATCTTTCGAATGAGTGGCTTACAGAAAGTATAAAGTCATGGAGACGTATCGTTCATTCCCTTGAAAGTTTCCCGATCATTTGAAGTCTTTTTTATCCCATCATTTCTCACCCCGTAACAACAAATCAGCGCGAATGAGAGTGAAACACAACTGAAAATGAAAAGTGAATGGCTCATTCCATTCCGCGCTCGCAGAAGTGCGCTGTGTCGGTGTGGAATGATGGAGTAAAAAAGACTTCAAATGATCGGGAAACTTTCAAGGGAATGAACGATACGTCTCCATGACTTTATATTTTCTGTAAGCCACTCATTCGAAAGATCTTGACGAGATGTACAACATAGTTTTAACTGGGCTCCCGCGAATCGGCCATTTTTGAGTTATGCCTCATAGAGTGTACCACCGCCCAGCGGCACTCTCATGACTTCTAACCGGGACAGATCAAAAGAGCATCAAAAATTAGCTGGGGTTTGTCTTAGAACAATTTGTCGCAAAAATGCACCAGAACGGAGATATTAACGGTTAAAGTTGGGGATCCAGGATACCAACCCGGTGTAGGGAGCTCCAAAATGAATTCTGCACAATGGGACTTTGGGTAATGTTAGGACATGCCTAGAGGTGCCTAAAACTGATGTTAACTCATTTCACGAATTTCGCTCCAATCCCAAAAAAATCCATTCTAGCTCGATTCTCTCGTGACAGGCGTGATATTGATATATTTTCTCATTCTTAATTTCACAATTTAAATATTGGAATTGCAGATATTCTCACAATGGATGGACATCTACTTTCCTTCCAGTCACTTCTTGTACAGTCAAAGATGTTATCGCAGTGAGTTTTATTACAATTTATTATCCAATTCACACTTTAATCAACCCGGAAGGAATCCTTATTCTACTATTGTTGTAGAGGATAAACTCGTTAGAAACCTTCTGCTCAATTAGTTTCCTTGATTGGCTTCTCTGTGGGGGAGGAGGGATATGTTTATCAATGTATATCAATGTATGTCTAACAAATATGGTGTCACACGGGAAACAAGTAATACAACAATGAATATTCAACTTGAAATACATCGTTTTCAGGGATCGGGTCCAGTGAATTGGGAGAGTGATCGATCAGCTCGTGTTGTTTCCCTTCCAATCGTCGATTCACTTCGAATTCTTCCTTCTTATCTTCCTCTTTCTTTCCCTTCTTCTATCTCCGATCAACTCATCAAATTCCATACGAATCCACCTGCATTCTTCATCGCACAGGTTATATTTTCAGTTTGAAGAGTAGAAGAAAGTTCGTATACCAATCTCCAAAAGTATGAGTGACTGAAAGAGAATGTGAATTCTCTTTAACTAAGAACGAGACGATGGGAAGTGAAGACTAGCCAGACTTGGACAGGATTTCCGACTCATTACCTTCCTCTATCTCGTCTCTTTTCAGTTCCTTTGGTATCTGATGAGAAGCAATGAAGAACTACAGAAACAATTGAATGAAGCGAAAGAGAAGATTTCATTTAGTCAAGGTTTGTTTATCGAAAGACCCAGAGTTAATCAAATGATTATGAGATGAAAGTAGGTGAAAGAACGAGGGTAAAAGGGTGCTAATCGAGACTGAATTAGACAATGAAATAGAGAAAGAAAGGAAGGAATAGAAAGGGAATGGATTGGGAAGAGACTGAATTGCATAGATCTCCGGTGCAAGTGTGACACTTTCCTTTTCCATTCATTGCCATACAATTAGTGAGAAGATTAGTACATGAGATTGGAGGATTTGATAGATCATTACATCCTTTGTATACATTTGTCACTGTAATTATGATTGAAGTGAGATAGAATATAGATATAGACTGACTTCCACTATTGTCACAAGTGAATTTCATGCATTGATAGACGAAAGGAGGGCAAGACATCGTTGATATTCCTTGAATTGTATTGAGAACATTGCACTGAAGTCCCTCTGAAAGTTTGGATTTCGCAGTATTCAATGATTATCTTGTGAATGAAATGAATTGAAAAGAGAAGAAGCCAGTGACCTGATAGTGAGAATAGTGAAATGAGTAGAAGAGGATAGATCATAGTGGGGAGAATTCGTTGTGTGGACTAGTAACAGTGAGAATGAGAGTGTTTGAGAGAGGAAAGGAGGGATGTCCAACAATGGTCGTCAACAGTGACCATACGAATTTTCTATCACTATTCTTCCTTGGAAAGGGAAGAGACGTGAGTCATTGTGGAGTCAAGTGAATGACCACTGAGAAATGGTGGAAACGGAGATGAATAGATACCATTATAGGTCCGATTGTGGGAGTACAAATAAGAAGAACGGATAAAGTTGGAACTGAAGCGGCATTCCACTCATTGGAAGAGTATATGGAGTGGACTGAGGTCACATTTATAGTTATTTAATATTGTTTTATCATTGAATCACTGATGATACTCTTAGAATAAGAACAATATGATTATTGTTCAGATCTATTTTAAAGTTGAAGAATCTCGTCAAGGAAAAAAAGTTAAGAGAAGAATATTCATTGCCACTGATGATCCTTCTGTATTCAAAGAGGCTAAAGAGAAGTTAGTTCATTCATTTTGTATCCTTTGAGAATACTAAATAAGTACCGTAGATGGGTGAGAATAAACTAATTCAATACAGATATCCTTCATACGAGATCTTTGGTGATGAAGGAAATGCAAATACAGCTCAATTAGATAGAAGATACACTGATTCTTCCCTTCTTGGAGTGATTACTGATATTCAATTATTATCTCATTGTTCACATCTTGTGTGCACATTCTCCAGTCAAGTAAATCCCTTCTTTCATAATCCCTATCCACTATCCAATCTCCTCTCAGGTGTGTCGAATGGGATACGAACTGGCTCAAGTTCGGCAGAATACGAGAGGAAATGAATTCCATTCTCTCGATGATGTCTATTACTTTGGAGGACAACAAGGTAATACTCTCGTTTAATCATCCAATCTCTTATTCATCCTCTTCAGCTCACGAGCAAGTAGCAATAGAGAAACATGTGGCTGAGAATGATAGAGAAATCGATATGGAGGTTTGCATTAAATATTATCATTATGAATTGAAGTCGATCTTTTTAGGTGGGAGATCTTCTTGGAATAGCTGGAAATCATTGGGATGGATTCTCGAAAGGAACTAACAGAAGAACGGGAAAAGTCGGTCTTTATCCTTCCTATAAGGTTAAAGAAAATTGGAGAATCGTTGATTTCCCTGCCCTTCCACCTCTCTAGAACTAACTGAATTTAATTATTAACCATATTTTATAAATAGAAAACCTCTAGATATTATCAATCATAATAATAGATAGCTCATTGATAACCGTGTGATAATTCCCGATCCCAGTCCCGTCGCTAATTTTGCCTTCACATTTTATTATCGGGTCTGAATATTATAATTGTTATATTTTAAATTCTCTACAAATCAATGATTTGTTCGGGCATTTCGACTAATTCATAATTTATTGCACAACTAATATCAATTTGTTATTGATTGTTGCTCTATACTTTCATACTGGTTTCTAACTCTTTTCTAGTCAGTGACAATCAAAATTTCTGGGCTTTATCAAAATTGAAGAACTCTGAATGGTTATTGAAAGAAATTATGATAGACTGTTACTATTTGCTGATAAAGATTATTTGGTCTGGCATGAAATTCGTTATCTGATTTCCTCAGAATTGTTCAGGTTGGAATGTTGAAGGATGGAATGAAACACGATGAGTTGGAGATCGAGAACTAAATGAGTTACAGATGAAGATCCAATGAGTAATTCTTACCTTGCATCACTATTTCTTCTCTCTGTCAATTTCTCTCCTTCTCCTTCCTTCTCTTTATCCACATTGACACTTTCATTAGATGGACGACGAGAACTATAATAATCAATAGAAGGAAGACCTCTCTCAACTTACTCTCTAATCGATAGAATTGTTCTATCACTATCATTGTCCTTTCCACTCACTTCTGTACAACGAGATGTCGATTGACTTCGCCTCTTCAATCAAAGATAGAAAGAGAAAGACTCAGACAGAACTTACATTTGGTCTCTTGAAGTAGATAACTTCCTTATTTTCAACAATAGTCGTTCTCTTACTCTCTTTGACTATTCTATCCACATCCATATCAGAAGAGACAAGAGTTCGATGGTTTACCTGCTGGAATTGAGATACGAGAAGAAGGAAGAAGGAAAGTACTCACCTCCATAGATAGTTAGTAGTTGAGTTGACTGAGAGGAATCTTCCTTTTGTCGACTCATTTCTTCCCTTGGATAATCCCCCACTAGAAGAAGACGATGAGTTGTGTGAGAAAAGAGAAGAGATAGAAGGACTTTATCGATTATGAAATACAATGAGACGAAAGAAGGGAATAATCATAGATCGAAACATTCTCTACATTCTTCTCCTCTCCATCCGAGACAATCCAAACAACGTTTATAGTTATCCTCAATGAACAAACTCATTCTATGCACGGAAATGTGTGATATTCCATCACTTGTTCAGATGAGAAATGGGGAAAAGAGAAGGGAAACTGACAATTCCTTTTGTTTGATCACAGAACCAATGACACTCAGCAATCCATTCCTTGCACAGAGTAAGAAGACATTGAGTTATCATACCATCCAACTACAAGTATTATCAACCATACTTCATATTATTTATTTTTTCAAGTTAATATAATAAGTGCTTGCCTCAGCGACACTACTTCTAGTGACTCCTGTAGGGGGGACATTGTAAGAGTAGATCAAAGGAAGAAGAAGGAAGAGAATAAGGGCGATCCGCATAATTGATACAATACGGGAGATATCTCAGACCATTCCATCTCTCCCCCTTTCACTTATCCCTTCTCTCTCTCTCTCGCATTAGTCCATCCATAACACAAATAAGAACCCTAATGTTCTCTCGTACCAATCTCGTTTCTAATACATTCATCATAATCTATCTAACAAGAACATTGTATTTTCGTAATATCATCAGTCATCGTTCAAAGTGATAGTTTCGAAAGAGTTCTTTCTCTCTATCGTTCTTGCAATGGCTCTTCAGTGTCTCTTCTAGAAATGAGTTACTCTGCAAATATTTATTCTTCTTTACTCAGGATGCGACCAGAGATAGAACAAAGTGAGAAAAAGTGAAGAAGAGAGGGAATTGTGAATGGCAATACTGAGATGGAACCTGTATGAATCATTAAATTCTCTATCTACGACGACCATTATACGAATTTGACTGAGAATTCTGATTGAACTGATTTGGCTGGTTCTGATATTGATTATTCGAGAACTGATTGTTCGAGTTTTGATACTGGGAGTTTTGATATTGATTAGTTTGGGGTTGATATTGATTATTCTGGTACTGATTATTCTGGAATTGATTCTGGTTCTGAATCTGTTGGTTATGATATTGGTTATTATTTTGGTCGAACTGGGGAGAATTTCCATTCTGAAGAGGTCCAATAAACTGCTGACTGTACTGAGAATTTTGTACTTGACCAGCCTGAAAATGGATTTTATAATTGAAGAATGGCGATAGAAAGTGACGAATACCTGGCATGAAGATTGAGAGCAGAAACAAGGAAGAGTGGGCATTTGAGGCGAAGAAGATGAAATGTTAGGGAAGGATTGAGATTGAGGATTCCATGATAGAAGAGTTTGCACGAAATTACCCATCTACAAGAGAGAAAAAGAATTTCAAATGAGATGAATAAACTAACGGATGCAGAAAGAGCTCTTCCATATTGAGTGAGAGCTTGTTCGAATTGAATCAATTGTTGTTGTTCAGTCTGATTGAGAGGACGAGAAACTCCATTCTCAACCACTTGTCCATTCTGAATACGATATTTACGACTATCTAGTCATGATCGTGCAAGAACAAAATGATATTGAAAATTAATAAATTACCTGGTAAACGCATTGTCCATTGTTGAATGAATATTGAGAGAGTTGGGCACTGTTTCCATTTGATGAAATTCCATTCGGATTCTGAGACCATTGCTGTTGACCATTCTGAGTCGTTTGGAATTGCTGGTTCTCATTGAATTGGTTCTGATTCTGGTTGAACTGATTTGGATTCTGAGTGGATGATTGGAATTGTCCATTCTGATTGTTCTGTGTAGATCCTGAGTATCCATTGATGACATTTCCATCAGCATCATAAATCGGCTCAGAAGGTCCAGAAGATTGTTGACTCTGATCAAATTGTTGATTGAATCCTTGTTGATTCTGTTGATTGACTGATCTTCCATATTGATCATATTGAATATTCTGTCCAATTGGAGTCTGTTGAGCAGGTTGAGTATACTGAAGAGTCTGAGGAGTTGAAGATTGGAATTTATTCTGATTGGATTGATTGGGGGATTGAGTTGACTGGAATTGCTGATTCGATTGGAATTGATTCTGATTGTTGAACTGATTGGAGTTCGGAGTAGACGATTGGAACTGCTGATTTTGATTGAATTCAGAATTCTGAGTCGATTGTTGGAATTGAGAAGATTGTCCATTCGGTTGACCATAGAAGTTCTGTTGTTGATTGGATGGATTGTATTGGGGTTGATTCGCAGGTGAGGTCGATCCCCCAATCATCGTATATTGACTACTCTGTACATATTGACCATTCTGGTATTGCCCATCTGCAAACATTATATTTTAAATAAAATTTTGAGAAATAGACTGAATGTCATATTTTATCGAGGCTGGAATTTCGTGCATAAAGGTGAGTAAAGAGAGAAGGAATTGTGACAAATTAGATTTCGGAATATCTCAAGAAGATTCGTGTTATTTCTGCCTCGCTTGTTCCCAATCTAATAAATTAGAATGAAGATGGAGTGAGACTTACATTGGGAGTCTTGAGAAAAAACAATTATAGGGAGAAGAAGGAGAATGAGAATCATAGTTACTGAGGAGGAGAAGTTACTCTCACCGCTTTTATCTGAGAGTTGAGGAGAAGGAGAACGGTAAACATTGCATGTTGTGTGGTGTGTGCGAGAAAGTGTGCGAGTATAGACGACGTTTATCACAATAAACATAAGCTTCACATAAATAAGATGAGACTAGCATAAATATTGGATGAGATCAAAGATGAAGAAATCACTCGAGATATTGAGATAGAGATCTTATTAGAGATTCATAATATTGCTATCTAGATTGGATTGAAGACCTATTCTTACTTAACATTTTCTTCCCCTAGTGAGATATTTCCTGCTCCATCGATGGTACAACACCATTGAAGACCATTCATTTTATGACCCCAACTTGCATGAGAATCTTCTTTCTTGTAGAATTTACACTGAAGTTTCGTTCTAAGAACACCGCCAGGTCCCTGAAAATTGTTATTTATATCTAGTAACTATATGAATGGTACAAGAACTATTGCTTGCACTTCTTCTTTTTGTCACAAGTATCTTTGTAGTGAGAAAGTTCCATCGAGATAGAAGATTGTTTGATCTATCTCACGCTATGAACTGTGAGTGAGAATAGAAGGAACGATAATAATAAAGAAGAAATTACTTGTAGATTCAATCCTATGTTTTCTCTTGCTCCTCTTTTCGTTGGAGTAATTCCAGTTGTATTCCAATCAGCTCCATACTTTCCTGATGAGATTCCTTCTACTGTTATAGCCAGATCACTTCCTCCAATATGAAGATGACTGCAATGAATTCAATCAAACTTATTGTAATCATACCACAATCTTAAATTGACTGTTAACTCACTGGAATTCAACATGAGGTTTTGTCTCTATAATCACTTTATATTTTGTATCAATGGCGAATTTGAGTGATCGACTTCCCCCTTCGAATCTCGCTCCGTCCACTTTGAAGGCGATTGGCTCATCGTGTTCTACACTCCTTAAGTCAAATTAAATTTAAGATATTGAAGGGAAATACTCTTTGAATTATCCTCATGATAAATGTGTTAGAACGGGATTAAAATACAATAAGAGAGAATGATGTCACTCTTCGGAATACTCGCATATTCCATTAGAAGACACCAAATTGGATTGTCTCATCTCACTTCTCACTCAGGAAGGAAGGAAATCTATATGGGAGAGGAAATAATTTACTCTTTTTATTGAGATTAATCAATAGAGAGAAAGAGAGAAATGACATCAGGCAGAGATTCGAAATTGGAATAGAGAAATAAGGATTGAGACCCATTCTCTCTATTTTATGTGACAGAGGAATCCATTCTTCTTTTCGAATGCTTGTGGAACGAATAAGGAAAGAAGTGAGGGAGTGAACAGAACGGAAAAATGGACCACCCATCTAAGGCAACAGATGTAGACCGTATCATATTTCCACGTGTGAAGCGAGACTCCATTTGTGTTTGTTGTTTTCTCTTTGAGAAGAGAGAGAGAGAAGGAGAGAGAGAAGGGAGGATATGTAGAGTAAGACAAAGATGGCCCGTTATAATGAAAGATGGTGTGGGGTTGAAATGAACTAACCTGAAGGAGAGAGAAAGGGTAAAGGATGATGGAGTTGAAAGGGGCATGTGAATACTGAGAGAGAGGAAGAATCGATGGAAGGAAGGGGAGGGAAAGAGGACTGGAAAAGGGAAGAAGAGAGATCGAAAGGAAGAGATACACATGAAGATATCCAATGAGAATCATCACTATCATATGGGAAACAGATTGGAAGAGATGGATACGGTAACGGGAGAAGAAGGAGGAAGGTACAATAGAGAATGAATGAAAAATGAATACCACTTGTTATCTACAGAAAGCTCATTCTTCTGTTTATGTTTACAATCGTCACAATGATTTACTCTCAATGATTCACATGTTGTTATTTTAGATCGTTCAGTGACATTTCGATAAAGATTGAAATCTCCAGAACATCCTTACTATTTATCTAGGTAGAAAGATAAACATGCATGACATTCTCACAAGCTGCTGAAAACTTTTTTATATTCTTTGCCATATACATTATTAGATGCGTCGAATTCATGCTTTTTCGTCATGTGATTATATTTCCGAAAGAAAGATTTGTGCATGTGATAGCGGAATAAAATGTATTGTATACGTGTATTCAATGTGTTATGTTTGCCATAGCTAAAACGCAATTTTTATTATTATTGTGAAACAAAGTAGATTTTTGATATCAGAACTACAGTTATTATCAAAAGTATATTATTTTTGAAACTGCTCTAGCACTAAAATAGGTACGGTAGGAAAAGTTCGTTTTCAAAAACTCTTCCGGGGATCTCCCTGCGGATCGAAGCGAGCGGGTTACTGTAAAATTCGTCAGCCATTCGCTGGCCAAGTCCGATGCACAATTATCGATTTTCCCGTCTTATTTTTGTTATGTTTGCTGTCCGTATGTGAGGAACAAGTTAGAATGCATCCATCGCGGTGTACAACGCGGTGTACAACGGTGCCACATTTTGTTTCTCTTGCGCTTATTCGGATCCTTAATTCAAGCTAGCTATCCGAACTGTGTTGTATTTATTGCTCGATTTTCTCTTTTCTGGTGCAGAATTACCTAAAGAGATCATTCTTAGCAGAAATTACAGGTAATGGTGGCCACAAAGATTCTGGAGGCCGTCAAGTGGTCGGCAGAGACGGTCAAGGGAACCGCCCTTGTTCTGGCTCACCCCAATGCCCCCGTTCCCGCGTCCCAGCTTCATCCCAGGATGATGGCTAGGCCCTGGACTGCTCAGGAATATGTGAGCCTTTTTATTTATATCTGGGAATGGTTATATTGAAATTCAGCTTTCAGTTATTTATTGTTGTAGAAAGTTGCATTAATGGATCAAGTAGCAATACTTGTATTTATCCCTTTCGTGTATGCAGAATAATATGAAATGAATCTATTATAGATCCGCATGTGGTCGTGGCGTCACTGCTGGAAGTTCCTCCCCGTCTTCCGATTCTACATCTACTCTGGAATCATCATCTATGGAGTCTACAAATTCGTCCTCCCCAGTAAGCGTCTATGGCGATAACAAAAAAATTACAAAAAGTTTCCAATCAAAAAAAAAACTAAGCACCCTTTTCCCTGCTGATAGAAACGCACTCTATGTACGTTCGTTACAATCGTGCACGGTCACCCGTTAAAAATTATTGATTTTACAAACATGACGACTACTCCTTATACAATGTTATATTTTCGACCGTTTTATGTGCAAAATTTTTTAACGTTTTGAAAGCACGCCCGTAAAAGTAAATGTCTAGTTGCTTGCGGTTTCCCGTTCGAAGAAGTTGCAAAAACACAACTTATGATAGCAAATCATGCCTTCACTAATATTAGCAATATATATGTTACTTTTAGGTTTTTCAAGTGACAAGGTGTTTGAAAATTTGCTTCTGATGTTAATGATCCCCCCTGTAATTTTTTTATTCGTAAATTGAAATTTGATACCATGCTTTATTGCAAATTACATTAACCCGGTTGTTTATTCTCAACTATTCTTGGATTTAATCCTTTACGTAATTCGCAATTATTTTATACATATACTGCGATAGTAGCACTTCTTTGTTTTCCCGGGACTAAGTTAGTCCCTTTTTTTCATATGCTAAGTTTAAGCATGGTTTTGTGCTCCTTAGCCACTGCTGAGCTACCAATGTCATAGTTGTTTGGGTTGCGGATCGGCGGAGCTCCGCGGAGTTGTTTTCGTGGAAAAAAAATCGGCGCTTCGCGCCTTTTTGCGGGTCTGCGTAGTGTGAATTTTTCTTATTGCGGATCTCCGGGAAACCTTAGTGCTTAGCGATTGTAGCCCCGGAAAATAGAGCAAGCATTAATAATCAAGTTCTATAATACAACTGCTGAAAATTTACTATTAAATATTGAATTGGAAAAATGGCAGTAAAAGTTTTCGCATTCTAGCATTCATGATTTTTCAAATTGAAAGATAATCTTTTTTTCAGTCAAGCCCCGTCACAGAATCATGTACACGAAGGGCAAGGAAGACGGTCACCATCACGAGGTATTTTATTGTTTCTTTTCGTTTTTATTATTGATATCTTCGTGTTCAAACACACTATCTTTAAAATTTTTTTGACAATATGCAAGGCTACCGTTTGTTTAATTTCCGGACATTGTATTTGTTATATACAGTGAGCGCTGATTATTTATTTGTCGTTGTCATCGTTGGAATATATATTACTTGCAGGTCGAGCACTGGTACGGAATCCGTCAGAAGCTGGCCGATAAGGAGTATTTCAAGAAGTACAATCCTCTGAAGAAGGCAGGAGAGGCCGAGGTCGGAGGTCACTAGGATGGAGAGTTATTGAAGTAGTTACTCCCTTTGATTTGTACCAGCCTTAGAGCGAGATAAAGTTTCTCTATCCTACTCGATGATCTGTGTTGACAAGTTATGTGATTACTGGAGTAAGTGATTATGCTGTTGTTGCTGCTATGAATCAATCGATGAGGGAGTGTTGAGGGGGCGGAGAGAGTGACAGAGAGAAGAGAGACGAGACAGAAGAGAGAGGGGGAAGAAGTGTAAGAAGAGGCCTTCTCTATCTCTAGCAGAGTGCGATATCCACGCTGACCACTCTTATATTTTATTCAATTATTTGTATTCATCCTTAATGTACTGTATTCTCCTTGTACCGTATCGATAATAAAGTAATGGCCACTCGATCTCCCCCTCCATTGGTATCGGCCCCTCATGGACCCACTGACCGTCCTACAACTACCATATCCACCATTGTTGTCAAGGCAGGAGAGGAAGCATTTCTTACTGTAGGATTACTACAGGTACAATTAATCTTTCATTTTTATTATTCATTCTCATTTGATTCGCATAGTTGATCAGAATGGAGACAAATCGTGTACTCGAATTTCTCCCCTCTAAAGACGGATCTCAATCTGATCCCCTCTCTCTCAACTTATTTTCCCATGTCTCTCGTGTCATTCAATGTGTAAATCTGAATGTTATGTTTTCCTTAACCTCCGAGAGAAGACACAAATCAGGGATAGGGAATGGAGATAGGAAAGGAAGGACTGGGAATACAGTGTAATAGAGAGACAGAGATGGAATGGGAACATAGGGAAAGATAGATCGAAGCGATGATTTATTGAGATATTCCCATTCAGTTGCACGCCTCTTTCAATTTGCTTACTTTTATCATTCTCGAGAACTGAATAACATACGAAAAATAGAAAATATCGATATCTAGGATTGAAGAGTATGTATATGAAAAATGGCTGATATTCAAATGATTTATCTGTGTTAATCTATAAATGATATATATTTAGAGCGGAGAATTTGCTCGTCTTAGGATAGATGAAATGAGACCTCCTCTTCTATCGATTGGAAAGAATGAAGAAGAAAATACAAAACTACTCAATATCCATCAGAATCTGCTCAAGAAATTAAAGGTTTTTCATTAAATATGATTCGAAACGGAATGTTAATTGAGACGAAAGAATGCGAGTGTGAGGCCCTTCTAGCACGAGCAGCTGCTCTCCCTACAGAGAAAGAAGAAGATGAAGCTAAAGTTGATCATCCATCTATCCACTTGTCATTCCATTCCATCTACAGGTGTATACTGCAATGGCTATATCACTCGATTGTACGTGGAGAGAATTATTGAGAAGACTTCATTTGAGAGAGAATCTACTCATTGATATCAATTCATTCTATCGACTAATAGCTAGCCATGAAGAGGTTGGACATCTTTCCTTCACTTGAATTCACTCCTCTCTTCACTACTTTATCATCTCATTTTGTCACTGCACCAGTCCTCTTTGTATCCATTTATTTCGTTTTCCTGTGAGAAAGAAGTCATGAGGTGTTCTAAAAGGGCTTATGAGCAAAATCTTTTCTCCTTCCCATGAGAGTGAAAGGTTTTCGTCTTGATTTATCTCGACGAGAGAACGTCAGAATACATAGGAAGAGAGATTTATTACTCTATCGGAAGTATGTTGAAGGTATCTCGAGTATGCATCTCAGCAATTTCATCCCTTTCTCAATCTCAATCTCCCGATGGACTCGCGAGACAAATTGGAGTGTCTGTCAATGGTAAGAGAGAGAGATTGGATTAGAGATGTTCGAATGATGAAATGATATTCGAGGGAAGAAATAGAGTGGAATTTCAGAGATAGTTGATATAACTGCACGAGCGATGGAATCGGGAAGTTCAGTTATGGGACAATTGAGAGTTATCGGAGAATTAAGTGATAATTATGAGAGAGAACAAGAGATTTATCAAGCAATGTTAGTCATCGAAGGAGCCATGCTCAAGTGAGTACAAGAGGTCCAAAAATAATGCATATATATATATATATATATATATATATATAAGAGTCTCTTCTATTCATGAATATATCACGAAATTCATTCTGTCCTTTTTACTTGGAGATGTTGAAGGATTTTACATAATTTCAGAATGGCCTCAGAATGGAATCACGTTGAAGATTCATGGGTTGAAGAAAAGAAGAAGAGAATGGAAATGAATGAAAGCGGTCAGGGAGAACAAATGGATAAGGAGATTGAAGAGGTATTATGAACACGGAAACGAGCGAATGTCGATTGATTATGCAGATTGGAATGTGGTTGGCCCATGCTGGAAAGAGACTAAAAGCATCTACTGAAGAGGGGATGAAGATTATTCTTGCAGAGGCTCAGGTTAATGAATACCCTTAATTCTAAAAATGCATTAAAATCGATTACCGCATTGAATTTTCCATTATTCTGCTGAATGAAATTTATTGACAGGAACAACGAACTCGTCTCATTGCCATTATTTCTCAAACTGAAGACGATCGAAAATTAGCGCAGGCAGGAGAATTAGCACGAGGAGTTGAGGAATTACTCGCACTTACGAGGTATCAATCGATTAGGAATCAATTGAAGAGAAGATTGATTATAGAGCAGCATTGAATAAGGGATCAAGACTTAGAAACTTCTTCGTTTCGGCTACGAATGTGAGTAGATAAATCAAACCAACAATCACAATCAACTATATATTCAATAATATTTATAGATGTATCATCAATTGGTTGGAATGGAAAGGGATATGGAGAAAGCAAATGAATCGATGGCAGGGGAATTGGCCCCTCTTGCAAGACAAAAAGGAACTACGATGAAAGAAGAAGCTGATGCTATTCTAGGTATGAAAATGAAGAAGAATGAATGAAAGATAATGATATGATTTAGAACGAGAAAGAGTTACTCATGATGAAAGAAGAATGATTATTAATAAGAGGAATGAAATTATGGAGAAGATTGAACAGATTGAGAGACTTGCTCAAGAGAAGAGTGATAGTGGAAAGATGCAGGTATTGGAGAGGGAAGGAAGAGGGAAGAAAGAAGAGAATGAATGAATAGGCTCGAGATAATCTTCGTCGTGGAAGAGAATGGTTAGTAAGAGAAGCTGAGCCATGGATGGGAAAGAATGGATTTATGGGAGGAAATTATGATACATCGTCACAATTCATTCATAGACATTCACAATTTGGAGAAACAATTGTAGTCAGTTTATCTACGCGTTCGATAATAGCTAAGATACTGTCAGATATGAAGATTTCATATTTTAGGCAAACGATGACGCTATTCAATTCGCACTGAATGAATCCACTCGATTGAATGAAGAAGAACAGAGGTCTTCAAGGGAATTCGAAGAGAGGTACGGTAGATAAGAATACGGTAGATAATCGAAGTATCGATTGGAGATATAATCGTCTGAAGAGCCAATTGGAGCAGAGAATTCATTTGGGAAAGACTTTCCTGCAAGTAAATGAATTCGCCAGAGAATTGGAAGCTTCATTCGATTCACTCGAACAATTGATTGATCAGAAGGTAAGGAAAGGGAAAAGAGGGAAATCATGGAAGAATCGGGGAAATAAATCTCATAATGATCTTTTTTATTCAGGCGGAACATTCAGAAAGAGGATTACAACAGATGGGAAAAGTATTCGAAATGATTGAAGATACTCTAGGACAGGAAAGAGCACAGGGTAAAGAGAAGAATTAAAAGGAGGGAAAGATCAAAGATCAATTTAGGAGAGAGATTTATCTCTTCTGCAACTAGTGAAGAGAAGACGGATTCATTCTTGAAGACAGGAGAAGCGAAGGAAACAGTGAGAGAAATCTTAGTGAGACATGAGAGAAGATTCACTCAAATGGCTGAGAATTGGAATAAATGGCATCAGAGAAAGGTTAGATAGATTATAATTAATTTGGTTATATATATATATATATATATATATATATATATATATATATATATATATATATATATATATATATATACATACAAATTGTAGAGATCAGTGGTTGAAGCATCTCGATTATTGGAAGAAGTTCAAATGTGGCAAGAGGAATCAATGGAGATAATCAGATTATGGGATGAGAAGAAAAATACAATTGAGAAAGAGGTTAGAATATGAATGAAAGAATAGATTAATTTATCTGATTATAGGAAGTTGGTCATAGAATGGAGGAAGTAAAGAGAAGAATGGGAGGAGAAAGGGAAAAAGTTGAGAGTGTTAGGAGTACTGTAAATGGTTAGTTGAAAGGATAAATAATAAATCATCAAATGATTCAGATGAGTCAACAGCTCATAAATTGGAACAAACTCTTCTGAGACAGAGAGAAATTGAAGAGAAGATGCAGAGAGTAAGGACAAATTGTATTTAGTGAATGAAGATCATTTATTGATTCTAGGTGCATAATCAAATGATTGAGGAAGAGAAAATTGTATTGGAAAGACAGAAAGAACTCGTGAGATTGAATATCCACTTATTGTCTTCATTCTAATCATATTCATCATAGGAATCATCCCGTCAAGAAGTCTCTCGAGTCATTGAGGAAATTCAAATGTGGCAAGAAGAGAAAATGGACATTATTCGATTGTGGGAAAATCAAAAGGAAGAAAAGAAGGAAGAAGAAAGAAAGGTTATTTAAATAAGTGAACGGAATCAATACGTTGTTATTGGTTGTAGGAGATCCAAAAGAAGAGTGAAGAGATCAAAATTGATCTTATTCAACAGAATGATAGAATTGAGAAGATCAAGTCAGCCATTCAAGGTAACTGAGGTCAATGAATAGAATAGAAATAATATTTAATTTTATAGACGAAGAAACGAGTAAAAAAGTGTTTGAAACTGTTCAACGTCAAAGGGAAATTAGTGAAAGAATCGATGGAGTTAAGAGGAAAATAATTGACGAAGAAAGAATTGTTGAAGAAAGAAAGATGAAGGTAATCAAAGAGTTTCTGAAGAATGATCATTATGCATTAGGAATCTGCTAAACAAGAAGTTTCGCGAGCCATTGATGTTGTTCAAATGTGGCAAGATGAAACTATCGAGATTATTAGATTATGGGAAAATAAAAAGGAGGAGAAGAAAGAGGAAGAAAGAAAGGTTAGATAGCTGGAGACTTGATGTATTTAGTTAATTCTGTTCATGATTTCAGGAAATCCAGAAGAGGAGTGAAGAGATCAAAATAGATCTTATTCAACAAAATGATAGGATTGAGAGGATCAAACCGTACATTCAAGGTATGAAATGGTTCAATACTAAATTAAAATATTGTAAATAAAAAACAAAATCCGATCGTTTTTAGACGAGGAAACAAATAGAAGAGTATTGGAAACAGTGAATCGTCAGAGGGAAATAAGCAATCGAATCGAAGAAGTTAAGAGGAAAATTATTGAGGAACAGAGAATTATCGAACAAAAGAAGAAGGTAATATTATATAATAGAATGGAGAATACGTATTTATTTATTCACAGGATTCGTCCCGTCAAGAAGTTAATAATGTCATCGAAGAAGTTCAAATGTGGCAAAATGAGACAATGGAAATTATTCGATTGTGGGAGAATCAAAAGGAAGAGATGAAGGAAGAAGAAAGAAAGGTTTGAGGATAGATAAGGATGGGCTACAACTGAAAATATTTAAAGGAGATACAGAAGAGAATTGAAGAGATGAAGATTGATCTTATTCAACAGAATAATAAGATGGAGAGGATTAAATCTGTTGTACAAGGTCTGTAATTTCTCTATCTACGAGTCATGAACCCCTTTAATTGTAGATGAGGAAACGAATGGGAAAGTATTGGAGACTGTGCTTCGACAGAGAGAAATAAGTGAAAGAATCGATGGAGTTAAGAGAAGATTGAATGAAGAAGAACGATTTGTAGAAGATAAAAAGAAGGTTAGAAAGAATATTGTATATTATTATATTAATATTGTATATTATTATCGAGTACTCATTTAGATGGAACAGGATCGAGCGAAACAGACAGTGGAAGAAATCGAAATGTGGCAAGAAGAAATTGTTACCATTTTGAGATTATGGGAAGATTATCGATTAGAGAGAAGCATGAATGAGAAAGAGGTACAAAAACAATATGTCTATTGATGATTATCATTGATCTTGAGGAAATCAATAAATCGGTCGAAGCAATTGGAATGGATGCAATTGTTCAAGCAGAAAGATTGCAAACGATTAAGACAATTGTGCAAGGTAAGAATAAGAATAAAGGAATAAAATTAAGAGTTGGATAATTCAGAACAAGAATGGCAAACTAGAATATCTTCGATTGAAGAGAGACAGAGAATAATTGGAGAAAGACTAGAGAAGATTCAGAAAGGGATGAAAGAAGAGAATGAGGAAAGAGCGAGGATTCAACGTGTGAGAAATTCAATGAAATATAATATACGAAAAATGATGGATATTGCAGGAACAAGAGTTGACACTGAAGAAAACTCTTGAGGAAATTGAAATGTGGCAAGATGAAACTGTTGAGATAATCAAATTATGGAGCCAAAAGACGATTGAGGAGGAGAAGGTTGATTTCTTTCTTTCTTATTCAATCAATCTTTTTTCCATTACAGGTTCAAATCGAGGAAGTAAAGGGAAAGATGGAAGAAGTTAATATTAGAATACAACAAACTCTTCCCATGGTTAGAGGTACGTCGATTGTGAAATGAGGATCGTCAATGAATTAATTTCTCTTACAGATGAAGTCACTGCACAAAGAGTTGAGAGAATTGCTGCCAGACAAAATGCAATCATTGCTCAATTGAAGACAGTAAGGATTCGTTTTTTTCCATTCATTGCCTAACTATTTATTATCATAAAAACTTCGAATTGATAGATAAATATCAGGTTGAGCAACAATTGACGAAGGAAGAAGAATCTCTGGCAGTTGAAAGTGTCAAGGAGATAATCGAAAGACCAAAGATCACAACTCAATTAAACGATATCTCGATCGAAGAAGGAAAAAGAGTCGAATTCGTAGCCAAAATTCAATCTAAGCCAGAGGCAACTGTCCTGTGAGTCTTTGAAGATAATCTCTCGAAATGGTTGAAACCATATTTATGTTTGTAATAATCAGATGGCTAAAAGATGGGAAGGAATTGGAACAGACAATGGATTATCGAAAGAGTTATGTGAATGGAGTAGCAACTCTTTCTATTGAAGAGACTTTCATTGAGGATTCAGCATTATACACTATCAAGTGAGATTCCCTTCCGATATGAGAATATACTTCGTCCATTAAGGGCAAAGAATGAAGGAGGAGAAAGTGAGAGCACTGCTAGATTGACTGTCACTGGTTTGTTATTACCATTCATTAATCCATTTCTAGACTCTTCTTCTAGCTCTTCGAAAGGAATCTGAACCTCCTCGTATAATAAGAGGTCTCAAATCAACAGCCATTGAAGAGGGAGAGAGATTATTCCTCGATTGTGTTGTTGTGGCCAAACCAGAACCACAAGTTGTATGGTTCAAGGTATCTATGAATGACTGTTAAAAGATAATTGAGAGCGGACTTATTCTAGGAGGAATCGACGATCAAAGAAGATGAGAGAACTCGTCTTGATTTCAAAGGAGATCATTGTTCGCTTACTCTCAATCCATCTACCGTATCCGATAGTGGAATGTATACGGTATGCCACTCTCTCGTATCCCTCCTTCATCGATCGATCGATTGATAGACAAAGGCAAAGAATATTCATGGAGAAGCAACTTCTCTTTGTCAAGTGAAAGTATCTCCTAAGAAAGTTCCTCCTCCTATTCCTCCCAAACCAGATAGACCCGATGGGTACGGTAATCTTCCCTTCAGTTACAATTATTGATTGATTTCTCAGTCTATTGGGAGTTCCCTCTCGACCTCCTGCAATGCAATGTACTCTTACGAATGAGACTTATCAAGAAGGAATGAAAGCTGTTCTCCAGGTATTCGATTACTTATCTCAGAGATCAAAGATCATTCCTTCGCTCAGAGATCAAAGATCAATCTCAGGTCCTCGTTTCGGGTTCTCCACGTCCTTCCATTCAATGGTACATCAATGATACTCCAGTTACAACGACAGAAAGAGTCAAAGTGACAATCGAGGTACGGTAGTCAAACAGGGAAAAGAGATTATCGATTGATTGATAGGAAGATGGGTGGACAAGATTGATAATTGATGAGATAAGAGAAGATGATGCTGGATTGTATATGGTTGTGGCTGGGAATGAAATGGGAGAAGCAAGAACTGGAGCCACTCTACACGTTCAACCCAAATTGACTGTATGAAACTTCTTTCCTATCGATTTAATCTTTGATCTTTCTCAGATGACTCAAGTGAAGAAATCTTTCGAAGAAGCGTCGGGAAGTGAGCACGTTCAAACTGTAATTGATGTAGTCCCAGCCACTTCGAATCGATTGATAGAAGAGAAGATTACGGTAATTGAGAATGGAATGGAGAAGACTAAAACTGAACCAACACCTACCTCTACCATTGTAATGGAAACGAAGACTAATGAAGAATATAAACAGAAAGATGAAAGTCAATTAGGTAAGAATGAAAATGGATTATAATTAACGAGAGTATTCAGAAGTTCATCCCGTGCTGAGAGAAGAAATCAATACAACATCGACTACAGTAACAACCACTTCCACTTCTCGTTTGTTATTCAATCGATATAATTGAATCTTCGTCTTATTCAGATATTCCTATTGTAACTTCCATACGAACGAAAAAAGATGAATTTATACAAGGAGAAATTGGTAAGAGAAGGAAAGAGAAATTAAAGGGATGATCTCTTTTCTCATTCAGGTCTATCGAATACTTCGACAGTTCCTGATATAATTCGTCCTCTTCATAAAGAGTATACATTCAATGAAGAGGAAGAACTCTTCTTGGAAGTTATTCTCGTTGCAAATCCTCGTCCTAAAGTTCAATGGTTCTTCAATGATAATCTCATTCCTGCTACTTCACAATTCGCTGAGGTTCTAGATTCTTTCTTAGCAATTCTCACTCTTTCATTGTAGATGAAAGCATCGGGTGATTCGTATTCATTGCGAGTCAAGAGAGCGGCACTTGAAAATGCCGGATATTACAGGTGAGAGAAGAATGTTAATCACTCTTTATCAATTACTTGCTCCTCTTTCAGAATTCGAGTTGAGAATGTTCGAGGAGAGACGGAATCTCTGTGTATTGTCCATATTCGTCCTTTATCTCTCGGTCCCGTACCGAAAACGAAGCAGCATGTTACGGTAGAGATGAATGGATCGATTTATTGTAATCAAACGTGATACAGGTTCAAGAGGAATTCGCAATGTTCGAATATGAACAGAGACGACCTGAATATTTGTATGAGAGTAGAATTCCTACTCTGAAGACAACTCATGTACCACAACAAGTGAATATGGGACTGATGGAGAATAAAAAGTAAGATTTATTAATGATTGAGGATGAATTATTCATTGTTCATTATAGGACATGTGAATATGTGGAAGGATATGATTTGAATGAGAAACAGCGAATTGGAAATCCTCCTCATTTCACTCAAACTCTTCTCTCCACTGTTACTGCCGATGGAAATGGAGCGAAATTTGAAGGAATAGTTACGGGTGAGAGAGAATAAGAAGAGGGATGGAAGTAGAAAAGACTATTTAGGATGGCCAGCCCCTGAGATGGAATGGAGTAAAGATGGAATAGTTATCACTAGAAATACTCATCCTCATATCACTGTATCCAATATCGGAGGAAGAGTTTCACTCAATTTCAGTCAGTGCACAGTCAATGATTCAGGTGAATATCACAGAGGATAAAGAGAGAGAAGAGGGAAATTCCAGGGAAATACAAGTGTACTGCATCAAATGATTGGGGAGTCGCCACTAGTTCAGCACAATTGGTTGTTCGACGTATGCTTTACTTTATTTTTTTCTCATTGCATGAGTGAAGACAATCAATTTCAGCCAAGACAGTTGCTCCTGATTTCATTTCTCGATTGATCTCAGAAGAAATTGGAGAAGGAGAAACACTGAAATGGACTGTAAGATCTCTCCTCTCTCTCTCTTCTATTCTCTATTTCATTATAGGTGCGAGTAACAGGAGATCCCCTTCCCTCCGTTGTTTGGCTCAGAGATGGAATTATTATTCCCAATTGTGATGAAGTCAAGATTATTGATGTATGATATCACTCAATTATTAAAATTGAATCATCTCCTTCAGGAGGGATTGGGAGTTCATTCGATGGTAATTCATCGTATCGAAATGGCTGATTCTGGTCAATTTACTTGTCTTGCTGAGAATAGTGCAGGAGAAGCAAGAAGCACTGCTGATTTGGTAGATATCATTCAAGTTATCTCTTTATCTGAATAATTAAGGTTGTTCGTCCGGAAGGAGCTGAACCCGGTCATTACTTCCACGTAACCAAGGTCACTCAGGAGAAACAAGTTAATGATAACGAATAAATAAAGTGAATAATTAATATATTAAGGTGAAAGGACAGCCAGTGATCGGAGGTCGAAATGAAGCATTTGCTATTGAATCTCCAATGGTCTAATCGATCCATCACTTATAGCTACTATCTAGTCCTTCTCTTGCCATTATCAAATCATTATACTCAGTGCTTTCGAATCTCGATCATTAACTATTTGTAGCTTTAATAATTAGGTTTCGTTTTTCAAATCAAAATTTGTATTTTATGTCAATGTTAAATTCGCTCAGTGTTCATTATAAGTGAGGCGCTGTGCTCGATAAACTGTCTTTGAAGATATCACTATAGACTATAGTGACTGCAACGATTCAAACGAATATTTTATCGATACGTAAAGCTTCTAATATCCTCAATTTACATACATCGAATACAACAATTCACACCAAATATCCTATTCATTTCTTCCTCTCTTCATTTATCATTTCTTTCTTCGTTCTGGGCGGTTCACTCTTCTTCTTTCTCTAAATGATTATAGTCATCGCACCGGGTGAGAGACACCATCTCCTTTATCTACACCTCCTTTTTCGCTTACCTCTCCCGATTCCCTTACCCAATTCCCTCTCTACCGTAATCTCCTTCAATATCTTCTTTTCAGCTGTATTCATCGCTTTCTCAATCGGAATTTCGTTCATTTTCTTCTGTGGGAAGGTTGGCTCCCTTCCTCCTCTTCTCTATCTGATGTGAATTCTTTAGAATGATAGAGTAAGGAAGAAGAATGATATCATTCTGAGTATGAAAGAGGAACATCAAGCAGTTGATAAGAAGGCGAAGGATCGATCACAGAAGGAAGGGTGAGGGGGGAGGAGAGGAGGGAGGAGAGGGAGAGGAATCATTGAAGATCGAGTCGACGATCAAAGAAAGGATCAAAGAGAAGTGATAGAGATAGTTCAAGTAAAAGGAAGAGTAGAAGCAAATCAAGGAGTAAACCAACCACTCGTAAGGAATCTGAGATATCTGAATGAAATAAGAGAATAATTATTGAAGCCAAAGGGAAATCACCTCGTCTTAGTGTAAAATCACCACGACCTAAGGATTCGAAGAGTGAAAGATCAAAGAAATCAAAGAAGAATCAATATGGAACTCCTGATGACTCGGTAGATTTCTGTAGAATAATCAATGATCTTTGATCTCTTGAGCACGTACGAACTCTCGATAGAGCTGGTCACACATCGAAGGGGAAATCAAGTAAGAAGTATCTCGAAGAGATTAATGATCTTTGATCTCTTAAGGAGATTCTTCATCGGTTCGTCGTAGAAAGCTCAAATCAATAGAAGATCGGGATCAGGTTGAGAAGGGGAAAGGGAAGGGAAGAAGAAATGATGTTATTCAGGAGAAATCTAAACTTCGAGTTGATCCCACTCAAAGTAGTGGAAGATCGGATAGGTAAGAGAAAGATGGAATAATGAATTAATTAAATAATTTAAGATCAAGTAAGAGAAAATCGAAGTCGATAGATGGATCTCCAAAGAGAAAGAAAGGAAGTTCACGTAGATCGAAATCACAAGCTAGTACTCCTTCTGCTAGTACTCCCAGGTATGAAAATGATGAGAGATGAGAGAGATTTATTGAGTGATTGAAGGAATGAGTGGGCCAAATCAATCATGAAATCAAAGAATTCAATCAGAAAAGAGAAATCGAAGAGGTTTATCAATATTTTTATAACGAATTGAGAATGAACTTCAGTCTCTTCGATGAAAGTCCAAAGAAGAATGATGAAATGAAGGAAAAGGGGAGAACACAAAAGAGAAAGAATAAGAAATCGAGTGGATCAGTAAGGATAAATGACTTCATTCAAATAAACATTGAATGTTGAAGAAACGAGATAAGGGAAGTGAGAGAATGACTGTGGATAGTAGAAAAGAAGAAAGAAGTAAGAAAGAAGAAACGAGTAAGAAGGAAGGAAAGAGTAAGAAAGAAGGAAAGAGTATAAGAAATGTAGAGAGAAGCAAAAAAGAACAGGAAAAATCAAAGGTGATAATAGGAGGAAGTTAATGATTGGAAGATGAGTATTGAGGAGAGTAAGAGAGAAGATGGAAGGAAGAAGTCGATAGACAAAAGTGTGGAAGATAAGAGTAAGAAGGAAAAGGTAAATTGAAGATTGAGAAGTAGATGTGATGAGAGATGTTCATTGTAGTCATATGAACAAAGTGGAAAATCAAAGAAAACTGAGAGATCGAATAAAGGAGAAAAGAAGACTTCCTCTGTGAAAATGAAATCAAAAATTCCTGCGAAGGGAAAGACTAAAGATGTTGTAAAGAGAAATGACTAACATTAAGAGGAGAATTACAATTTCAGTTCACTGATGAAACGAAGAAGACTGAGAAAAGTAATGAAGATAAGAAATCTGAAAGAAGCAAGAAACCGGATAAAGACAAGAAGTCTGACCGTGATAAGAAATCAACGAAAGAGAGAACAAAAGGATCAGAAAGAGATAAAGGAAGAGGATCGGAGAGAGATAAAACTAAATCTGAGAAGGAAAATACAAAGGAATCGACGAAATCGAAGAAGAAAGATAAGAATAAATTGAGCAAATCGGTAAGGACCGAGAATAAGAAATCTATTGAAGTGAAACATTCAGAGTCGAACCCCTGCGAACACCCGTAATACATCAAAGAAATCATTCCTCGATTGAATAATCTCCACCTAATTGAGTGTTGAGAACTACTGGATAAAGCGTCGACTTACGAACAAATCAAATTGTGTTAAAGCTATCGCAGAGTATGCGCATGATGAACAATATTACAACTCTTTGTAAGGAAATATTTTCAAAAAATAGGACGCTTTAATTTACTCGCAAGGCGAATCAAACGACAATAAATATACAAAGAAGTAATAGTGAATGAGAGGAAAAGGTATTTTCTCTCTACTGAGAAAAGAAGGAAAGAAGATCACGTAATAACGTAGAGAGAGGGGGAATTGATTCTTTTAGTGAACTACTTGTGAATTAGCAGAATGAATTAACCAGATGAAATCATCGATGGATACAAAATGAATAACATGTACAAAGATGAGGATCAAACGAGTGACATCAATAACAAATTAATAAACATTGTGACTTTTAATCGATAGTTACAGCTAAAATTACGAATGAAATGATGGAGACGGGAATACGGTAGGTCAATGGGATAGTAGAATGAAAAGGGGATACAATAATAAATGAGGATAGAGAGGAAAGATATACCTGTTGGATTAAGATGCGGTAGGGAATTGTACGTTATCCAATTTGTTCAGTGCAAAAAGAGTGATAAGTGAGGGAAGGGAAGGGGAGAGATGGGATAAGACAGAGGAAGAGAAGAAGAGAGATCATTATCTTCTATGAAGCATTTTTGTCATTTCTCTCCATTCTCTCGTTAATAAACCTCTTCCAATGCTCCGATGAGGTTTGAATGACTTACGCCACTGTCTGAAATATGAATACATTCCCATCTTTATCTTTCTTATTCATTCACTATCTCTGCCCCTACTTTGTTTTTGGTCCTGCGATGAAAGAGAAACGTTGAGAGGGCAGATCTTGAGTGAAGGAATCAGTCGGCATTGGATGGGATAAGTGAATACGGGATAAAATTGGCTGAAGAAGAAATAAGAGGATAAGAGAAACAAGATTAGAACAAGATAACAAGTTGGAAGAAGGAAAAGATAAGATATTGGAAGATTCCCGACTTATTATCTTAGTAACAGACACAAAAAGTGAGAGGATAAAACACAGCAAGAATGTAAGAGATCAAAGATCAGATAGTGAGATAGACATGGGACGAACAAATATGAATATAATGGAACAGGACTGATTCTTCTTAACTCATGCCACTCTCAACGTTTCATCTTTCCGTGCAGAGTACTTAGTAAGTAGATGACTCTTTCTATTTCATCATTTGCACTCTTTCACTCCATCACTCCTTCACTCACAGGAGGAGCTCTCTTAGCTGGTGGAGCACCCAATTCAGATCCATTCGATCCTGCTTGTCTCTTCCCTGTGAATAGACACTGAGTCGAGATTGCCTGCAACATATTCAATCATCTCCACCATCACAATACCCACCCTCCCCTCTCTCTCTCTCTCTCTCTACCTGTATCAATGGTTGAGGAAGTGCCATTGCATTAGCCACTTTGAATACTCCCATTGCACACTTGAGTTGACTCGATTGATCGATCGATTGACCTTCAACACATCATAAAATACACAAAATATCTTATTGAAAATACTGTTGAATATTTTACTGAAAATTTATAAAAATCCGAGAATATTTCAACACACGTTTTTATAAAATTCCGTAACGAATTGTGAAATATTTAAATATAATTATAATTATTGTAAAGAAAACAAACAATGTCCTTTGACGGCAGAATGATCAATTGTAGTGAATGGTTTTCTCGCCAATTGACGCATATTAAGAATTCCACTCGGATGATGAGCATTCTGCAATGGAAAGATAATACAGGCTCTTTAATGTGTTACATCAAGTAGAGCCCTTCTAATTCAACTCATATTCATATATCACGCATTTCAGGTAAGAATCGAGCTAATGGTGGGAATTGACTGAAAAATTGAATTTGAGATCTTTGTGGTTTTAGACACCTCTAACCATGCTTGACCCACGCTCAAAGTGCCAACTGTCAGGAAACATTCTGGGGCTCAGGAGACCGGCGTGGATCCCGGGGTATCCAACGGCTTGTATCTTTGCTCAAAACGATTTTTGAGAGAAAATAGCACGTGATGGACCCCTTGTAATTTTTCGAGTTCTATCGATCAGAACAACTCGCATGTCAACATATTTCGATTTTTTCTCGATTTAATCATGGTACACTCCATGAGCTGTTTCTCGAAAGTGTAGGTAAAGATGCTGCTCAAATTTTAAGAGCACATGCATCTCGGTGTTCTCTTTCGAATGAGTGGTCGGCGGTCACTATAAACCCTGCCTGGTGGGAGTTATGTCCAGTATAGATTTTGAATTGATTTGAATAAAATTTACTGCGCAATCTCATCATTGACACCGCTCTCTTATGCGCGAAATGAGAAGAATGGTCGGGGTTTCCATAAAAGTACTGTTGAAAATTTTGTTCAAATCAATTCAAAATCTATACTGGGCATAACTCCCACCAGGCATGGTTTATAGTGACCGCCGACCACTCATTCGAAAGAGCACACCGAGTTGCATGTGTTCTTAAAATTTGAGCAGCAAATTTGAGCTTTATCTACACTTTCGAGAAACAGCTCATGGAGTGTACCATGATTAAATCGAAAAATGTTGACATGCGAGTTGTTCTCGTCGATAGAACTCGAAAAATTTCTAGGGGTCCATCACGTGCTATTTTCTCTCAAAAATCGTTTTGAGCAAAGATACAAGCCGTTGAAGTTGGATACCCCGGGATCCACGCCGGTCTCCTGAGCCCCAGAATGTTTCCTGACAGTTGGCACTTTGAGCGTGGGTCAAGCATGGTTAGAGCTGTCAAAAACCACAAAGATCTCAAATTCAATTTTTCAGTCAATTCCCATAAATTCTCATTTTAGCTCGATTCTTACCTGAAAGGTGTGATATTTCGGAAAGGAAAAATAAAAAAAAAGTAGGATTATCATTTTCCGAGCGGAGGCCGTGATTGAAACACAATTGTTAAATATAACTGGGAAATAGATTGCATTAATGTATACATCGATTCGGAAGTACAATAACATAGATTGATTGTATAATCTCTTCTCACCTTAATTGATAATCTTCTGGCCATCTTAGAGAGTGGATCACTCTGCATGATGAATGACACTCGTTGCTGAAACAAACAATATTTTACTTTCTGTTGTTATTATATCCTTTGCAAAATAATTTAAAATTCAGATCATATAAGAGAGGTTGAATGACTTACCTTTGCATTTTGGATGTTCTTCATTCCTTGTTTATTCGTAACAGGAATGGGAGGAATAACACGTTGCTGCAATGAGAAAGATTGAAATGGAAGACTTACTCTCTTTCTCTCATTCTTTCGTCTATCTCATATTCTTTATCTCTCACTTGAGTTGCCCTGTTTATGGCCAATGGATTAACAGTTATGTGATTGAGTAATTTATTCTGTTGTTGAGCACCGGAGAGAAGATCATTTGCACCCTCGAGATCGTGTCTTTCTGTACGAATTATCAATTAACGAAGACAAAGGAGGAATCAGACTCATCTAGTCACATAAGTGAACAAATACAAACCATGTTCATTGCTCTTCTTCAATCCTCCCATCTTCTTCCAATGTGTCCAACATTCAGTACATAATCTCAATTGGAGAGTAGGTGGGCCCCATGCATACCATTGAAGAGATAATGTTGTCTGAATCATACATCGTTCTAATGGATAGTTCAGGATTAATAATCAATCATACCGCGCATGATTCGCAAGGGATCACAGCAGGGACGAGTTGTCCCGTTGTATTGGGAGGACCGACCAGATTGGCATTCGGCTTATTGTAGTTAGGAATATACACCTTAACAATTGGATATTAACAGAGGGGATATTTCATCTCGTAAATGGAATAAGAAACAATCATATTTCCTTACCTGCTTGAGTTTGTCTAATTCCTGATTCTTAGCTTTCTTCACATCAACATATCGATTCGTTGTCTTCCACATGTAATAATACTCAACTATATCACGAATTGACTTCCATGGTAACTAAAAGGGAACAAGTCAATACATTCAATCGAACAGAAGATAACTCACGAAATCATTGCGGACATCATTGAAATCCTTTCCATACTTCTCAACTGCATCTTCGAAGAGATTTGCTTCAGCTGCACTCCATTCCTCCATTTGATCTCTGAGATTCACTGTATTATCTCCCCTCTCCCCCCCCCCTCCCTCCCTCTTCCTTTCGTCCCTCCTCTCTCCCCTCTCCCCCCCCCCCTCCCTCCCTCTTCCTTTCGTCCCTCCTCTCTCCCCTCTCCCCCCCCCTCCCTCCCTCTTCCTTTCGTCCCTCCTCTCACCTGCATAGAATGGGTCCACCAAGAGAGACAGTCTTATGACTAGTACATTTGTCTGCATCCAATGGATAATGTTGTTTACTTGGAGGAGGAACGAGAAACTTCACTGCCTTAACACACACTCATTATTCTAGTTACTCGACTCTCATCCCCCCTCCTCTATCCCCATCCCCCTCCCTCTCTTACATACCTGTCCAATATCATAATTAGCTTGATGAAGTAGTGCCATAGCATGGAATAGAGTGACATCTCTACTGGCAGCAGCTGCAGTCATATGGAGAGATGGAAGTTTAGATGATGATGAAGTATCCAGAGCACGAGAGAATGTTCCAACCGCTCTGAATATTAGACACATTATTATCGTACAGTCCAACAATATGATCAACGGCTTTTTTTTTCTTAAGAAGATGGTTAGCTTATTGAAAAGTTTTCGTTATTGGAAAAAATAATTTTCTCCTTCCCATTTCCAATAGTTATCCAATCTCAATTCTCAATCATCTAATCAGTTTCAAAATTGAAATCTCACCTTGCAACAATAAGAAACTGATCGATGTCTCTGTCAGTGAGTGAATGGTGAGGATGATATACAAGAACCTCAATTAAATCCATTATTCGCGAGAATATATCACTATCGAATATCAATTGTTTTTACCATGATGCTAAAATATAACTAATAATTATGAATACCTCTCGTTCATCTCTATTCCCATAATCATTTCTCTTTTCATCTCCATCTTCTCCTTCTCCATCTTCTTTATCATCTTTCTTATCCTCTTCTTCATCAATCATCAATACTCCATTCTCATCTTCATCATCTTCTTCTTTCTTCGTTTCCTTTATCTTTTCTTCTTCTCCTTCTTCTTTTCTCTCTTCTTCCTTCTCAGGTACAACACATTGATACTTATCTCCTACACGAATTGCACCCTGTAATAAACATTATTGAATTACAAGGACTATTTACTACGAAATAAATCATTTTGTTTTGATGTAAATAACATCAAATGGAAAAAACACTTTAATCCAGATTATCTGATGTTTATATCTCTCAAAATACAAAATTGACCTTATCAGCCAACAGAGTTGACTGGCCGGGATCGAACATTAGAGAATAGAAGAATGCATCCTGTAATTAACCATCATACAATCACTTTCACCCATTATATTCAATATATCTAATGAGAGTGTTACTAACAGGTCGTTCGTAGCTGTCGATTGTCTCAACTTCATTGAGTAAAGTGACAGAACACTTTCCTCGAATATGAGTGGCAGGAAGAGTTTCCATATTACGAGATACGAACAATTCACGAAGTCTGAATAAAACATATTAAAACGCGTATCTCCTTTCACCATTTATCAATCAGATCACAATATCCCACCTCAATTTGTGTCTTCCAGCATCATTTAACTTCTCTGCTCCAATAGGAAGTCCTCCCAATCCCCAATCTCCCGTTGGTGTATCTTCTTCCTTTAATCATTATTATTCCTTTCTATCCTCATCTTATCTTATCTTCTCACTCACCTTCTCTTTCTCACAACTTCCATTCTCTCCATTCTCAATCTTCACTCCATTTTCATCTTCCTTCTTTCCATTAATAGATGCAACAACATGTCCCGAATGGACATATCCATCGGGCATCGATGAAACCTCGAAGACTGAAATCAACAAATTTGCTTCATATCCCATTTTCACTCCCTCATTCAACATCAAACTAGATATAACACCTCACAAATAAAGCCCACATGAGCCTTTCACTATCCATCACACTGTCCATAAATAGACAAGACTATTTACATTCTTATAGCAACGATTTCGTCAGTCTTTCACTGTGACCCTCACTCTTCGCAGATAAACAAGTAGGTAGATCAACGTACATTCAGTGAATTTCCTCTCTGCTTGATCCGATATCTTGAGTAGAGCGGAGCTTATCTCTCGTCGTCGATAGAAACACATCACTTTTGCCTCCACTTGGCCCGCAGCATTCTCAAAATACAAAAAATTATCAAGTAAAAAAACAGCAAAAAAGTGGCAAAAGTCTAAAAAGCCCATCAGTGTAACTATGACGTTTAGCGATCATTTCTGCCAGATCACGCTAGATATTTTTCTTCATGCGGACTCGGGTGGGGATCGAACCAACGACCTCCCGCTCTCTAGTCTGCGCCCTTAACCACTACGCCACCCATGTTAGATAACAAGGGACGAGAGAGCGCTACACAAGCACACGCCGGCAAGGAGAAGGGAATCTCACCTTGCTCAACTCTTCGATCTTCCTGATTTGGTATGGAGCTGCAGAGGAAATCTCGAAGTAGACATAGTCTGTAATATATTCAGTTCTCATCCGAAATATCATCCCGCTTAATTGGAGGGATATAAGATTTCTAGCGACAAATGGTCGTGATTGTAAACGTTAAATCTTCCGTATATTCACCAACAGCCCAGCTCCATAATGTAAAAAAGGGTAGATGAAAAATGGTATCAATTAAACTAACCTCCCACTCTGTACATGTTCTGAGCCATGACTGGCACAGAGAGAAGAGAGAGAGATCAATGGAGGAGAGAGACAGAGAAGACTCCTGCAAATATAGAGAGATGACAGGGAAAAGAGAAGGGAAAGAAGCGATACACCATCAATGTGATATACATTAAGATTGAGAATAGACTCATAGTATTATATCACGGTAGAAATGGAAGAAATAGTGGAATGAGAAAAGGAGAGTACAAATAATAGAGGGAAGACATTGAGAGGGAGGAGAGAGAGGGGGGATAGAGGGAGGAGAGAGGGGGGGGATAGAGGGAGGAGAGAGAGGGGGAGATAGAGGGAACGATGAGAATGTCACTTGTAGCCATATTCCAACTGTGAAGAACGAGAGAGAGAGAATACAGGGAAGAAATAGAGAGTGAGAGAGACGACAGATAGTGAGAGATAGGTCAGTGAAGAGGGAGAAGAGAGAGTAGGGGCCAGATGGAGGTAGAGGGAGGGGGAGGGGGAGGACTCCTCTCCGAACCCCCCCCCCCCCCCCCCCCCCACACCATGTACACTCATTTCATCCCTCCCTGCCTGGCCACTCACAATCGATTCCCTTTCCCCCACTCACGCCAATAGAAGAGTAGAGATAGACCCCCGAAGGTAGAGGAAGAGAGAAGGAAGAGTCGAGATTCACCTCCTCCCTCCTCCCTCCATCAGGAGTAGAGACTGATTCGATGAGAAGTGAGAAGTAGATTAGAGTGATTGGAAAGAGAGATCACTCAAGGGAAGAGGGAGAGCTCAAGGGAATGAGAGATAGAAGAGTAAGAGCAGCCGGGGGGGGAGGGGGGAGAACAGTTATATGAATGAAGGATAGAAAGAGTCTGTGACAAAAAATAGAGGGGCTAGGATGGGAAGAGAGAGAGAGAGAGAGAGAGAGAGAGAGAGAGAAACTGATCGATAGATTGCTGAGATGGAGCAAGCAATGGAAAATATCTAGAGGGGAACGAGTTTAGTTTACTCGAGAATGATGATGAGGAAAGACAGAACAGCCATTATCAGTTGACTCTCATTTTATCAGAATGAAAGATAGAGTAAATAATCATGAGTAGATCATTGATGGGAAAGAGAGAAAAGAATGAGAGTAGTAATGAGTGACTGGTCTGGAAGAGGAAGAGCGGCACATTGTATCTCTTCGATCAATAGGGAATGAGCCATTCTGTGTCCTCTCTCTCTCACTCTCTTACTCTCTTCTCCCATGATTCCTTCTTTCCCTCAATGAACACAAAATGCTTAGCCCCCCAGAGGGTCTACAGAGCGAAATTCAACCATCTGCCTCCTCAATCAACAACAATCAAAACCGGTTAGATGATTATGGAGAACAATCAAGTCTAGAATTGTGTCGTAATCAAGTCCAACATTGAGGAAATAATTACACTTGCCATTGCATAAGTCGCATCACGGAAAGTGACTACATTTTCAAACACTAATATAAAAATATGGATAAACTTAACAGAAGTCTACGCGAAGCCTCGGATATGTGAATAAGAGAGAAGCAGCAACACGATGGAAATGGTAAAAGAACTGATCTTATAGGATTCACAACTGTAAGAATGGTAGGTTATTTGAGTCTATTTGTTTTGTTGAAAAATCTATACGCATGTGGATTCGTATTATGCTGGCAATCAGAACGGATTCGGCATTCGAAAAAAAAACGAGAGAACACAGCATTTTCGACGCAAATTCAAAATAGACAAAGGGGAGGGGCAAGATAAACTTTCAAACGACAATCGAATCGTTACATAAAGAAACAAGTTTCACAATAACGAAGACGATTTAAGCGTTTATTGATTAGATATGAAGTGAATTACTGTTGTACGGTAACTCGGAAAATTTAAAAATTAAGAAATGCGTCAGCTCACCACTTGTGGGCAAAAATGGACCGCGCCAATAAATTTCGGAATTTCTGATTTCCGCTGTGTTAGCTAATGCTCTAGTTAGTTGTATGCTTAATCCTGATTGTTCAGTGATGGTGGGATCAAGTCCAGAGATTATAAACGACAACAATACTGGGTCGCCATCGAACCCGCCAGGCGATCTACACCCCGATGACGGTTTGCTTGTTTATTCATAGAAATTATAAGAGTTACTAGTTAATCGGAGTGCTTCTTCTACTTCGAAATGCGCTTCCACTTTTATTTATATCAAATGTTGCAGCTGCATATGAAGTCGACGGTTGGCAGCGAGGCTTCGACGTCGAGTTTAATGGCGTCGGAGGAAGAATTGAAGTAAGGGAAAACGATGATTCGAGTGATTGGGAGTCTGATGTGAGTGACAATGAAGTGGAGAATCGTCCTGAGGGATATTCGGCATTGGCCTCTGAGCCTCCCCCACAGCCATCGGATCAATCCAGCACAGCAAGTGACGATAAAAGTCGAGGAGAATTAACTGATCAGGTAAGGTCTTCATTTCTTACATTTAGTTTCTGTTTTATAATTCGTATGCTTTCGAAATTAGAAATCAATGAAGGCCTTAGAAGGCGTTGTCAACTGTCCTCTTTGTTGCTTTGACCCAATCCAATTTAATCGATGGCTACTTGATGCGTATATACGTATGTATTACGTATTTGACGAAAGGTTGATTTCAGCAATCATCTACTGCATCTGCCATCTCACACATGGACGAAGGTCAGTTCAATGCTATTTCATAAGGATTTTTTTTGTAAAAGATTCCTTTTAATTTTGACATTATGATTATGTTTTCCGCTTTATATCAAATTGCAAAAGTTATAACCTAGAGTTTTTGAGTTTTTAACACTCACACTGAGTTTTCAAACCGAGTTTTTTAAAAAAATATCTTGATTATGTATTCTTCTTCGATGTCTAACTGATATTTTTCAGAGACGGCTAAAAGTATCCGTAATGCGGTTGCTGGTCTCAAGTTGCCTGCTCCAGCATGGGCTACTAAAGTATCCGATAGCGAGCTATTAGAAATGATCACGAAAATGCAGGAGAAATAGAATCATTTTAAAATTTTGTATACGTATCGCAATTATTTATTGTAAATAAGAGTATTCTGTATACAAAATATCGCTTTGTCATATTTGCATGATTTTTTTTATATTCCGCATTCCTGTGAATCAGCGTTTTCCTTGATGATAAAGCAAGTTTTTTCTAACTATTTTCAAGATGAGTATAATTTGGATTTGGTTGCGAGCCAATATTAATATCTTCTCTTGATTCATGGATAACTTATAGATTCATGATAAGATTGTTAGTTTTAAGATGTCTCGAAAACGAACTCGCGATGAAGTCGATTGTGAGGGAGCGAAGAGGGGAGTATGGCTGGTTAAGGTATTCATTTACTACGAAGCGATACATAGTTCTATTGACTTTATCCTTTCGTATGTTCTATTTCCTCCTATATTGATATGTTCGTATACAGGTACCAAAGTATCTGAGTGACATCTGGGAGGCGAATGCAGGAAGTGATGTGGGTAGACTGAATATATCTGCAAGTAATAATGGAAAGACTGTCGTCAAACTGAAGAATCGACAAGGATTGATTATGCCTGACAATATGGAAGGAGCTACTGCTAAGGTTAGAATTTGAAAAAAAATTAAATTACAAGTTTCATACTCAATTGAAATACGTCTTTCTTACTGTTTGACCCCTGACGTGAAGCAATGATTTTTTTTTTCTGTAGGGAGGATCTATTCCGGAAGAGCATTCATTCATTATTGGAGATATTGTGAATCAGACGATGGTTGTATTGGGAGAAGACAAGAAAGGTCTCAATGAGGACATTAATATTAGGTATAACTATTACTTTATCACCAACTATTATATTGAGTTAAGTGTAAAATGTAATTATGCGTAATCTTTCAGAACTGGTTCATTGTCGTTGGAGGGTCGAGTAGTTAAAAGAGCTGAGTGTCGTCCTCCCGATTCACTCGCTTATCTCAAAATGAAGATTGGTCATATTGAGAAGAGTGGACAACCAAAAAGGCACATACAGACTATCGATAAGGTACGTTTTCCGTTTCCTTATCGTTTAATTTATCTTTGCTTTAACATTAATGTTGCAGGCAGCAGTAAAGTACAAACCAGTAACTATGCACGATGAAGATATAGCGAGAATGAAGCAGAAGAAGGTATGAATTATGAGATGGGAGTAGTGATTGGAATGTATGTAGGACAATTAATCGAGGTGGTTTTCTCTGTCGCTTCTTAATCAATTGGTCCATTTTTTCCTCTATGACCATGAGACGTAGAAAATGATTACTGTCGGGCATCTATATGTCCGGCATAAGCTGCATTTGATATGTTTTTGAGAACTGCGGTGAGGAATGAATTTCTAGACGAGCAGATAAAGTAAAGAAGTGCCCACACAGTTGAAAAGGGTAAATTCAACCACCAAAAATTCCCATGGTATGAGCTATTTTCGGGTGAAAAAAAAATTCCAATGGTATGGGCCATTTTGGGTCAAAAATCAAAAATTCCAATGGTATGATCCATTTTTTTATAAAAATTCCCGTGGCAGCAGCCATTTAGGGTCATATATTCACATGGTATGAGTTCCATACCATCAAAAAATCCCACCCATTTCATCTGTGAGTGCCGACTTGGCAAAAAAATCATAGGGGAGTGTAAATGGAAGGAATACTATTGATCAATCACTTGTTCAGGAGGGAATCAAGACAGTTCGGATGGATAAGGATGTCCTTAGGCAGAATATATTCATGGCATTTGAAAAGCACGAGTACTATAGGTGAGTATCATTCTTTCTCTTTGTATACTCGATCTACTTATTCAAACGTGTTAATTCTCTCGTTGTAGACTTCAAGATCTGCAACAATTGATGAACCAGCCTGCCAGTTATGTCAAAGAGGTCCATTCACATTCTTTGTTTCTCTGTTGGAAATCAATTTTGATACATATTATATTCAGATTCTTCAAGAAATCGCAGTGTATAATTCTCAGCCTCCTCACAAATCGATGTGGAATCTTAAACCAGAATACAGAAGTTATTCGACTTAATCTCTATTAGAGAAGCACCGTTTATCCTCCGGGTTAATACTATCACCGTTGTAAGCTACATAAATTATGCATCCGTTATAAATATTTATTATACTAATCAATGTTTCGCAATTTCAATCAATGTTTCGTCGTTGATTCGATTGAATATCTGTTTGTGATCCAACGTGAAATTTCGTGAATTGTCATTCATTCTCAGATCGCTCGTCGTATGGTCCATTTTAGTGTGGGTCTCTCGACTCAGATCGGTCGAGTAGGATCCATTTCCAAATGGGGAAATGCACAACTCACACAACAGACACCTTCTTTCATGGTGTATACTCGATCTGGTCATATTCCTCATTTGACATGGGAAGTAGTGGATACTCAATTAAGATTGAATCAGACTCCCATTTATCAGATGACTCTACCATCACTGTAAGTGAATACTCTGATGTATGGATTGTGTAAATAAGTAGTATTTAGTATCGAGATGGTGGGACAGATAGCAGTATACAAGGGAGATGCAAGAGGTTTCTGTGGAATGCCACGAGATTCAATTCTACATCTATCCGTACTCGATCCACTTACTGTAAGAAAAATCTTTTTCAATTGTTTTCAACATGACAATTTGAGGATCGAAAAGTGGGATATAATGATACGACGACTGTGGCAATATGGAATCACACTGGGAAAAGATCTGTACGTATACATTTATTGATTAAAAAAGATCATCGTGTAATAAATAAAATATTGTGTATTTTAGGTGTCAGTTCCCTCTCTGATCAAATGGTGTCGTGAAATGGAAGTGAATTCAGTGGATTCATTACTCGATTATGAGTTTACTCCTGAGACAACACTGAAGAGAATGAATAAAGCAGTTGATAGAACGAATCAATGGCTTGAGTCCATTAGAGTGAGTTGATAGAGAGAGAGAGAGAGAGAGAGAGAGAGACAAGGAAGGGATGGAATGGTTTCAGTGTCAAATGGAAGATGATATGGGTGTGATTGCATGTGCAGGAGGAGGTCATAGTGGACAGCATAGGTGAGAGAGAGAGAGAGAGAGAGAGGGAAGGGGGGAGAGGGAATGGATGGAGATGATTACAGACGAAAGATGGCTCATTATATCTCTTCTCTCGAAGGAACACCCATTCATTCAGTTAATATTGATTTGGGGGGAATAAATATGGAGGATGAGAATACGAGTGATCTCATCAATGAATCCATCGTTAGTTATTGTCAATCAATTACATTGATCATTCTTGTTAATTCAGAATCCGTTAGACGAGAATATTCTGAGAATATGTCAAGGATCTTTCTCCCCGGTTGAAGTTAGTCACAAGTTTTACGAGATAATAAATGTATCATTTGTAGATTTCTCTTCTTCTCTCGAAGGGAATCGATATATTTGATTCATCGTGGCCAATTAAACAGGCAGAGAAGGGAATTGCATTTGAGTACGACAATTTTTTTTATATTGTTTTTTTTCTCTCTTTGGAATATAATGTTCATTGCAGAGTGAGTGCTGAATATCCTATCGATTCCTCTTTTTCTACAATTGATTTCACTCTTTCGACGTAAGTAATGGTATCCCTCTCATCTACAGTAATCCCCCTTTCAGTCTCAAATCAGACCATACTTCTCCATTCCCTTCATGTAAGTGTTACACATGTAGTAAATACACTCGTGCATATCTCACTCATCTCTGCAATACTCATGAATTACTAGCTCCCCTTCTTCTTGTCATTCATAATCTTACCCAATGGGACAGAATGTTCCAGCTAGCTAGAGACTCAATTCACAAGCATTCCAACTGATCTGTAGTTTCCTCATTATGGTTGGAGTATGTCTCATTCATCGTTCCACTCACAAGTCAGAGTACGGTAGCTTCCTTTATAGGAATTAATTTTGCAATGTTGCATACTCCATTCCAATATTTGCCATTCCCATTTTGTTAGTTTGTTTTTTTTTGTTGTTACTTGATCTGCTTTATCATTATGTTACAATCATGGTTATGAAAATAAGATAAAAACTTTTTCTGATCTCGAATTGCTAACGTATACAAATGAATGGTTTATCATCCATTTTTTTATCTCTGATCGATTTTATGAGTGCTAAAATGATTATATTTAAGATGGCAGATCGGGTCAAATTGGATCGTCGTTATGATTGGGTCGGCCCGCCTGATCAAGTATCCAAGATCAGATACATTAAGTTTGTTGTTTATATTCGAAAATATACGCTGAAATAGACCAGATAAAAATTATATTGATTTTAGACTTCGTCGAGTGGATGGAGAAACATCCGAAGAAGCCAAGTATAGAGAAGAGGTTACATTATTCCTTGTTTCAACTGTGAACACAGAATATGAAACCGCCATAAGGCCGTGATTCGGAATATTATGTTAAATTTGATATTGTTGAACTCCACAATATACTCTATTTTCATTTTGAGAGAGAAGCTCTGAACGAATGGAATTCTAAGTTCTGGGCGGAACACAATCAATTGTTCGATAAGAAGAAAAGCGAATTCGTAGAACAGGTGAGACAATTATATTTTACGATAAAAAAAAGTAAGTGAGATGGATGAACATTGTTTAGAAGAGGAAGGAAATCTCTCGATTGGACTCTGTCTCTGCCTCTGATATGAGTGGATTCTACAAAGAATTTCTCGAGATAAGAAGAGTTCCTCTTGCTGATTACAACAGGTCAGTATTTCCGTTATCTGCGTGCTACAATGAGCACGGTTGATGTTTGATCTCCAGAGATCAAATACTATCCTCAAAAGGATCTATGCATGCCACATGTTGAGCCTAATTTGAACACAAATTAGAGAAAAGCATACCACATTACACAAAACAAAAAAAATAATGCGAAACCTAACCACCACATGCCCATTAACCCTCAAAATGTGTAAAAGCACGCCACAATTTAAGTTTCATGACATTAGTATTTGACCACTGTTGATCTTTCTAATTTCATCATTTTAAGGGAATGGTATCGTCGTAATCTCTCATTGATATGGCCTGCAGTTCGTGTGAATATGCATCGACTCATTAGAATGCTCAAGAGGTGAACAATGAAATGAATTAGTCGAGTTTGTAAATAGTTTCACTTGTTTGTTGTTACATCTCAAATAGAATAAAGTTGTAAAACAATATAATTTATATTTTTACAATTCTTATTAATAGCTAGTGATTGAGCATTGAGAGTGAAGGTAATAAGTGAATCCTGTGGGTCAACGAAAAGGAATGAATGGAGGATTGATTGGAAGAGGAGACGAGATGATGTGAATAATATCTTAGATGATTCCTCTCTTTCTCTGCTCTTCCAATGAATAGCAGTACAATTCACACTCCTGAATTCATTCTCTTTTCATAGTTCAAATCTCAATCAATTCCATATTTCGAGTATTACCGTACCTGCTTAGTTCGTGGTGATCTCCAGAGATTGAAATCCAATTCAGGACAGTAAGGGAAGATGTACGGTTCGCACTGGTCAGTGTTAGAGAAACGATTAACCTAGAAGGAAAGATATATAGCACTTGAACTGAACTAGATTATTTGTACTACAATAAAATTAATCTGATAATGGAAAGCTGATAGTTCAACTTCGATGGCCAATTCGTTATGCTTTCGTGAGTGAACTGAACCATTTTCTATTTTGCAATTTTTTTCTCGAAATTTAGCAATTAAAGTTGAGTACGAATTATCTGAATAGACGCGGAAATATGTGACTGACCCTTCTGAACCATCGATGAACTTTCTGTGCGGGTTCACGCGAATTGAGAGTGACATTAGGACATCCATTGACAATGAGATCGTGCCATAGAATAAATGGCATCGGATCACAACCACGGGCTGGAGATCCAATTGGACACGCACACAACTAAACAATACACATCATTTATCTATCTTTTTTGTATTTATCATTGGATAATGTCTTTTCAAATTGACATCTAGTATGAGATCCGTTATTGGACTGGAACTCTTCTTGCCATTCCTTCTCGTTCTTTTCATTCCTATTCCTCCCCTCAGTCTAGTTGGAATAATCAGGCTTTTCTCCCTTGAGTGTTATCCATGAATGGACTGAGAATAGATGAGTTGAAGTGGTTAGATAGACTGTTCCTTCTTCATTCTCTATTAAGTAGATCACCGAGATAAATAAATGAATGATGAGATTGACCCAGTAAGTATGTAGTAAAGATTGTTGAACAGAGAGCGAGAAAGTGAGGGAATGAATGTGAAGTGATCCTTCTCTCCTTTCTTTATTCACTTTCACTCATTCTCAAATTGTGACTCTCTCATCACACTCATGTTTTGTGTGAGAATAAAGAAAAGGGAGAAGAAGAGGATCCACTCTGTCTAAAGGAAAGATGAGAAAAGAAGACAAAAGTGCGAGAAAGAGAAGGATTATTAGAAAGTGAATATGAGATGAGACCAAAACCAGAGAGAAGACGGGCAAACGAGAATAGAAAGGGAAGACCAATTGGAAAGGATTGTCGCTATGAAGAAAGGGAGAAATGGCAACTAAATGCGCACCCTCCTTCCCTCCTTCTATACCAATGTCTTACCTGACATCCATTCCTCTCCGTCACAACAGCACAATCCAATCCAGTACATAGCATAGGGGGACAATTGTCAACGATCAGTTTACCAAGATCAGCAATGACTGATGATTGACCTGTTGAGAGAAGAATATTGAGAAGATATGGGAAGAGTGAATGGAGGGATTACTGTAAATGGATGAGTGATATACTCACGATTCTGTGCATTCACTGCAATTGAAAGAAGAAAGACGGACAGTGCCGCCTTTTGTGAAGAATACATCTGGAAAGATTATGATAGAAGAAGAAGAGATAGAAACAAGACAGATTTGACCAATGGAAAAGATGTATCGAGGAAATAAATGAAGAGATGAGCAGACAGATGAGGATATGAAAATGGAGAATGGAATAATTGACCAGATAAGTCTTGAGTAAGAGAGGACTGAGAGAAGAGCAGAGAAAGGAAGGATAGGGATGGAATCAAGGAGGGGAGAGAATTGAAGGATTAGATAGAACTCGTTTGAGATGGAAGGAGGAGTTGGGAGAAGGAAAGAGATCGAAGCATATCTATACGAGAACTATTGTGTATACTCGAGTTAAGAAGGAGATAAATGAATGGAAGAGAAAGAAGGAGGGAAGGTGATAATGAGTGAATGTCCTTGTGATAAGATAGAACCTGAATGGATTGGAACGAAGCTCCAATGAGAAGAGACTATCACTTTCTTTATCTTTAGCTCTGTGAATGGCATGACGAGAAAAGGAGTGAATCGATTGTGTCACAGAAATAATGATTATGAACGGATAATGAAAGGCACATGTTATTGAGCAATCAAATAGTACACCAATGTTTAGCTAAGACTAGAATTATATTTAGTATCTATATATGATTCTATTTACAATACTTCAAAATTATACAATAAGAAAACCCGTTATTTCTCGTTCTGAAATGATCAATTCAATTGGAATTCTTGTAGAAGAGAATATATGATCCCGATGGCTGAAATGGAGATGAATTAGAACGGAAAGAGTCGATTGGAGGACTCTTTTCCCTCGTTAACCTTGGATCCATGATTAACACTTGAGAGAAAAATAAGAGGGCAAAAGAAGAAAAGAGTGAGTGAAACAAGGGAGATTTACATTGGATCCACTATATAAAAATCGGCCTTCATCACAAAAGAGAGATGATCGATAGAAATTAAGTGAACGGAGTGGAAATCATCGAGGTCATATTTACACAACAATAGTCGAATATTGAGATAAAAAGAATAATAAATAATGAAACAAACCGATATATTCCTTGGATCGTAATTAGAGAGACATTCATCATCACATTTAACCCATGATCCATCGATATTTGTGATTGATGTATAATGACCCGAAGAGAGAGTTCCCGTATGATTCTATTATTGAACATATTATATCATATTCAATCTATAATCTGACATACCGTAACTGAGTATAATTGATATGGCACGGTAGATGGTCTATGAGGCGAACTGGGATGGAAATGATTGCGGAGATCGAGACCATTCAATGGAAAATTCACCTACAATTCACCCATATAAAACCAGTATAATGTATAAGATGAACATACATCAATTTGATTCTTTACGTATCCTCCTCCCTGATATGAGAATCTCTTGAGATGGATTACCTGCATATCAATCGATATTTCAATTTCAGTTACACCAAAACGGTGATCAATCACTGAGTTTTTCGTATATCAAAAATTGACTGACGAGAATAGGAGGAAGTCTCCATATAGCAGTACTCCTTTTTGTCGGTCTTGCTCCTCTACACTTAGGACAGTTCCAACATTCACCACCACTCAATGTCTAAATTTCGGATTACGGTAGAAATACTAAAACCATTTCAAAGTGAAATTTCGAATCGAATAAAGAAATGAATGTGGCTGACCACTTGGGAGAAATGATTATTGAGTGAATTGGATAGTAGAGTGGAAGAGGAAGAAGGAAGTTCCAGAGATAAACATGATGATTCCTTAAGTAAGACATTCTTTCACATTTTGTTAAATCTTCAACATTCGAGAAAAAAAGTTCCAGTGAAAGTAATTCGTTATCGCAGCAATGACCAGAGGATTTCTCCACTAAGCTTTTATTTATTTTAACAATCGTAAAGACACCAAAGAAAAAAACGAAGTGTTATCACTTAATTGATTACCTCGAAGGTTGCCGATGTCTCTCCACATGTCTGACACTGCAGTTCAGAAACAGTTTGAAGCTGGAATTAAATATAAATTATGCATTAGTAATTGAGAATATACAAACATAGAATATGGCCTGAATGGGTGAATTAGCGAATCCTTTATTCTTCCTTTCGAAGTCTGCTCCTTCTGCTAATATCATCGATCCACCCTTGTAATTTTGCTCGAATCCCTTTCTTTGACCCTGAATTGTACCTCATACAAATAATCTATTGATGTGAAAGGAGGTATAAATGAGTAGAAAGACTAACGAAGTTAGTATCCTCATGAAGTGAATCAAGAAGGAATGTCTGGAATTCATGAGCATCGTGTTGGCGACCATCGGCAAGAGTCGAATTTACTTCCGATGAGAATAGAGACTACAACACATTATAATGTCCTTTATTATAATACAAATACCATTTCTAAATCAGGATAAAAGGAAATTTATCTTTCCAAAAAAAAAAATGAACGGAATGTGACTTACAATGAATCGAGTGATTCTCAATGCTTGAAATTGTCCACTCCACATTAGATCGAATAGTGCAGAAATGGCAGCAACCATGACTCCATTTGTACCCATTTTATTCGATCTGCAAGAGAGGGAAATGAGCATTCTATCACTATAATTAACGTATTCACATCCATAATAATCGATACTCACACATTGCATTCATCGGGGAAATTCTCTTGTGTGAACAATTTCCTCGCTATCGTCGTATGAAATAATGCCTCAACACATATACATTTTTACTAATATTATATTAATTAATGTCACCTGCAGAGTTGCATTCATGAAGCAAGTATTCCCGTTGTTATGAAGTCCAGTGAAGCCAGAGCGCTCAAAGATACTCGCAGTTATAAGACTATCGTGAGAGTTCAATTGATTCCTTACTGTTCCTCCTCTACTCGATGCATTACTCGTATTCGATATCACTATTTTATACAACTCGACAAGTCCATTTCGATTATGCGGACTGAAAGATCATTGGAAATCTCGTTCATCCTCCCTTTTCCACACCTCATAGCCTGTCTAGCAGAAGGTTTATCCGATCGATCAATAGAAGGAATAAGTGAATAAGTGGAACCACCTGCTGATGCACGACCCATCTGACAACGAATACTCTCATTCTACCATTTATATCATGTCGTCAAAAATCGAATAAGGAAAGGGTACCTGTGACTGCGGTTTCAGTTCTCTTCCAGGTATATTTGGTATTCGTGGAGTGGGAATCGGAGATGGTCGAGGAATATTTTGATTGTCAGATGCAGGTGGAAGAACCGCTGCAATTAATAAATGGAAAGAAGAAGAAGAAAGGAAATATTGTCTGTACATGATCTCCAAGAGAAAAGATTAACCAAATACTCACTTGTGGGATATACAATAGAGGAAATTCGAGAGGAAGAAGATGAATGAGGAAGGGACGGTTCTGATGGAATTCCTCCTCCGTTTGATGGATACCGCTGCAATATAGCTTCCTTTCTTTTTCGAAAAATAAAAAAAAATAAAAACCTTGGCATCTGAAATGGATGGAACGATTGGGACGGATGAAGTGGAGGTAGTGGAAGGAATCGAAGGAATCGGAGGTGGAGGAGAATCACTACAATTATCACATAATAATATAAAAAAATAGTGTATTCCAGTATTTCTTATAAAAAGACAGCACCGAAGAGGCGGTGGAGTCGGGGATGGAGGAGTTACGGATTCTATGGGTGATTTGGAGGGAGAAGAGATATCAGGGTAGAGTGGCTGATCAGATATACCTACATTTACAATTGTTTTATTATCACAAGAAAATGTAATGTCACTTGATTTCTTTCTGAAGTTAAGAATAAGTTCGGTCAGATCATCACTATCGACATAAGTTTGTTTCCTCGTCACACCACTCACATATCTGAAACACTTCTTCCAATTCAAATTATCTAAAATAGAACAACTCACGGTGGATATAACTTTTTCCATGCATTGAATCCTCCTTCCATAATACATACATCTTTCTGTAACTTTAATCCGGAGTTGTAAACCTGAAAACAGTTGAAAGTGGTTCACAGAACAAACATTATAAGTTACCTTTTTAAAAATACATTATAAGTAACCAGCTTTTAAATTAACCACTAAAAAGACGCCCTTTTGTAGATTAATAATATAACTCACTCCAAAAGCAGTAATGATGGCAGTGAGAGATTCCCTATCCTCATCAGTCTCTCTTCCCATCACTATAACCACATTGTACTCAGATATTCGATGCAATTTGTGCTTGTCTTGAGATGGAAGAATTTTCAGCATGTTGTTTAAAGTCATTCTAAATTGATATCATTTGATTCATAATAAACCTTGACTCCGTACCCTTTGGGAAATATACTCTTGGGGAAATTGAGAATTGTGAGCGCACTTTCGTTGGGTTCATATCGAACCTGTTCCCCTGCAAGTATCTCTTTAAGGATTGTTCATCGACAACTGTTAACCAATTAATGAACCTGATGATTCTCTGATGTCAATAAGCAGATACTTCAGATCTTGTGACTTTGCTAGGGATTGCACAATGGTCCGAGGAGAAATCAACTAAAATTAAGATGTACGTGAGAGAAAGAATACCAATACCTCATAATCTTTCTCACGAATTTTGAGAAGATGCACAGCAGTCGCAACGCCTTTCTCATCTGATAAATAATTTTTGATAGACAAACGGTATATCAAACCTTTACTAACGGCCGATTTTACATACAAATTTTCCAGTACGGGACTCAACTTCTCTGATTCGCCCAAACAAAAGGTGACAATAACAGAAATTCTGTTGTATATCTGCAAGCAAAACACAATATTTCGTCGTGATATTATATAGACTCACATTATCTCCCTTCTTCAACTTAGTTCTCTTCAGAAACTCAATGCCTATGTTAGTCGCTCGCCAATAATAGATCAATCCATTTTCCAAATCAAATTTTGCAAGACATTCCTTTGCATTGCTTTCCATCTGGGTCATCGACTTAAGGACTCTGAACATTCGTGTGACTTCACAATAAATAATTGCAACTCACTCCATGGGAGAACGCTTTGCTGCATTCTCAATCAAAACAGGATTCACATCACGAGCCTTTTTGAACGCTTCAAAGCTCTCCGTGGTAGGCCTTCTCCATTCTGGCATTATACCCTGAAACAAAGCCGATAAACATATAACTTGGTTATTAAAATTCATGAAAAGTCTTTAAAAAGAGGCGAAGCAACTTGCTACCGCTAGCAAGTTTAAAGGGGCGAAATTTCCTACCATTGTAGTTTGTAGTATTGCGCGCCCGCCATATACTGACAGTATATGATATACTTTCTCGTGGCGCGGATTTTTATTTTTTGTTTAATTTAAATTTAAATCTGTAATATTTAAGCTCAATATTCATTTAGAACAATACATATGTATATACATTACATCTACGAATGACCGCATCCTTTTAGCTGCAGTATCTCGACCTTGACAGTGAAGAATGACTTCAGGTGAGCGGAAGAAGAGATTATAAGATATTTTTTTCAGAATCGATTCTAGAAGCATTCGATGGAGCACAGCTGGCGAAAAATCTTGAAGATCTGAAAGAGTCAGGCGAGGTTTGGTAAATTTTCTTAGATAATTAATGTGAAAAATCATTAAGCTTCCTCACGATAACTTGAATGATTCTGAAGAAGAAGAGAATGAATCGTTTGACTCGGAAGAGAAGCTCCCTGGTAGGAAAAGTTAATCCACTTGCAATTCGGCTTTTCTATAGAACGTGACGCCAGCTCAGCCTGTTCAGGTTCTTTCAGTGCAAACTTGAGAGAACTCGAGCATGCTGAGGTCTATTCTGATGATCATGCTTAGTCTGTTTTATGCTTAATGTTAGTCCTTAATGTTACACGGAGAGGACAGATACCGTTTTGGCAAAATTCCAAGCTTTGGACGACGCGTCGCAGAACCGGTGGCGCGAATTTTAAATTAATTTCAATTTTCGACGCAAATGATGTATTTAGGTACTAGATCGTATGAAACAACTGCAATTAAATAAGAAAAAAGTCAGGAAAGACACAAGCGCACATGTTTACTGTGAAAACACGGCATCGAGTTAATGTCCGCGATTTCGCAATGAAATAGCCTGTTCTCTGATTTGGACGATAGCGCATCATATATTCTACTTAAATAGCAAAAACTAGCGTGCAAAAATAACGATAACATGTATAAATTTATTCCCGAACGATTTTCGTAATGGGAGCCGGAATCACATCCGGAAATTGCTCTCGCCGAAACAAACGCGCGGCTTCGTGAATCTTTCGCCCTGCTTATCTTAACTCCAGCGGCGCTTTTCTTTTGCGTGTCCTCTGCGTGGTTAATCATAACCTCATATGGCTAATGATGATTTTCAGGATAGTTTGGCTTAGGGATGAGAGTAAGGTATCGGTATCGAGAGAACAGCACCTTATTCCCCCATCTCCCTCTCACCTCGCGAATTCGCTGATCTTTAGCGAATTCGCGGATTGGGAGGGAAGGGGGGGGGAGAGGGGAGAGACAAGGCGAGAGAGTATGGGAAATAGAGAGAGACAAGAGGAGAGTCTCTTCCCCTATTGGGGCGAATTCGCTGGGAAGTAGCGAATTCGCTAGCTCTTCCCTAGCTATCGCGAATTCGCTAGCGGAGAGGGAGAGGGAAGGGAAGAGGGCGCGAATTCGCGATACCGGACTCGCATCCCTAGTTTGGCTTAGCGCTTAGTATTCAGTCTATTTCTTATGTATCGATGGCCCCTCGTTTCATAATAAGTGCTTAGAAATAAATCTATTTGTTTGTTGATGCTGTGATCTTCATTGCTATCATCTTGCGTAATTTGTGCATGTGATATATTTTTAATTTAAGGATGTACAGTGCACTCATTGCGTCGTTTTCATTTGGGAGGCGCAGCTTCTAGAGTGACGCCAATGACGTGAGTTATTCGAGTACTAACTTAGAAAGTTATGCATTTTTAATTGCAGAGATCTTACTGAACATATCCATAATGATCTTCGAGCCAACATTGTTTACAGTAGAGTTCCTTTGCTTGTTCAATATCTCACACCTCTCATCATGGCAGGTTTCATTATTTTCATGAATTACATAGTCGTTGTATCTTTAGAGTACGATACACTCATTGTTGCACCTCCAGGAAAAGCACAGATCGAAGCGCTCTGCATCCCAATCATTAATAAGGTAATTAAATAATCGTATTGAGATGGGAAACCGTCAAGCTTGCTCTTTTATTGTTCAGATTATGTTGTCTCTGAAGGAAGATTTCCAAAATACAGACAAGAGGCCTCGTGCTGTCATTTTGAGTAGTAATGATCATGAGAGAACGAAGATCGAAGAAGTTATTCGTCTTCTTACCAGAGGTTGGTTATATTATAGAGGGCCTGTAACGAAGGGAAAAATGAGGGATAAGGATGCGGTCCCACAGAAGCATCAGCCTACAGTTAGAGAAGGGAAGAGCAGTAAACGATTATGGAATGTGTAGAATAAAGAGGGTCATCGCGCCCATCGTTGCGTACGAAAGGGGGCGTTGCTGGTCCGCATTGGGACCATTATAAGTAAGTAAGTATTTATCCTCATTCAAGGCATATTGCCTGCAGGGGGAAACATCATTATGGAGGGGATTGGGATCTTCGTACTCAGTGACAATGGGTCAAGGGATGGTTTCTTCTTAGCTTTTGTTGTCGATTGTCCGTCGCGTTGAGTCGATAGATCTTGAGCCACGAAGTTTATCATCCAGCCGCCGTTCTGGCTTGCGTGGTTAAGAGTAAACTCACGAAGCAGCTCACGAACTCACGATTAAGTGGGGCCTTTCTTGACCGTAGATCACTTGAGCCGATGAGAATCCGTCCTGGGTCCTCCTTTTGATGATCCAGATGGGCGATACTACTCGTCCGGTTGCCCAAGCTGAGGGACGAGGATTCTCCAAACTGGAGATGGTAGAGACCATTATGGTTGAGCGCAAAATTTGGATTCTCCAATTAATTTGGGAAAGAAATTTGGGGGAAAAATACATAAACAGTATTACTGGTTGTGATATTTTGGACCAGTATTGACAACTGGCACGAGTCTTTCACTTTCCGAACGCCCTTTCAACGATGAGATTGGGCAAAGGGAGAAAAGGTAAGAAGTCTGTGCAAGAAATCTGTCATTACTACTTTTAACTCAAAACTATAATTGGTACGACGCAGCTGGTATCTGATAACGATATTTAGATCTTCCACTCGTAGCGGTAAATGTTAAGTCGATCGATAAGCTGATGAATTTTCTTACCTTTGAGAGAGCAGATGCACAGGTTTTATCTACTTTTTATACCTTACATTCAATTTAATCCCCCCTCACCCTCCCTATCAGCTTGACATTCTTGTCACTTCTCCTGCTGCTTACATCGCCTTCACAAAAAGAAGGATCGAAAAGACAGAAGGACAGCCGAACAAGAAAATAGAAAGCAAAATATTAGTGAGTCATCCTTCATCGTAGTGTTTATCACGCGTTTCCTGTAAGAGTGTGCGAATTCCGTCCACTAGGAATTTTTTTGCTTCCGATTTCGATGAAAGTTGATTGTTAGGTACCATTAGGTATCAGGTTTGGACACTTGGTTTAGTCAAAGATTTTGTCGACTTTTTTGCCATTAAACTGTGAATGACCATAATTACCGTCTCTTTCATCGCACAGCGTGCTAAAATATACCATTTAATTCCTCTCGAAATCCCCTACAAAAAGTTTATCAAAAGCAACGGATCACCACCGAAGTTCCATAGGGAAATCGATGCTCAGCTATGGTCGGTGCGCCTGTCAAAAGGAATAATTTACCGATTCCGAGTCGCTGCGCAGGCCGTATGGAATAAATTTTTGGCCGCCCAGTTGCTGCGCCCCGCCACCAACCTCAAGCAGCGTAAACCCGACTACCCTACAACTACAGTAATCATGACTACCGTTCACATACCGTAACCCTGACTACAGTTCTTTCGCTTTCGCTCACTACCGTACTGACTACAGTTCTTTCGCTTTCGCTTACTACCGACCGTTACCCCGGCTAACGTATACCTTCAGTATTCCTGACTACCGTACACCTACCGTAACTTACAGTAACCAAACTGCTGGGAAACTTCCAGAACCTTCTAGAATGTTCGAATATGAAGGGGACAAGTCCAGCGGCTTCTTGAACGTTCGAAATGACGGGGACAAGTCCATAGTTCATACAACCCAACTATCTAAGTACCAACCCCCTCGTTATCCAATCGAGAAGCGTATCTTAGGCGCGCGTCCTCGGCTGGTTTGAAATATACAATTTATGAAGAGTAGAGTTCTTTGAAATCGGGAAGGGCGTATACAAACATCATAAAACTAGTTTTTCCAAAATATCTCGCAAACGAGTTGTTCATATGTTTTTTTTTTCATTAAGACAATATTTTCTGTCTCGTTTAGAGCGATTTTTTTCACTTTTTAAAATAATGATTGCGCCATTTTGAACGAAGTTATGAAGAAAAAACGAAAATCCCAAATCAAAAGACTTCGTCCGGGCTCTACCAGTAAACGCATTAGGCTAGAGCTATGCAAAACAGACTACCAAGTGACTTTTTAATGGTCCTGGAGAAACATTAAATGAAAAAGTATTTGTGTTTGGAAGAAATTGTCGAGAAAAATATTGATTTGTGATGGAAAAAAAAAACTGTATTTTCTCAATTTTGAAACCGAATTTTTTCATATTGTTCGTTTTGGACTTATTGTAGAGGGAAAAGTTCCTAATTTTCCGCACTCTTACAGGAAACCCGTGTTATTATATGAATAATTCAATTGGTTGATTCAGATGGAGCGTCTTCAATATCTAGTTATTTTCGAAATGGAAGAATTGGCTGATGCAGGAGGAGATTATTCCAGAATTATTACTAATCAGAGAAAGGAAAAAGTATGCAACTTAATCATTTTTAACGATATATTTCATTATCAGAACTTCACATTAATCATGCAGACTCACACTTACTTCTCAGATAGAAAAGTTAAGAAATTACTCAATTTTGATCATGCTGAGAATAGATCAAAAATTGAGAATTTATTGAGTGAAGGTGCGCTACATTTTAATTCTTGTTTCTTTTTATATTATGTTTATTTATATTTTTATAATTGAGTATCACATATTTTTCCAATCCTTCCTACTCCTCTCATTGCCAGATTACGGTGTTGTGATGATTGATTCGACTCTTTGCATCCGCAATATCGTACTAATGGTTAGAACACATCGAATTGATACATCAAAAAAAGAAAATTCAGAATGACTCTGAATTGTCGAAGATGCAACATTTGCGTGCTATTATTGAAGAGCATGCTAAGAACAAGAAGAATACTGACTTCAATCCTGAAGGAGGTGACAAATTTATCCATTTCTTGTAAATAAGACCTTATTTGTTGAGGTATTGTGAAATTCAAACGGCGAATATTGATCGTAGTCCCGAATGCTGAAAGGGCTAGATTCGTCATGGGATTCCTCACAACGGAAGGCATATATCACAAATATTTAATAGATCCCAAGCACATTCTCTATCTTGAGAGGTAATTATATGAGGCTGTTCGCGAGAGAGTCGAGCAGATCAGGCTGGGTCTGGCACAGCTCAAAAATGTCCATTCTCTGAAAATCTCGGATTCGGGGTTCTCAAGGATGCTGATGACGATGAGCATTGTCATTTTTCATACTGAGCCTCCGTTGGCTCTAGACAACTTCACGTCGAAAATGGTTTTTTGCGAGATTTCTCCGCTCCAAGTTTCGCTAAAATTAAGGCAATAGGTTTCCCTGGGTAGAATTTGATGCTTAACAAGCCTGTCTAATTCATTTTGCCTGAAAAATTTTCATAATTTAGATATACGTAACTTTTGAACGACGCAAATCTGTGAGGTGCGACCTACATAGATCGGACCAGCATGGCGAGAATAGTCTAAGTTTAAAATTTCAGCCATTTTGGCGCCGGGAGAAAAAATATTGGAGTGAGATAGTAAGCAGAGATTGTAGGTAAAATGAACCTCTCTCCTCTCCAATCTGCACACCAACTTCCGATCTGTTGAGAAGAGGCGAGAGAGTGTAGGAAATGGAGAGAGTGCACACAGGGAAGAGGGGAGATCGGACGTTGGGAAGAGGGAAGGGGTAAACAAGGGGAGAGACGAGCGACTTCACCTACAATCTCTGCTTACTATCTCACTCCGATCTTTTTTCTCCCGGCGCCAAAATGGCTGAATTTTTAAACTTAGACTATTCTCGCCATGCCGGTCCGATCTATGTAGGTCGCACCTCACAGATTTGCGTAGTTCAAAAGTTACGTATATCTAAATTATGAAAAATTTTCAGGCAAAATGAATTAGACAGGCGTGTTAAGCATCAAATTCTACATATTGCCTTCTACCTATTGGAAACCTATTGCCTTAATTTTTGCGAAATTTGGAGCGGAGAAATCTCGCAAAAAACATTTTCGACGTGACGTCGTCTGGAGCCAACGCAGGCTCAGTATGAAAAATGACTATGCTCATCGTCATCAGCACCCTTGAGAACCCCGAATTTTTAGAGAATCGACATTTTTGAGCTGTGCCATCACTTGCTCGACTCTTTCGCAAACGGCCTCATATACATGCTTAATAATCTTTATAGGCATGCAAATATAATTTCAAAAACCCCTTATCTTAGTTTTTGTCTGTGAATGTGAGAACCTAATGGGCCGATGAACAGTTATCATCCAGATATTCTCATCACACTAATGTTATTTTTTTTAGAGAATTAAGTAAACGGAAAGATCCAATGACGAAACTGAGAAAGGGGCAAGTGATCGGTGCGATTACCAACAAAATCAGTGGAATTAGAATGGCTCATTCTGTGGTCGACAAGGTATTGTTTACGAGATGTCATATGTATATGGTAGAGTACTATAGGTAATATTCTTCGATGTCGTTCCTAATCTCCATTCCCTTGTGCTTAATTGTTCCAAGATTGTCGAGTGAGTCTCCATTGTCACACTTAACATATTCTATTTTAGAAAGATTTATTTCTTTCAGTAATCGACGTAATTTATTCTTCATTGACAAAATTGACTTGCACGAGAAGAAGGATGAATTACGATCACTTGTTCAGGTATAAATCTTATTATTCATTCCAACTTTGATTAATATACTTTTAGTATCTGAAAGACACTGACACAGAGATTCCTGACGAACTCACCCAATTTGATCAGTCACCTGACTCTGTGAAATCAATCTTCATGTAACAATTATGTGATAATCATTCTCATTGTCATTTCCGCTATTGCTACTTGCTCTACGACATGCCAATTTATACTTGTGGTATTAACTTCAGACTGTGACTTTACTTATCTCAAATTGCGCATTGTTCAGGAACTTGAGATACTTTTATGTAATATGCTTTACATTTCGTTGTCTTTATTTTATGGTAGTAACACATTTCGGGTTCATTGTCAATATACTCGGTCAAGCATCGCTGCTAATATTTCTTCGATAAATAATAATGCATTCAAATTTAATCTTTGGTCAATTGCTGTTCTTAATCTGTTTGATATTTCAATTATGTTTTCTTATCGAAGAAGCTCCATTTAGATGGACACAAATAATGGAAAAGAACAGAAGAAAACTAAGCGCAGACCGAGTGAGAGCTATATTTTGAACAGTAGTATATTTCCAAATGGAGATTGCTGATTGGTATATTTAGAATTACAACTCGATGATCTGGCCACTCGACTCATTAATTCGAGTGTAGGAGAGAATTATGAAGAAGTGTGCATTAAGAATGTATTCAAGTAAGTTGAAGAGGGTATTTAGTCGAATATCTCCTTTTTTTAGTCGAATCAAATTTGAATCGAGACACATGCAAAAGAGACCTACTATACCTGATGCGTTCGTTCTTTTATTTTCATTATATTAGCGCAAAATTAGACTTACTTTGACCATTATATCATCTTTTGAGTGACATCATGGATGCTGTTCCCGCTAAAATTGTTGGGAATCTTAAAGGGATGGGTATCACTCAACTCCTTCCCACTCAGAGATACACTCTTCCTCTTCTTGCTGAACGTGAGCAACTTGTATATCATATTCTAATATCAATATTGACATATGATGTTTCTCTATCTCTATCCCTATCTCTACAGATGATACGGATCTCTTCGTTGGAGCAGCAACTGGTAATGGAAAGACTCTATCATTTCTCATTCCCATTGTAGTCAAGGTACATCAATCATTCATTCATATTCCGTATCTTGTATTCTCTTGCAGTTACTCCGTGAAAATGAGAGAACGAGTGTAACTAATCATCCTTCTGCTCTCGTCATTGCCAATACTCAAGTACTTCAACTTCAGACATTTAATGTATGCTCAAAGCTAATATTCGGTCAGTTATTCTAATTACTTGTATTACTATTTAATTTAAAGGAACGGGTATAAAAGCAGTTCTTGTGTGTGGGGAGACATCGATGCATGAGCAGATAAAAGAGATAGGGTAAGTACGAAGAAGAAGGAATGAGACGGAGGGAAGATTATTCCTTCTAGTAAAGGAGTAGACATACTCATTGCAACCACTGGAAGATTACTCGATTTCCTCAAGAAAGAAATTGTCAGTTTTCTTTTTTTTTAAATAAATTCATTGCATCAAGTGTGATATTTATAGTAAATGTATCCAATATATCTCAGGTTTATCTCGATAAACTTCAATATTTTATCTACGACGAAGCAGATAAGATGACACAGATGGGTGCATTCAGAAATGAAGTTGCTGAGATTTCCGAGTTCATTCCTCCTGAGATCAAGGTATATACATTTGTCAATTTGATCTTTGATCTCTCTCTCTCTTTCTCTTTTTTCAGCCTAATCTTCGTTCATGTTTCTTCACTGCAACTCTCGATGCAATAACTTCATTCGAGAATATGTACAGGTGTGAGATAATCCAATATTTACTTGCATCATTTTCTTATTTCCAGGATGGATAAATTTTGTACAGTTCGTGTTCCTGGAAATCCTCTCATCTCTCATCATATCATTCCTCTCAATCCTGAACAAGAAAATGATTATCAAAAGTCACGTATCCTTATGGGACTTCTGAAGGTTCGTACACTTGTTTCTTATCTGATAATGGAATATTCTACTCAGAAAGACGTGGAAGGACAAGGCAGAACTCTATTCGATAAGAGAAAGATTCCATATCTGCATAAGGTACGATGAGTATTCTCCTTCTCTCTCTCTCTCTCTCTCTCTCTCTCTCTCCTTACTCCTTCTATCTAATCAGACAGTTGTATTCGTCTGCCGTAAGATTCGATGTAATTTCCTTGCTGCATTTCTCGGTATGTATGGATATTCAGTGGGAGTAGCAAATAGGTAAGATATTCCCATCATCATCTTCATGTTAAATTCGATTGAGTGATCTCTCACTCAAGATGCGTAACGATATTATTCAACGATTCTGTAACGGAGAAATGCAAGGTATATAATATGTATATTTATTAAATATATTTGAATTGATGGTATTCCTTTCTGTATTCCATATTCCAATATTTCCAATATCATATTCAGCTTTAATCGCAACTGATTCAATGGCAAGAGGTCACGATATTCCCAATGTGACACATGTGAGTTAACCATTTTGATGAAAGGAGATTGATAAATACAGGTGATCAATTATGATATGGATGATAATGCATTGGATACATTCAAACATCGTGCTGGTAGAACAGCTCGAATCGGACATAAGGGTAAGAAAAGAATAAAATTACTTATTCACAACGAGCAGATTGATTTAAATTATAAAATGGGGTAAATAACTTAACTTTTTAAAGATGGGAGGGCGAACATTTGAGATTAAGATATATTTTGTATGATTTTTCTTTTTGAATACTTTGATGTCATTGATATTGAGAAACAAGTATACATGATAATTTATCTTTCATCTTATTGTGGCTATTATCTCAAGGAATTTGTACGACTCTTCTCTCTCGTTCTCAATTTCTTCTATTCGATAATCCTCGTTTCAATATAACTGAAATGGATCCACGTCGAAAAAGAGCTGCCGAATTTGCCCACGTTAGTATTATTAATGTGATCATTGGTGCAAAATATATTATTTATACTCTAATACTCATTCGTTGCTCTCTCTTACAGTATCTACTTATTGAATGTGGTCAACGAATCCCCAAATGTCTCGTGACTCCTGGTTGGATTGCATTGAGAGTGAGATACACTTTTTGTATTTAGCTAAATAATTGTGATAAGTGACTGACATTTCTCATAGCTAATAATTCCCTTTGAGAACGAGTTAATCTCATGGAATCTCTTTGAAATTGAGAACTGTGATCCTAAAGCTGTCCTTCGAACATTCGGTTATAATGTTGATGATGAAGAGATTACTCATCCCACTCCTCACGTTACTAAAAGAAAGAAGTCACTCAATACACAAGAGAAGAAAGATGAATCGAATGTTAAAGTACCTCCCAAATTAGTGATTGAAATGGATGAGTATGGAACACCGATAGTTGATGTAAGTTGTGATGGAATGACAGAAATAAAGAACGAGAGCTTTGATCACTTTTATAGGCATCGGAAACTGAAAGGGAGATAAGTGAGGATGAGAATGAAGAAAGTGACGAAGAAAAAGAAAAAGAAAAAGAAGAAGATGATGATGGTGATTGGGGAGGAGTGACTATTGATGAGAGTGAATATGATGAGGTATGCCACAGAGAGAGAGAGAGAGAGAGAGAGAGAGAGAGAGAGAGAGAGAGAGAGAGAGAGAGAGAGAGAGAGAGAGAGAGAGAGAGAGAGAGAGAGAGAGAGAGAGAGAGAGAGAGAGAGAGAGAGAGAGAGATAACGAATGGATCTACAGGAAGGATACTGTAAAGCTGACTATGATTCTTGGGGGGCAGATACTGATTCCGATGCACCCAAGGTGACAATTAAAAGACTAATCTTGTTATTTGTTTAATCTGAAACGAATTTAATCGTTGTCGTTCTCCGTTTAGGCGAACGATTCAAACGAAACGATGGTTGATTATATGGATGATTCGCCTCCTACGGGTCCATTGAGATGGACTGATGATGAAGATGATATTGTACATGTAGGAAAGAGAGAAAAGGAAAGGAAGGAAGGAAAGGAGACACTTTACAGAATAATCCATTGGATGAACTGAAGGAAAACTATATGAAACAGACTATGGAGAAGGAAGAGGAAATGGGAATTATTGAAGAACAGAAAGAAAATAATAAAGAAGAGAAGGAGGAACAGAAGGAAGATAAAGATGGTGGCTATGATGTTGATGAAGTCGATTAACCCCCCCCCCTCACATTCCTTTTTCTAATTTCCCCATCTGTTAGGTTTCTTTTTTTTTTGTTAAAACAAATTGTTCGTTGTGTCGTATTATTCCATGATCTTACCCTCATAATTACGGTGACCAATTAGCTAAATCATAGTTTGTTTTTGTTCCCTGTAAGGATAAAATATGATGTAAACAGTCTTATTTCTCTATTGATGGCCTTGAGTGTTCTCGAAGGAAGAGGAAATCTTCCAATTCGGTCACTTACACATGATCCACCCCTCCCTTGAAGAGAAGGCTAATCACAGTTTCCCATCATTCTCTTTTCTCTTTTCCCTCTCTAAAGGAGAAGAAACTATCATCGCTCTTTTTCCATGCACTAACTAACTCTGACCGAATTCTTTTCCTTCTCAATTCACCCTCTCACTTTCCCCTTCCCATCCTTAGCTTCCAATCCTAATCATTTCCCTTTTGATGCAATCTCTTCTCATATCTTCATCCTCCATCTGTTTATTGTCTACATAAGTATTCAAATAGATTTTTTAAATATAAATAATCACAGTTTTCCTTTTATATTTGCAGAATGGATCGTTGGACGAATCCATCTCATCAACAATCTCAAGTCTGTCATATTGATCTATCTAAGGTCATTTTTTGCTCATTAATTATTTCTTCGTTATTTTAAAGTCAACTCGTACGAGGAACAAGAGTAATGAAAAAATATTTACTAATTATGTTACCGAGAATGAAAGTTAGTGAGAGACCAAAAATTGATTCATTTCAAAATTGTCGTTGTTTAGGAGAGCAGCCGATCAACTTACAATACAATCGATGAAGGAGGAATGAAAGAATACGAAGATCCTGATTATCTTTATGATCAGAAAACACTCAATAGAAGATCGGTCAGATTTGTCACTCATTTCAGATATTCATTTGAGATTTTGGGAAGAGCTGTTCAAAAAAAAAGAAATGATCTCTCCCTCAGATGGTATGCTATTAACGACAGAAATGAATGACATAAATCATGAGGTAGACAAGGTCAATGGATAAGTCTCTTTGAGGTGAGAGAAGGCGTCATATTGAATGGATTCGTGAAGAAGAGAGAGAGAGATTGGAATGGGTCAATAGTGGAATGTGACACCCCTGTACTTGACGAATATTCCCTCTATTCTCTTCATTGAATCAATATTCCAGACTGCACTTCCTTCAGTTCCTGTTGCCCCTCCAATGGCCCTCAGGGGCACACTTCGACCTACTCATCTGGCCATACATCAACCTGTGAGTATCCCCTCCCCTCCCATCTCCCCTCCTCTTCCCTCTTCACTTCTTTATATCCATGTCCTTGTCTTCCTTATCTCGAAAAGGATCAAAGTTGAAAAGACGAAAGAGAGAATGAAATTAGAGGTGTTTCACATCATAAATTGTAGAGGGAATCGACATCATGGAGGAATATGGGAATGGCTATTGGAATGGCTGCTGTTATTGTATTGGTGAGAAAACTAAATATTTAATTATGACACACGGTTTGGTATTGAAGAATGGAAATATATTATAGATGGTTCTATTTCTCATCTTCTTTCTTCTAATGGGAAGCCGAGCTCAAACTTATTTCCATCCATCGTCATCCCAATCATCACAAGATTCTTATGTATGTTCAATAGAATGATACAGATGGAAGAATGATCTCTTCTTTTCAGCCTCCATCGGATAAACACTCGACAATAAGAGATGAATTAGAGATTACTCCTAATCATCTCCTTACTCTTCTTCTCACCAAAAGGAAACTTTGTCTCTTTGAAGCTTCTACTGAAAACGTGGATCATTCTCTGTTAGTCATTCCTTTCTCTTTCTTCTCTATCCAATTGAAGATAGTTAATCCTATCACTTTCCACGCAACTTTTCATTTCACTGCTTTTCCACTGATCGATTTACGATTTCCTAGATAGATTTGAATCTCTTTCAGGGAGAATTTTAACGAAGAGCACATTGAATCAGCTCGACTTCTTTTTCATTCAAATCTCTCCCATGCAAGTGTCCCCGTTCATCCATTGCAATTCCAAAGGTAGTATAGCATCTAATTAATAATTCCTATGGAGATTCGAATAAGTCTCAATCAGATACACTCGTTCCCTCGGAGTGGATGACAGTTGTCATATCGTTATCTATGATAGAGGGCAAACCATCTGGGCAACGTATGCTGCTTGGATATTCAAGGTATTATTAATTGGACTTGTTCATACTCATCACTCTTTTTCGTACAGCTCTTCGGTCACAAACGAGTATCTCTTCTCTCTGGTGGTTTCCCAGGATGGAAATCAGCTCAATCGAAGTCTCCTCAATACAGAACTGAGACCGGACCAGCTCCAAATGTATCCAGACAGGTTATCATTTTATCATTTATTTCAGTTTTTATTGATGTATCTAGGCTATGTCATTGCAATTTACAGTGAGAGATAGATTGAAGATTATTCTTCTTCAATTCAATTTATCTTCAGGGTGATTTCTCTTCATCATGGAATGAATCGATAGTGATCACTTTCGATGATGTCTTCGTCAATACAGAAATGGCCACTTTTGATGTTGTCGATGCACAAGCGAGAGAGGTATAAAACAACAAGAAATAATCCAGAAGATATATTGATGGTTCGAAATGATTATAGGAATACGAGGGGACGTCATCAGGTGCTCTTTATGGACATATTAGAGGAGCTACGAATATCCCCATCGATAGAGTATTCGATTATGCTGTTGGAAGGTATCCCTTTTTCTTTCTCTTTCTCCTTCTATTAATACATTGTAGATGGTATCCATCATCTGATCTATCGGAAGTATTTCGTCGTGGTGGTTTATCTCTATCTCGTCCAATTATTGTCTATTGTTCAACCTCTGTTCGGTCATCACTTATTTGGTTTTCTCTTCTCACTCAAGGATACGACGCTCGAATATACTTCGGAGGATGGCCTGAATGGGTTGTCAGAGCACCTGATTATCTTAAAGTTCTTTCATCTTCTCCCAATTAGACTCCGCCCCCTTTCAAGCCCCCCCCCCCACTTGCCATTCTCTATCATCTCCATTCCTTCAAATCCATTTGACATTCCAGTGCTTATCTTTCCCACGGGTCATCAATCTTTTGAGTGTGAACAGATTATTCATATATATTTATTATTTTTATAATGTGCATAAGATAAAGAGTATTTGAAAGCTATGCAAAGTGTAGTGAAACGGTGCCTTATGCAATGGACAATGAATGGGCAATTGAATGAGACATTGAAGAATCTTCCATCTATTCATTATCTTCATTGATCTATCGTCTAGAGATGGAATTGACGAGAATAAATGACAGATCAATGAAGAAAATCAATTGATTGAAGAAACAGTGAAAACACACTAAAGGTTTAACAATAGACTCCTATTAAATTGCACAGAAATAAGGAAGAATGAGAGAGTAGTGAGTTAAGGCGAAGGGGGGGGGGTCAAAAAGAGGAAGTGGAGTCAGTTGAACTGAATGAATTGGACACACACTCACACAATAACAAAAGACATTCAAACGAATTCCGGCATACCAGCAACTAGCGAATTTTATACTAAAAATTCTGTTGTTTCTTTGGATATTCGGAAAGGGATCTCATCTAGAACTGAGACGAGATAAGGGGAAATTGACTAGAAGAGAAGGGAAGGAGAATGAGAAGATGAGTACTGTGGCAGTGAAATCAATATTGGAATGAGATACAATAGAAGAAAATAATAATGCCTATCTATCTACAAGCTGCAGCTAAGAAGCTACGACGATCGATCTATCGATTGGAGGAAGAGGATGGGGGAGAGAGAGAGAGGGGGTGGGGAGGGGGGGGGGTGATTCGCTAGTTGCCTGCAAGCCCTACGATGGTTAGTAGATCAACGACACACTTACACAAAAAGGAGTTAAAGAGGGGAAAGAAGACTTGCCTTCCCCTTAATCACTCTCAATACTCAGACTTCCATAACTGAACCAAGGGGATGAATAGACAATAAACTCTAATGGGGGAAACAACCAGTAGAATCAATGGGTGAAACGAGAGGAGCAGAAAGGGATGAGAAGGGAATTCCAGTCTAGAGGGGAAAGCAGCCATAACGAATACCAAGCAGAAGAAAAAATCGAGTAGAATGCTATGATGGTGTGGATGGACGATGATTCCCAAATGGAAGAATGAATCATCGTGTGGAAAGGGTGTAAATGAATGGAGAAGCAGCCGTATGAATGTGAGTATCAAGGCAATTGATAGAGAACAAGGGAAGAAGGGGAAGGGAAGGGGGGGGGGGAGACTAGTCAACCGGGAAAGAGTCAATGATTGTCATTACTGTATATAACTATATTGATACCATTAAATAGGTAATCAATCTATTTCTTTCCTCGTGAGAAGAATCCTCCTTTCTTCTTCTGACTTCCTGATGTTTCCATTCCTGCTGCAGTATCAGCAGTTGGTTCTGCCCCTCCTCCAATTTGACCCGTTGACAATTGCAATTCATGCAACCAACGAGCCATATCTTCCTGTAAACAGAGAACAATTATACTCCAAGGGGAGAATGAAGTAGACTGACCTCAGATTGACATTGGAGAAGATATTCTGCTCCAATTGGCATTCTTAGACTGATAACATTCTTCTTCTTGGGATAGTCTGATGCATGAGCTGAACAGCCAGCAAGAGGCATTGATGCTTCTCCCTTCCATGGAGATAACTCCTCACGATGACGAGAATCCTGTGAGGAAGGGATAGAGAAGGGAAGGAGAGGGGGGGGGGGAGGGCGGGGGGAGGAGGACCCACCTTGTAGAAGGAAAGCTGTCCCTGATGAAGAACTGCTAGCAGTTTATCCCATGATCTACAATTAATATATTCATTCATCTCTCTTCTCTCATTCCCCTCTTCTCACCTATTACTTGCTCTTCTATCGAGACTCTCATAAGTGTGCTTCCTCATAAGAGATCCTTCGAAGAATTCGCCCTGTCGCTGACCTGTAACAACACACATTCAACTATTCAACATCTCCAATCACTTCATTCGTTCTATCTCCCTCTATCAATAAACATCAATCAATATTCACTTCACTCCACTACAATCTACCATACTACACACGACACAATCATGCGTATAACTACCGCAATCTCAATCTATGGAAAGGGATCTACCGTACCTTTCTTATCATGACTATCAAATCTGGGTTGTCTAGAGAGTGACATTCTCCAAGTGGAAGGTTCCTGTTGAATTCGTCGTTGAGGAAGATCTGAAAGGAGAAGACACTACAATCAATCACTCACTACGAAGAGAGAAAGAGAGGACATTCCAACTAAGGAAGAAGAGAAGGTTAGTTGAACAGAAAAGAAGTTCTCTGGTATTTTTTCCCACTGGTCCCCCAGTACTTTTCCCAGTGGGGAGTGAGGTAGGGGACCAGTAGGAAATATCCTGGGAAACCAGTGGGGGGGGGGGGGGAAAGTGTGTCTCTAACGTGATGAAACGAGTATGCAATCCGGCAAAGGACTTTATCAATGATAAGTATACTTAGTATACAACAATACGATGCAAACAATAATGAAGATTCGTAGTGGGGGGTTGTAGTACCGATATAGGACTGCTCTTGTGATCTCATTTGTCTTCTTTCGACGATGATAATAGAAAAATAACTGTTGAAATTTCCCAAGAAAGAACAATTTGCCTGAAATGGTTCAATTGTCATTAGTGATTAGACATACCTTTGAAAATTATCATCCCCTTCATTATGTTCCGTTGAGATATATGCGATAATTACTATAGCGATCTGAAATCACAGTGAGTTGTAGAGTGGCTAGAAAGATAACTCACGATAGAATATACGTTAAAAATGACAAAATATTTGTTCCTCTACTAGATGACAAAAAATTGGAATGAACAACTCGAAATTTGCGAAAAATAGCGATGAAAACGATCGAAATAGAACGGGAGTTTCGCATTTGCGAAACTCCCGTTCGGCGCAACCCCAAGCGCGCCTTCATGTAAGATACTGACGCTCTTCATTCAGTGGGAAACCAGTGGGAAGTTGATTAGGAAACCAGTGGGAAGAAATCAGCCCTCCTGACCCTCTCTCAGAAGCTGGGAAACCAGTGGGGGAGCCTAACCACGCCCCTTTCTGCTGGGGCCCCACTGGGAAAAAATACCAGAGTTAATAGTCAGACCACGTGATGAAAGAGTAGAAGATGCTCTTTTAGGAAGAGATGTCTTCTCTTCAGGTGATCGAAGTGGTGTGGATGCAGTAGAAGAAGTCGGCGTTTGGATGAGGAGTACTGTAGACACACCACCAATCAATTATTATCACACCATAGTGCTAGTACAACAACTGAGTACGTGCACACTGTTAGATACAAACCAAACCACACCATTAATCATATCCAATCCATTCATAAAGTGAAGAGAGAGAGAGGGGATACATACCATCTCCACCCGTTGGTGGGAAAGTAGTTTCCATTCTTTCTCCCTTTGATGGAGTTCCTCTTGAATGAACAACACGACTCTCATCGTCACGACGTTGCATCTCCTTTAGTTCGAACTGAAAGACGAGAGATTAAGGAGGAGAAGGAAGGAGGAGGGAGGGAGGGGGGGATCGAATCTTCCATCGGATTCGAGATAGTCCAATATGATGGTAAACAGAAGTGAACTGTCGGAAAGAGATGAAGAGACGAAAGAAAAAGAAGAGAAGAAAGAGAAACAATCCCCTCTCTCTTCCATCGTGATTAAACACTTGGGAAGAACATCAGGGGATATCAACTTGATTCTATTATCAATTCAATCAATAATTGCATACCGTAGTCAATTTCTCAAGTGCAAGGAATCGTTCTTCTTGTGCAGAGGCACTCTTCTCGAATGCTTCGTGCTTCTTGATCAATTTGATCGTCTCTTCTAGATTTCTACCGTATTCTCTTGATACGAGATACGGTTCTTGTGCCATCAACCAAGTCTCAGCCACTGCTGCATCACGAGCGAATTGATACACTTCCAGAACTAAAATGGATATATTAATTTACACATCGTAGTCTGATGATTCATTCTCTGAGTAAGGAAGGGGATAAGTTGTACTCACTCAATTGAAGATATTCCCATCTATCCTCCCACTTTCTCATCATTTCTGCTCTCTCCGTTGTCAATCGAATCAATTTCTTCTCTATTTCAGATGACGCGTAGTGTTTTCTATTGAGAAGATCTCTTCCGAGGGCGATACATGCACTGAAGTTCTCTTCACGAGCATCTACTTCAGCCTGCAATCAAGAGGAATGAAGAGAGAGAGAGAGGGGGAGGGAGGAGGAGAGGGGGGGGGGAGGGAGCGGGCTCACCTTGAGAGACTGATGATTGTTCATGAGTAATTCAACTCCAGATACATCTCTTGGTCTTTCATGAGTATTCATTTCTCTCTTAACTTCATCCATCCATGCGAGAAGATCTCGAACCATATTGAGGAATCGGAATAGATCAGATGTATCTCCCAATCTCATCGATCGACTTTCACATGATCCTCTTAATTCATTCCATGCTTTCACAACTTCTCCTTCTCTTTGTCCTATTTCCATTGATCGATCACCAGCATATGAATCACGAAGAGCAAGAGCATCTCGTTGGATTTGACGCACCTAAAGGGGATAATGGTCAACTACCGTATCTCATCTTGTCTACAGTATACCCCCACCTACCGTATCCATATCTCTACCGTACCTGCTCTCCGATAGCTTCGATATCCTTGAGGAAGTTATTGTGTTTCCTCGAAAGAGCTCCAACAGAGGAAGAATCTCTTCCAAGATCATCAGGCATCGCATGAGATTTCTCTACGATACGAGAGAGACAATCACGGCAATCATGAAGGAATCTGATGGAGAGAGAGAGTTATGATACTGATAATAGACTGAATATCAACATGGTACTCACTTGTGGAATAATCGAGAAGACTCAAGTATTTGTGCTCTAGTGTCCATCAATTCGAGTAGATTCTCCCATGCTTCATTCAATGAATCCTTCCATAGGGCGATAGTTGGAGCATCCGAATGACCATCGGAGATCAACTGAAATAAGATCAATCAACTCTTTTCCAATCTAACGATAATTGAATCTAAAAGAAGGGATAAACATACCCTATCACATCCTTCATTTGCATTGCTCACTCTCTCACTGCCAATGTTCTCTGTATCACGAGCGAATTGTTGGAATCTCTCCTGTAATCAATCAATCATTAATCTTCCCCTATTCTCTCTCTGACTTGTAATAATTGAACATGTTCATAATCTTGTCCATTCTCTTGTGATCCGGCTACAACTTCTTTGTCTGCAATCCATTGAAGTAGATCGTCGATTTCTCTATGGAGAGCATACAATTCAAGAGTTTCTTCCAATCTCTTTCTTCTCTCCTGTAAAGGGATAAATCATTGGAATGACTCCAATTCCCTCTCATTTACCTTCGACAGATCTTGTAGTCCAGCATACAACTTCTCAATTTGTGCTTGTCTCAATGCAATTTGTTCAGAGAGGGGAGAATTCTCATCCATGAAGTTCTGTGCTTTTCCAGAGAGATCGCGAATGTTATTCGCGAACTGAAAAGAATTTAAAAAATGCTCAATTCAGAACGATATATTATTGATCACCCTTTTCCATCTAAAAACTGTAAGTGAATTATACCTTATCGATATCATTCTGCAGTCTCTCATGCTTCTTGATCTGATTTCTCGTCGAGAATTCATCTTTTCCTCTTTCATCCTATAATAAACTCATTCCTCGATGGTTCTCCTTCTATCTACCGTATCCCTTCTCTCTCTTTTCTCACCTGCATCATATACAATTCTTGTTCACTCATCCATGCTTCGGCCTCTCCACAATCATGGAGGAATTGATGAGCTTTCTCACTTTCTCCCAATCTTTCTTTCCTTTCAGCAATCGCATCTCTCAATTCCTTCCACGCGTCTCGCAATTCAGAAATTCTCAATTCGAATGCTGCCGAATTCTCATGACCTGCAAGGGAAATCAATGAATAAGAATGGAAAGAAGAGATGGAAAGAAGAGGAATGGTCTGAATAGACGGAATGCCCCCCTCGATAGCCAACCTTCATCGATTGTCTCTAATCGTCTTCTTCTATACAAAGTCATTGGAGAAGCAGATGAATCTCTTCGAATCATTATTATGATAAGAGATGGACGAAGGAATGACTATTTGACTAGATAAGTGGAGGGGAGAGGGAAGATGTGAAGGGACGAGATGGGCAGAGATATGATAGGGTCTATCCCTTCCCTTTGTAAACAATGAGTGACCATAGAAGAGGATGAGATACACTAACAACTACAGCTGATCTCGAAAGGATCCCCCCTCCTTCCCCTCTCTTTCACTCACCAGCATCAATGAGTTCTCTTCCATTATTACAGATACTCTCAATCCATTGTTCATGATTATCAATCTCAGCTTGAAGTGACTGAGTATTCTTCTGTAGACGATGACAATCGGGAAGCGAATCACCAAGATTCTGAAATGGTCAACCATCCTCCCTCCATCCCCATTCCTCCCTTCTCACCTTTGCTCTGGCAGCATTAATTCTCTCAGCAATCCATATCTTTTCATCGTCGACATCTCTTCCGAATTGGAATGCATTCTTTCTTCTTTCGAGAAGACGTCGACGATCGTCCAACGGAGCCTGTAGAAGAAAGGGATTGAAGAGAGATTGAGAGGGCAATTATCCACCCATCCCTTCTAGTCTCACTCCTATGATGCAAACGTCTATAAGATTCAGAAGAGCATCCCATCTCTATCATAATATTTCAAGTAGTTCAATGTAACCTGTAGTCTCTGTAGTTGTTCTTGTACCGCCAATCGATGTGCTTTGATATCCTCGAGTGTCTCAGGATGCATTTCTTCCAATTGAGGCTCCATTGCCATCAATTGATCGATGTGAGCTGCACGCTTCACCTGAACAGATGGAGATATTAGTACTAGTCTTCAGTCGACAATAAGATAGACCCTATCACTGTTTCTTTAATACACATTCCCCATATTTATCTATCAAACATAAAAAGACCGAATCTAATTAGATAACTAACCATTTCAGTTTCGATCATTTGTTGTTTCTGCATGGCAACATTGACAGTCGTGAGATCCGATGGTTGGTCTTCTCTCACCATTTCTTGCTCCAATTGTTGAGCCCATTCCTGATAAGATCAAAGATCAATTAATGAAATAGATGAAATAAATAATACGAACCACTCTATGAGTTCTCTTCACTCCAATAACTCGATAGAATCGAACACTTCCCATTTCCATCACTGGCACCTACCCTCACTTTCCCCTTCCTTTCCTTCTCTCTCTCTCTCTCTCTCTCTAAAGTCCTTCCCATTACTCTTAGTCTGACAATAACACTACTCTTCTTCCCTCCACTCAATCATAAATTCAATTATCGTTCTCTGTCTTCTTCCCTCCAATCATCTCTTCGCTCTTCCTACCGTACCTTCATATCAGCGATACTCTGCACGTACAACTGTTGTCTATTCGCATCGAACAATTTCTGTCCCTTCTCTTCAGTCGTCCTGTAATCATAAGTGTGACCCTGATGGACTACCGTATCCCTTCCTCCACTTCCTCTTCTTCCTTCTACTTACTTTTCTAATTGTTCCCATTGAGTAGCTAATTCTTCTATCTGTGGATCGATCGTTCCATGGAATTCTGGTTTATCATCAGCAAGATGAACAGCCGCATGTCTCAATTGCTCTAATCGTTCCTGAACAAGATAATGAATAAAGTCATTCATCGATCTCTCCCTCTCCCCTTTCCCCTTCTACCGTACCTTATTCGACTGTAGTTCACTCTCGAATGCCTGATGACGGACGAACTTCGTCGTAATCGTCTTCGCATCACTACAATTAACTCAGTTCTCGATCATCCTCTGTCTACCGCATTCCCCTTATCTCTCCTTCACTAACCGATAAGTTTCATCCTGTGCTCTGACCATCTTATCCTCAATCCATTCTCTCAATTCTTCACAATCCGATAGGAATTGTTGAAGAGATAGAGCATCCTTCAGTTTATCGAGCATAGATTGAGCCTTTTCTCTATTCGCTTCTCTTCTCTCTTCGATATTACATGCCTTCTTATGCACCTGCAACAGAGACCATTCATCTCCCTTCTCCCTCTGAAAGGGGCTCTCTCCCTCTCTCTCTCACCTTATCAGCAGCATAATGCCCATCTTGACACAGTTGATCTCCAAACATTCCAACAGCCTTCATCTTTTCATCATTCGCATCCATTGTCGTCATAAAGTCTTGATGTCTCTTCAATTGTTGTTCTGCCTGTTCCAATGATGATGGAAGCTGTAATGGAGGGAAGGGATTAGACTGATTAGACTACATGTTCATCATTCGATACAACATCATAGAAGAGAGTAAGACAATAAAATGAAGTAATACCTCATCCTTGGCGAGATAATTCTCTTGTTGGGACAACATGACCTCTGCTTGTTTCGCATCACGAAGGAACATCTCAAGGGTCAATCTCTCCCTTCCATCCCCCATCTCCATCCCCATCCCCTCCCTCTCCACCTTCCCTTCCTCCTTACCTGTAGATTGAGTCCCTGTGAGAGAAGATGCTGTCTATTATCCCACATTCTCTGCAATTCTTCCCATCCCTCTTGTAATCCAGCCAATCTTTGACGAAGGAACATATATTGAGGATCAGTCTGATCTTGAGTAACACGATCTCCCATTGCACGCATCTTCCTGCAAGGGGAATCCATTCCATCTCTCCCCTCCCTCCCTATCCCTTCTCTCCCTTCATCCTACCTGTAATCCTCTGCATATCCATCAATCTCCTCTCTAATAGCAGCATGTTGATTGAGTAATTGTTCAGCCTCAGCGAGTGATTGAGGCTCGTCTTCCGATGCAACCTTAATACAATGCCTCTTCATTCTGCCCCTCCCCCCCCCCCTCATTTCATCTGGTATCTCCTATGCAGTTTCGTTTCCCAGTGATCATTCTTCCTCTCTCTCTTACCTGTCTCTGAGTAGCAGTGAGCCATGATTGAAAGTGATCAAGATCTCTAAGGAATCTCTGTAGATCTCCGGCTTCATCCAATTTCGCTTCGTGTTCGCGAACCTTCTTGTTCAACATATCCCATACCTGAATAGAACAATGAGATTATGAGTATCGAGATATGATATGGGTTATTCCTTCAAGGAATCTGTATCAAACTAACATGATGAATTCTCTTGATATCTTCTCTAATAGCATGGGCCTCCGATGGTTTCTCTCTCTCGATTGCATCGGCCTCTCTATGGAGAGAATCGAGCTTAGCCTGCAATTCATTCATCAGTCATCGATACGGTATCCCTGTCTACCGTACCTGAATAGCTCCGAGATCTCTCTCCATCATACTCAATCTTCTCTGTAATTTCATCACTCCACTCAGATCATTCGTGAGGGCATCCGAATCTTCGAGAACTCTGCAATCGAATGGATTGACCTCTCCCTTCCCTCCCTTCCTTCTCTAACCTTGTCTTATCCTCAATCCAAGTGACCGTCTCTTGACAATCAATTCTGAATGTTTCCAGTCTATGGGCACGATCGAGTTCAGCTCTCTTCTGATCAACCATATCACGAAGTTGAGCCCATCTGTAATCATAGTATATACAAGACATCAATTCAATACATTCATCTATAATTATAGAAGATTCTTCTTTATACCTTGCATTGAGTTTATTCTGTCTATGTAGTACATCATCGGAATTGGGATGTTCAACGTGTACCAATTGACGAGCCAACTCATTCACTGTACCGACCTGAAAAGACGATCAATTTTATCCGTCTCTAATTACTTTTACAACGATACAATATGAAATGCCTTACCTTCGCCTCCTGGTTTCTCATATCCTGTTCAAGTGTTTCGAATCGATGTCTCATTATCTCAACTTCTTCGATATCACGACCAGGAATGAGAGTGGCCAACAATTTGCCCTGCATTAATCCCATTGATATCCCATCCTCACACTACCGTATCTCCATCCACTTCAATATACCGTATCTACCGTATCTACCGTACCTTCTCATCGATCCATGCCTCAACTGAATCAGCATCAGAGTACAATTTGTATAGAGAGAGTGCATCGATAAGTCTCTGTTTTCTCAATTGTGCGAGATTCTCCAATTCGGCCTTTCTTCTGATCGTCGTATCCAATCTCTCCACGATATCAGGCAATTCACGAGCCTGAACGAACAATGACTTTCCCATTGTCAAACTATCCTCTAGTTGTATCCATTCCCCTCTCATCATAATAACATACATCAGGAGGAAGACTCTCAGCCTTCTGATGTAATTGTTTGATGTGCTCTTCGAATGCTTGTAGTTCTCCATCGAGATCGTCGTGCTTTCTACAATGGAAACAATATTATTTCTATGACACTATAATTATAAGAGATGGATCAATGGAATAAGATGTATACCTGAGTAGAAGTTGTACACTTCCTTCATCCTTTCCAACATCATCAGAAGAGACGACACGAAGTGTATCGAGAAGACGAGCATCAACGTCATCAGCATCAGTGAAGAACTGAGAAGACGAGAGAGATTAGATGACCTCTCTTCCCCTCCCCTTCCCCTCCCTCCCCTCTCCCTCCCTTCCCTTTCTCTCTTCTCACCTGATAGTAATTGACTCCACCAGACAATCTCTGTTTTCTTCCATCAGCTAATTCTCTCAATCTCTCAATATATTCCTTGGCTGCTTCCATTCTTGGAGGAATATTCTCAGCACCAGGAATATTCTCTCTCTGTAGTTCATTTCCTTCCTTCTCCATATCTCCCAATCTTCTAGCGAGATCTTCTAGATTATTCGATGCATTCTTGTGCTTAGCCAATAGATGGGATACGGTAACCATATCCTTGCCAGTATCAGTCGATCCCAATACCTTAATCAATCGATAACTACCGTATTCCTCTCTCTCTCTCTCTCTCTCTCTCTACAATACCTGTTCCTGCTCCTTCAGATTATTCTCCAGATCAGCGATATCCCACCAGAATTGCATTAGCTTTCTATTGTCTTCAAGTCTTCTCTTTCTATGAGCAGCCAATTGTTGTAGTTCAGAATATCTGAAGGGCATTCCTCCATCTCCATCCCTCTCCCCTTCCCTCCTCTCTTACCTATCCTCAAGATGGTTGATTCTCTCCTTGACAACATCAGGATCAACAGGTTTGTATCCACTCTGATCGGGTCCAGCCGGATCCATGAATCTCTGTGCATGCTTATCCGTGTTCTTAATTCTCTCTCCAATAATTCCCATTTCAGATTCGAGCATTGAATGCTTCTGAAGGAGATCTTCAACGTCCATCAAATGAGTTCCCACGTCATCCGAGAGAAGACGAGACTGAAAGGGAGGAAGGGATGAGAGGGGGAAGAAAGAGGAGGGGGGGAACGGAAGGGGGGGGGGACCTTTGCATCGTCCATCATATCGAGAGTGAGAAGCATATCATTGAATATTCTGTGCACAGCAAGGGAAAGTTCGAGACGGGCACGTCGAGCGATGAGGAGCTGAAATGAGATAATAGAGAGAGAGATGATTAGAGAGATGAGGATGATGGTTAGTGCTATTCACCATGGTAGATCTACTATTGGAGAAGAATATAATATTTGAAAGTAATCAATTTGCATACCTTAAGAAGTGCATTCCACAGATCGAGAACTCTATCCTTCCTCTCATTGATAGCATCAATTCCATGATAGTTCTCAGCCTCCAATTCACCTGAGATTCCTCCCTCTCTTCATACCGTCTCTCTATCCTCATCCCTACCTGCTACAGCCACAACAGCTTGTACTCTCTCTTCATAAGCATATATATCAGTCTCGATAGCTTCATGTTTCTTGAGTGCAGCTTCCACAGAGGGAAGATCAGTACCGAAGTTATCTTGTGAGACCAATCTCTGATTCTCATTCAACCATTTCTCACGCATCTCAGCCTGTAATGAGACTCCTTCCATCTCAATCCTTCTTCTTCTTCTCTTACCTTTCTATTGAATCGATTAGCCAATTGTTCTAATTTCTCTTGTCTAATCAATTCTTCCTTCAGTGCGAGTTCTCTCTCGTGTTCAGCCTTCTCCAATGATTCCCATGCACTGAAATACTCCCCCTTCTCCCTCTCATCTCTTCCTTCTCTTTTTACTAACCGATTGATATCTCCAATAAGTTTTCCCTCTCTTGGATGGTATGGTTTCTGATTATTCGCTCTCAATGCAGATTGAAGAGTGAACAGAAGAACTTCCAATTCCCCCTTCTCCGTGAACCTCAAATACAAATATTTAACATAGCTTACTGCAATCTTCAACATTTTCAATATATCATCAATCAAAAAGAAAAATAAATTATAATAACATACTTGGGTGGTTTCTCCTCAGTTCTATATTGATTGAATTCCTCCAATTGCTTCTGCACTCCTTCGAGAGAATTAATGAAATTTCTTTCATTGAGTACTTCGATTCTCGCCTGAATCAATGAAATCATCGTGAGATGAAATGAAGAGAGAAAGGAATCATTCTCGTGGCTATTCGTTCTTCCCTTCTCTCATCTTTCTCAATAGTGATTCATTCCCATCATTCCGTTGACTAACTAATGCTACTGATGGAATTGGCTACCATCTTTTACCACACATTCAATAGTATCGAAAATATAATTAACAACAACAATAGAATACATACCTTAATCCAATCGAGTAGATCACTGGAGATTCTCTCGTACTTATTCACCATCTTCTCATTCTCCATCAATTCATTCACGACCTACAAATTCATTGAGTGAATAGAAAGAGAAAGATTGTCATTTTACCTTTCCAATTCTCTTTCCTTGAATATTCTCTTGCTTCAGTTTATTGAAGTAGTGATAATAAGTGACGACGTAAGTTATGATCGATTTCTCGTCAGGTTGATCAACGTTTACGTCTATAATTGAAGAGATTACCATCACTCCCTCCCCCCCCCCCCTCTCTCTCTCTCTTTACCTTCGGGATCGAGGAATTTAGCGAGTTGAAGTTGATTCTCAGCTGTTTCGAATGCATTTTGTAGATTGAAAAGAGCATTTGACTTCTGTAGATTATTGTATTCGATGAGGTCAGGACGATGCTTGTGGATAAGAGCATTGAAAGCAAGTCCATCACGCCAACTGAACAAGAGATGACCGTTAATCAAGAGAGTACTATACCACAACCATTGTGGGAAGGGAATCAATAGTCTACCTGGTGGTGAAATTGCGGACGTTCACATTGGGATATCCAGCAGTCTTCATTTGACACCAGAGAAGAAGAGCCTGTAATTATTACAGTAATCTCTCCTCTCAATCAGTTATCGATCCATTCTCTCTCTCTCTTCTACCGTACCTCCTTAGCAGATCGAGTCTCTTGATTGTCTGCATCTTCGAAAGTAATATCTTGAATTTGGAATCTAAGGATGATTGTCCAAATGAGACCGAGAGTGAGACGAGGAGATCCATCTACGATATCGTGACAACCAAGATTCTCCAGATGAACATGCTTAAATACAATTGGATTAGTTATGAAGATAACCATGAGATAGAGATATTGTATACATATAGTCTCTCTTCTTTTTATATCTACATCTCACCTGATCCTTGAGGAATTGCAGTGCTTTATCCACGTTTTCGAGACAGTGAATCCTCATTTTTCCTCTCGTTGGTTTAGGCTGAAAGAGATCGACTATTCAACATTATCAATCGTGTATTTCTTTCATTTCCACTGTTCGTGTTCATCATTATAACTTCTCCCTTCATACTCCTTCATTTCTTCCATTTCCCTTTATCTTCTCCTTAGGGGTCACCAACTAATATCTCCCCCAACCCTCTCTCTCTCTCTATTCTTCTTCTTCACTCGCTCCATTTTTCATACAATTGAGTGCCCCTTTCCGTCTCCTCTCGAGGGTTTCAGAAGAAGAATTGAAGAGAGTGGAAGGAAGAAAGAGAGAATCGATTGAAGAGGAAAAGAACGGATGAGAGAAATTGAGAAGAGGATAAGTGAAAAAAGATATGGAGAAGAAAGAGAGAGATAGATTCCCCATGCTCAACTGTTGCTTTTTGAGTGGTGAAACAGAGAAGAGGAATGAGTCATTCAACCAACTGTCAGACTGTGTATTCACGTGGAAATTAAGTAAGTCCTCTCCCGTTCTATCCAATCTCCACTGAAACATCACCCCCCCCCCTCTCCCTCTACTTTTCCTCTTCCTTCTCTTACTTTGCCCTTCTCATTCCAATTCTCTTGAGATCTCTTCATTTCTCAGCAGTCTTGGTATGACTAAAGAGATCTCCCTCCACTGAGAGAGAAGGGATAGAGGGGGAGGGGGAGGAGGGGGAGGGGGGGGAGTAAATCTAAGGAGGACCCATCTGGAGTGAGTGAATCTCTTCCTATATGTGAACACACTGTGCCAACAATTCCATTCACTCTTCTCTTTTGCCCTATTAAGATCCATTTGGGGGGGGGGGTAGAGGAAGAGAGAGAGATGGAAGGGGGAAGGGAATTAGTAGAGGGGGAGATGGCAGTCCATTCATTCTCTCTCATAGCACACAAATAACGTGTAGATCAGAGAGGAACTCGCTGACCCGTTAAAGTGTCCCCTCCCCTCTCTCTCTCTATGATGAAAGGTGATCCCTCTAGGTATAGACAGGAGGAAGGAGATCACCCTCTCCCCTTCTACTCTCTCCCTCTCCCTTCCTATGGAACTACAGATGAATCTCATTCGGGACAACTCAAAAAGTGTCAATGGTTATTGCATTTCAATGGTGGATTGGTCTACATCGATTCTGCTTATTCCTCTCTCTCTCTCTCTCTCTCTCCCTTTCCCATACTCTCTCGCTTTGCTTCGGTTTCACAGTGAAATGATGATGAATGGATTGGAGTAGTGAGAGAGAGGAAAAGAGAGAGAGGGGGGGGGGGAGAGAACGAGATAGAGAATAGGATAGAAAGGGCTGATCAAAACGAAACCAGATGCATTTCTAGAGTGAATCCACTAGTACATTCTGCTATACACAGTCACATAGTATTACAAGTCTATCGATTATCCATACCATACCAGGATATTTCCATTCTCTCTCGATACATCCCATTTCTATCCCTCTCTTCACTATTATCATGCATCGTTGACTGTATGAGTGTGATTTGAATGGAGAGAATAGAGAGGAATACCCATATATCCAAACAATTTCTCATTTGATCAATCATAATAAATAACTAACCAATCTTTCTCCGGATAGAACTTCCAATAGTTTGAGTAGTGTCTTCCCATCTCTCATGTCTACGTACAAGTCCTGTAATCGACAATATATATCATCACTTTATAGATTCGATAACCCATAAAAAACTTGATATTTACAGATTATGTGCACTGCACCGTACAATAAAACAAATAGTTAACCTGTATCTTCATAGAGACTCGAACGAGATGAGAATTCACCCATTTCGTGAACGTTTTCTTCTGGACATTCTCACGTTCCACTGAAATTAAGAAGAATCAACAATATACTGACGATTAATGGGAAGAAGTTTGGATGATTCACCTCTGAGAGCTTTGAATCGAATATCAACTGAGGAGAGATAAGATTCATCTTTGAGTAAATCCGATGTACTAATCATAACCATTGTTGATCAAAAAGAGGAAAGAGAAGGGAAAAATAGGAGAAGCTTTGAACTGAGGAGAGAGAATATTCACAGAGGGAAACAAGAAGAGAAGACGAGTAGAATAGAAGTGATAAGAGATCGATACAAAAAGGGGAAGAGAACCATTGGCATCAAAAGGTATAAAAGAGAGAGAGAGAGAGAAGAGTAGAGATAAGAGAAGGAGAAGGGATAAAGAGTCTTAGCAACAGTATGAATGATTGTAGTATAATCCCAATCGACAATCATTTCCTTCCCTTCGATATAATAATAATAATATCATACCAGCGAGAGCGTGAATTCGACTTCTCTCAAAGAGTCGCGCAGATGAATTCTCGTCATATTCATCTTCGCCTCCCTCAAATTATTACATTTTATTTTTATTATCCGTTCACAATGTATTTCATTGTTTCGTTCTGCCTCTTTGTCTCAATTCCTTTCTCTCAATGGACAATCATTCAGAATCCATTCAATCTACCATTTCTTCCTCTTCCCTCCCCTCCCCTCCTCTTCTCTCTCTCAATAATTGTTCTCCATTAATGCGTCCTCTCACATCATTCTTACACTATCAACCAGAGAAATCTCATCTTAATATCCACTGAATTCAAGCGCCAAATTAATAATTCTGTAGATTTTTTAAAAATAATAATAATCATATGCGAGCCAGGGAGCTCGTTGGAAATTTTTCGCACGATTTGAACGGGTTTCCGCGTACAAAAACGACTTCTGATGTACGGGTCACCTCCCATTTTGGACGGATTTTCTACTACTTTCCCTCAAAATCAACGGGTTGCCGTTCAAATTTTCGAAAACTTTCCAGATTTGAACGGATCACCGCCTTCTCAAAGTTCCCCAAGGAAATCTGCGCTCAGCTATGATAATAATATAAATAATAAAAAGTAAATGTCTCACTTGTGAGTAGTCAGAAGGTCCTCTGACTATAATGTCCGTAGTCATCGAAGGGAGAAAAGAAGAAGACTAACTACTGAAAGAATAATACAATCAATCGATTATTATTAGAAAAGCGAACGTTCAACGCGATAAAATGAGCAATGTTTGACCAGATTGAACACGAAAAAATCTCTGAACAGTAATTCGCTCCGTACTTTTTGCTAGAAAGGCCTCGGTTAGATAGAAGAGAAAGGAGGGAGGGAGGGAGGGAGGAAGAGGGGAAGGGGAGGGGGACAGGGGATGAACGGTTGAACGGATGATGAATGTGAATTGAGAGATGAAGAGATTAAAGATCATATCTACTCATTCTAAGTGAGGGAAATCGGAAGAATGCCTTTACAAGAAGATGATTGACTTGAGAAGGTGAGAAAGATTTAGAATAGAGGAGACGGAAGAAGGGAGATGGGAGGGAGGGGGGGGGGGGGGTGAGGGAGATATGAAGGGAGATGGTTGAAATAGATGGAAATATATAGTGAATCATATAGTGCGAGCAAACTTCGAAACCAAGAGAGAGAGAGAGAGGAACGAAAAGACAGGGAAGAAGATAGAAGAATGAAGGGAATTGAGAGAGAAGATACACAAAAAGAAGAGACTGAGAGAATACTTCGAATTGAGAGAAGAGAGAGAGAGAGATCAAATGGAATGGAATGTTGAGAAAGTTGCGAGTATTCAATGAAAGTAGTGAGATGGAATGGTTTCAGATGGAATTGAGAGAGGGGGGACGGGTTCGAGTAAGAGAGAGAGAGAGAGAGAGAGAGAGAGAGACGAATGCTTATTGATTGAGCTGTGTATTGGGACAAGATGGAGAGGGCAGAAGGGATAGGGATAGAGAGAGGGAGGGGGGGGGGGGGAGGGAGAGGGAAGGGGGGAAGGGGGAAGGGGGAAGAGATGTAAAGGACACAGATGAACTTGAACAAATAATGAACACGAGAAGCAACTACATACTAAACAGTAAATAGAAGGACTATTAAATTAGAAATGACTAGGTTCAAGGGAGGAGAGAGAGAGAGAGGGAGAGAGGGAGGGGGAATGGGAGAACAGAGGGATAGCCAACCAGGGGATAGACACTACTCTATGCATTGCATTTGGAAGAATGAGAGAGTAAAGAGATGTGAGAGAGAGTGAAGAGAAATAGATGAAAGATCCCAATCTGTGACAGGTAAATGAAAGCCAATCTACTATATCACACAATGTGTATACCAAAAAATAAAGGAGTGGAAAGAGAAAAGAGAAGATGGGGACGAGACTAATTGAGAATGAATAAGCAAGTGGAAGAATGAATTGAAAGGAATGGAAAAGAAAGATGGAGGATGAAGAAGAAGGAGAAGGAGAAGAAGGAGGAGGAGAAGGAATAGATGGATTGAGAAAGGAAAGAAACTGAGTCTAATCCAAAGTGGAAGACCTAGACAGAACTCCCTTCTCTTTCCCAGTGAGAATAACGAACATAAGGAGTCATTAGACCGAGAGAGAGGGGAAAGGGGGGTGGGGGGGGGGGTAGGGGAACAGGAGGCAACCCCTTCTTCACACTCAAAATAAGCGGGTAAAATTGAATGAAAAAGAGGAGCGAGAAGAGGGAAGATTTGAGAATGGAATAGAATAGAAAAAGAGAGACGAGTAAAGTCATGACAATATACAAGAGAATGGAAGGATGAATGAAGAAAGAGAGAGAGAAGAGACAGAAAAAGGCATTGAAATGGTTCATTTATCTACTGCTTCCCCTTCCCTCCCTTCCTCCCTTCTCTCTCTCTCTCTCTCTCTCTCTCTCTCTCTCTCTCTCTCTCTCTCTCTCTCTCTCTCTCTCTCTCTCTCTCTCTCTCTCTCTCTCTGCCCTCTGCAACTCTGTGTCTAAGCTGTTTGCCCAGTAAAGTGTTCACTTTAGTCGCCTTCGATGAGACAGAAGAAGAGGAGGAAGAGGGAGAGGGGGGGGGGGGGGGGGAGAGGGGTAGAGAGGAGAGAAGGAGGGGAGAGGGAGGGAGTGACTTCAGATGGAACACGTCGGAAAAAGGCTGAGAGAGAAGAGAGAAGAGATGTTGTGACTGTATGGAACACTTTGTGAGAGAAGGAAGAAGAGGAAGAAGGAACAAAAGGAGGAACAGAGGAAATGGAACACAACTATGAATGACATTTCCCATTTATATCCATATAATTCGTGATCAAAGAAGTGATGGTGTATAGAGAAGTGTGAAACTAGACGGCATGAATAGTACGAGAGAGAGGAGGAGGGAGAGGGAGGGGGAGGTCCCCCCTCTCTCTCTCTCTCTCTCTCTCCATGTCCCCTCTCTACATGGAAGAAGAGAGAGAGATGATTCAGTGAGAGGAAGAAAGTGCCTCTCACTTTCCGATCAAAGAGAGAAGAAGAGAGGGATTGTACGAGAGAGAGAGAGATGATCTATGAGGAGGAAGAATTGAAATATGCGAATGAATTAAGATCACATTTCGTGTATCGAAGGTAGTTCATAGAGACTGAGAAGGAGAAGAAGAAGGGAAAGAGAGAAAGGGGAAGGCGAAAAAGAAACTCGAGAAGGGTCTGAAGGCTGTTGGAGGGAGGGAGGGAGGGGGGGGGGGTAGCTAAGAGGAGGAATGGATGGGGGCTATCCTCTCTCTCTCTCTCTCTAGTTGAGATTCGGAGTCCAGTTAAGAAGGACAAGAGAAAGAGAAGAGGAAAGAGATGAAATGGACTCCAAACGGGGAAGAATCGATTGGAAGAATAGACGAGGCATGCAGAAACGAAGAATGGTGAAAGAAGAAGAAGGGGAAGGGAGGGGAGATGGGGGGGGGGGGCTAAAAGAGTAAACTCAAGATGGAGACATGGATGGTTTCTAAGAGAGAAAGAGAGGAAGGAAAGGAATATAAACAATCGACATTGACTTAGAAGGAAAAAGAAGAGACTAAGGAAGAAGAGTGGAAGAAAAGGAAAGAAGGAAGGGAAAGAGACCGTCTAAATGGAAGGAATACAATAACAGAAGGAAGGATGGGAACTAACTAAGACTGAGATACTTAGAGAGATGGAGAGTGGAAGACAGAAGGGAGGGAGGGAGGATACAGGATTGGAATGAGGAGAGGGAATTCATATGAGAATGGACAGATGGACACACGGAATTGTGATACGAGAGAGAGAAGGGATTGCAACTGTAGAGAAAGAAGAAGAGGGAAATATTGATGCGTAGAAGAGCTAGTGAGATAGATACTAATTACAGTTCGAGACACGAAAGAAGAAGGATTAATTGGATCGTTTAGTTGTATGGAGGGAAGGATTTGAGGGAGGTGAGATGGGAAGAGACGACTGAGTAATGAATGAGGAGGGAAGGAAGGGGTGAAGTATCGGTCAACAGCTGCTCTGACCACATTCAGATACTCTTACACCTTGCAGTGAGGAGAGGAATGATGAGGAGCGGGAGGGGGGGGGGAGGAGAGGGAGGGAGGGGGGGGGGAGAGATGAACATGGAAGGGAGTGGACATTGGAAGGTCTAGAGTACCACAATGGGAGATATCAAGAGAAGAAGCTCTCTGGGGGACACGAGAGAAATGACAAATTGAACTGGCCCATTTGAGAGATGGAGAGAAATGGACGAATTCCCTATGTGAAATGGAGCGAGGCATGTTGCAACAAACGAATGTACAATATAATTAATATTAATCGAAGTTATTAACATTAAAATAAGAAACTTTGGAAAAAATATGAACAAGATAGATACTTCAAAGATTCACGTTAATATAATTCAATTGTGTAAACGATCACTATGAGATTCACTATTGGAAATGAGGAAGAACGAGAGAGAATGGGGAAGATAGCGTACAATGACAAATAAATGCATGCAAACTGTTTGGGCCCGCAGAGAGAGAAAGAGAAGAGCACAGGCGTGATAAGAAAGTGAGCAGGGAAAGTCGAAAGTAGGACGATAAATTATTCTTGATAAGAAAATGGGTGGTCAAAATGAGGGTGAGACTAAACTATCAATTACTAGTGAAAGAACAAAATTATGAACACTTGGAATGGAAGGGGGCTAGGGTTAGAGTGGCAAGGCCAATCGATCCTCTGCCTCCTCCTCCTTCTCTCTCTCAATCCTCACTCATCTCGGCCTCTAGTCTCTCCATTCTCATCACTCTCTCGTCTTCTCTGTCTAACCATTCTCTCTTTCTCTCTCTCTCTATTCCACTTCCACTCATCCGAAAACGACTGGCGAGAGACAAATTCCGAACTAGACGGGAATGGGAGGAATTAGCGTTACCTTGAGAGGGGGATTCCATGTATGCTCATTAAACGGTGTACAAAAATAACATGGAAATGACATAAGGAAATTCTCACAACGAAAACGCGATGAAACATAAACGAAAATAATATTAAAAAAACGACTCAAGAAATTTCGAAAAAAACCTCCAGCCTTTGCAGTCGATAACCGTAGATACCGTATAACTACAGTAGTTTCAATTTCAACATTTTCAGCAAAAATCTGTAAAAAAAATGTAATTTCAATTTATTTCACATTATAAATATATTTAATGAATCTGGAAGAACGTGCTTCCCCTTTTTGAATTAAAAGAAGAAAGTAAAAATCCATAAAAATTTTTTAATTAATATTCATCGTGATTCATGAATCATGGAATGTATGTCTTTTTTTAAGATTATTCAACTCTGGATTCTCCTCAAATAGGCCGTCGTCCTCTATTTCTTCTCTCACTCCTTCCTTATCGATCCTAAGTCTCCCTTCCTTTCCTTTTCAGAATTCCCTCTCTCATTCCCACATCTCCTAATCAGCTCTATCATCCACCATTCTCAAACTAGTTCATTCTCATTTCTCTCTTTCTCTCAGTGTTACATCTCAATATCTCAGTAAACAATCGTTCCATGCTTTTCTCACTCTCTCTTCTCTCTTCTATCTCTTCTATCTCTCATCTTTGTTCCTTCTCTCTTCTCCTTCTGTCTTCCTTCCTCTAGTCTTGACTCGAACAGAATTATTGGTCAACCAAGTGTTCCCTTTTACTTCTCTACATCGATTATCCCTTTCATTTTACCCTTTTTCGTCTATTCAACTATTTCCGTCCCTATAATATCTACTTTTCACCTGTTCTCGTTCCATGGGATTTTATGCATACTCTATCTTCAATCGATGAACTGCTTCAACTCTTAAGATGCTTCATGCAACAGAAGTTCCGATTCTTCTTCGTCGTCCTCATATTCACAGGGGATATCGACCACTTAATCAACCAAAAAAGTATTATTACAAATCTGCTTTTTATGCTCATAACGAATGTGTGAGTTCCCAATTAGTCTTTGATCTATCCAATGGATGAATTCAGTTGAACGTATGGACTCACTTTGCTCCTCTTTTCTTTCTTCTCTATTACTATACTTATCCTGAGGTATTTCCTTCGTCCCACAAACCATCGTCTATGTTCTCTACTTTTTTCTCTATCTCAAATATCTTTCCATTTCTTCTTTTTTTCAGTTGATTTCTGATTCTCCACGATTTCCCGTTCTTCTTCTTCATTTTGGTCATATTATTTTATTCCTTGGATCATCATCAGCTCATCTTCTTGTTGGTTATTTTAATCCGTTCGTCATTATTCAATAAATAAATGAATAATTTCAGCATTCTCGATCTCCTCATGATCATATTTTCTGGTTTTGTATTGATTTTGCGGGAATTGCTATCTTCGGAATGTGTATTGGACTGCAGAGATATGCATGTCAGAGTGATCTGAACCCTTTCATTGATTGGGTAAGGGATAGATAGAGATAGAGAGTAGCCTATATCCTCCTTTAGATGTATCTTCCATCTCTCTTCATTGTCTCTCTCCTTGGTCAATTCTTCTCATCGTGCGCTCTATTCGTGCATTATCCCTTCTGGAAGGGACGAGCTATAGCCAGAATGGCTACAGGATTATTCGTTGCTATCTGGTTATATCTGCCAATTATCCATCGATATACGGTAGGCAGATCTATTAAATAGTTACAGTATTTTGACTTCCTTGCAGGATCCAATTGAAGGAGATGATATGAGTGTTCACACAAGAGCATTTACTTGGCTCATTGTGTCTGGAATATTCATGGGCGGAAATTTCCCCGAGCGATTCTTTCCCGGAATATTCGATGTAATTGGATACGGTCATCAGGTATCGATGTAATAGTATCGCTGTAATCGAGAATTGACTTTATTCAGCTCTTTCATCTCTGTGTCAATATGGTCGGATGGAATCTACTTTATACCGCTGATACAGGTGATGAGGAAAAAGAAAGAGATCAAAGATCAATTGATTATAGATTGTCCGGCCCCTTCTGGAGATGCATGGATGGAAGTATTAGAATGGAGGAACTTCTATTGTCTTCTAACAGTTATCGTATCCACACTCATCATTATTCAGACATTACGAATTCTTATGAAGAGAGCAGAAGAGAAGAAATACGACTGAAATTATTAGAAAGAGCTACACCCGATTCACCCTTTGTATCTTGCCATCCTTTTTCCTTTCTAACAGAGTAGACCAATTAATTATCCTCTCTCGGGTAAGTAAAGTGAATCCAAATTGATCTCTGATCTTTGTCCCGAATGACTCACAATTTGAGACGAACTAGACGTGTTGTGTCCAAAATATAGATAAAGTATTTTGACGCTCGCCCTTGCTTGTAACTTCTCTCAAGGAAAAGTTTGTTTACGCCCTCCCTTTTCTCTTCCTATGAGTCATCATGGCAGAACAACACCCTCAAAAGCGAGCTATTTCGCGAAGTGAACAAGTTGGCCCTGTGGCCTAATGGATAAGGCGTCGGTTTCCGGCGCCGAAGACTGCAGGTTCAAGTCCTGCCAGGGTCGAAGACATTTTGCCATTTTACACTCAATGTAAAAAATAAGCATTTCTTGAAATGATTTTATCTTATTTAATTTTGCTCTCATGATATTCACCTGAAAATCGTCTGGTAATGCAAATGATAATCTGGATACGTACATACCCAATCTGAGATTGACACTAGGAATAAAACAATTATGAGGATCTGGCCCTCTTGTCCTCTCTACAATAACACCCTTATTAATTAACTGATCGAATCCTCCAACATGAATTTCATTCCCTTCTCTTCTGCAATGAAAACAATGAATTATCTTCCTTCGAATACATAGTTATGAATGACCTACTTTCCCTCTAGATCAATAATATCCAACATGTGACTAAGAACTCGATATTTCAATCGATAATCATCTTGTGAAGAGGCAGTGAGAGAAGGAGATGCATTCACTTCCAATAACCATGGTTTGAGATCTTCATCGAATAAAACATCGTATCCGTACAATTCGAAGCAATGAGAATCCTGGGATAAAATATGCCGTACATTGGAGAGTATCTATGTACCTGAATTATAAGACTCTCCACACATTTTAGACTGTTCACAATAAGATTCGCCAAATCAGAAATCATTTCTTGCACCTTCAGAATTCAATTGGTTACAAAGATTCAATAATAAATCAAACCCTCTGTTTACTGAAGGAACTCTCGTAGAATCGAATGAGTCGATTGAGTGACCACTTAATTGATCTTTGATCTCTATTCCTTCTCTTTCCTTCTCAACAACCTTCAAACCCTTTTCTGGATCGTAGTCTGGTGCTGTTTTGGCTATTGCTACGTTGGTTAGATGAACAACTAAATAGTCAGATAGATGGATTAATCAAATAATTGGATAACTAACATGCATCCTCAACACAATCCGTCGTGTATCGACTATGAGAGAATCGAGCGAATCCTTCTCTGTGAACCCATGCTGTGAGAGGACGAAACTGAATTGATTCACGAATTATGAAAGATCAAAGATCACTTACTGATGTGACTAGAACATAGATGCGTGCATCAAATTTCTTTCCTCCGATGAGATATGGACGAGAGATATATGCTTGTACGACGTATGGCTGAGCATCACAACCAGTCACATCTTTCTGAATTGAATTAATAGAGGAAATGAAATGAAGAGAGTTCACCTTCTTCCATTCTTGGATATGTTTTAATCGTCGGAATAGGAAGATTCCTCGTCCCTTGATAATTATTCACTTATTCATCCCATTCTTCTTCTCTTACTTGTGCTCCTGCTACCGGCTTCATTATCCAGATTGTATTATCCGGATACTTCTTAAATTCTTCCACGAAGATGTGATACTCCGACTAAAAGGAATTCAAAAGGAAACTAAAAGAAATTGATTAAAAATGAATGCATACCGGAAGTACATAACTGGCAGGCATGAAACTATATCTGAATGGCTACGACATAAACAGAAAAGAAAGACCAGAGATTACTTGGCAAATTCTTTTGATTTGTTTTTCTCAAGAGTCCTCTTCATTTTCTTGAAGTTCTTTATAAGATTGTCTTTCCGAGTAAGTTCGAAGTCATTTCTTGAAGAGATTTAGAGATAAGATTACGACTGTCTACCTACCGAAAATGATTAACAAATTGACGAGAAGTGAATTTATATCGATCGAATGAAGTGGACATCCATTCTCGTGTTGCCCAATGGAAATTCCATTCTTCTCCCCTAGAAGAGTTCATCTCAAAATTTTGAACAATGAAAATAAATATTAAAAGGTCGCTGACGTAGCCACTTCCCATCCTGTTCGTCGTGATAGAACATCGAGAATTGTATTACTGAGAACACACTTGAATAGAATTCGAATGGATGAATTCTCTCTAAAAGTATTCCGAAAGGGAAGAGGAGGAAGAGATCGTTCACGACGATTCAATGATTGATCACTTAAAATAATGAATAGTCCCAATAAAAGAGACGTACCTATTCTCAACGGGAGTCACTCTCTCTCGTCTAAGCATTGAATGAGTAGAGCAAGTCAAGCGGGAAGCAGATACGAATAACCGGAAGTGCCTCAGCACCCGTATTCATTCGAAATATCTTGTTAGAAATAAAGAAAATTATTGAGCTTACTGATTCTTAATGATAATACAATCTAACAGTTAAAATTTGAAAAAAAACTTATTTATATATCTAGATTGAGATTGCAGAGATGTCGCACATAAATTCGAAATAAAACCACTTCATGATTCGCTTGTTTGTTACGTTGTTACCGTATATTATTTTGCTTTTTGAAATATTTTTTTGTCTGCATTTCTTTTACTTTCAAACTTTTGAAAAGTTTAACTTTTCTGAGCTTTCTATTGACTAATTTGCTGTAATTCTATCGCTATGTCATTTTTATCTTATTCCAGATGCTAACGAGATCAATATTCGGGTTGATCGTTTCGCGGGTTTCTCGTCGCCGCTCATTTTCAGTTGCTTCGTATCAAAGGTAAGTTCTAACTTGCTGGTTGTCCCATTTCTTCTTCATATTCCGTGTTTACAGTTCTCAAATCGAAGATTCTGCTCCTTCCACTCTCCCCTCTCGAGATTTTCTTAAGAATAACGTGCGAACTTCTATAGAGAAGGACAGATTGACTTCCGTTATCTCTGAAATTGAGGTGGACGAATATAAAAGACAAATGATTAATCTATCCATTTCAGATGTACAAGGAGTTTCACGGAGCTGAATCAATTCCAGAATTATCTGATAAACAATGGGAATCTTTGCTAACTATCAAATATCCCGATGAAAGGTATGTCATCGTGATTATATCAGACGAATTCTCAAATTGGAAGGTGTAACTTCCTTGCTGCACTTCATTACGATATGGGCAATGGAGACAAGCAGATAAAAGAATCAGAAGCAGGTGATACGGAGTCAAATGAGAATCAATTTATTGATCTAAGAGGACAGGATCTGAGAAGTACGTTGACTGGCGTTGATACAAATATGTCCTTAACATAATACCGTGTTGATTGTAGAACAGATGGATGCAATGTATGGTAGTCGATTGTGGTCTGATCAGAGAAGTAATAATGATAGTCTACCACGTCTTATCGTCGATGCTCGTTTTATTACTGATTTATCAGTTAAGATGCAGCCTGTTTATACGAGGTAAGATCACTTTTTGCTTCCATGATATTAAATATATATGATTTATTGAGATCGGTTCAAGAATTGCATGTTTCCAACTGGTCTTCTCCTCATCCATTCAATATCTCCATTGCTAATTTTCGTCCTGATGCTCAAATATCAGAGTTGATAAAAAGACACTGGTTATTCCTCCATGGTAGATTAAACACAAATGTAGCTCAACGTCAACCAGAGTAGAGCTTGATGTATATCAGGTCCTCCATCAGAATCATTGAATGCCTCTTCTTTTCGAATCCATCCTTTCTCTCCCACCGTATCTCCACGACCAGTTAGATCAATTCTAAGCGGAATTGATAAAGGTAACTTTTTTGGTATAGTTGATATTCTATTAATTATAGATATATTATAGATGATATTCTCTATGTTTCCCAGAAGGCTCAGAGATTCCTACCGGAGAAAGCACCGTCTAACATCAAGGTTTGAAATGATCTTCTACTCTTTTGAGACGTTAACATGCTTAATCGTATTGCCAATTGATGTTATACTAATGGATAATATATTTAAGGCAGTAGTATTGTGTCTCTCTGGAGATGTAGGTCATTCCTCTTCTTCTTGTACTGCAGCTGTTGCTGAACGACTCACTCCATATAGAATACCCATTGAGAAACATATCAAGTAATTATTCGTCTCCCTTTTCTCCTTCTTCTCATCTGCATGAAATCCATGTCACATAATATAATTTCAGTTTATCAAATTCATATAGTCGTTCTCCTCCAATATGGGAGATGGCATCGGCTCTTCGTGGATGGTTTAGAGGAGAAGAATGGAGAGATACTATCAAAGACAATATTATTGTGAGAAGAAAGAGAATCAGTACTCTTGCTAATGGAATCAAATCAGAAACATTCCTTGTAAGTGCACTTGTGGTGTCTTTTCAATTGATATTTGGATACAAAGAGGGAATGTTTATGAGTTAGCTACTGGAGTAGCCGTCTTTTCTTAGTGTGGAGTGAGTGAGTGAGATTAAAATGTAGAAATGGATTAGAGAGAAGTTGGAGACTAAGATGAAAGGGAGGATTGAGAATCGAATGGGAGAGGTCAATTGGAGAGAAACATGAAAGGAAGTATTTTGTTCTGAAGAAGATCCAAAGTTATCCCAATGGCAAGTATTGCTTTCCAAGTTGATGACAACTGATTTCATTTACAATCTCGATATATTTTGAGGCGTTCCGATCTGCAGTTCTTAATATGAACAATGAAGTATTAGAGAGGAAGAGAAAAGAGGAAAGACAAGAAGAAGGAAGAGAGAGAAGAGGGAGAAAGGAGGGAAAGAGGAGGAATGAGAATAAACGACGATTCAACTGATGAGAGGTACTAATACTCATTCCATTTCCCATTTTATTCACCATTCCATTTAAAATCACTTATCACTATCCATCGTGATTCGAATAATCATCGTTTGGTAGAAGAATATCCGCATCCACTTCATCATTTTCCTTACGAAAATAGTCTTCCATAGTATGGAGTCGAACTATTCAAAAAGTATCAAATTTCAATCTAAGTATCAGTGTTCACTGTTCTCACGATCGCATTTCGTGTTTATAGTTGAAGGCATTCTCTATCTTATCTCTCTGCCCCCTCTCCTCCCTCCCTCTCCTCCCTCTCCTCCCTCTCCTCCCTCCCTCTCCTCCCTCCCTCTCCTCCCTCTCCTCCCTCCCTCTCCTCCCTCTCCTCTCCTCCCTCTCCCTCCCTCTCCTCCTCTCCTCCCTCTCCTCCTCCTCTCCTCCTCTCTCCTCCCTCTCCTCCCTCCCTCTCCTCCTCTCCTCTCCTCCCTCTCCTCTCCTCCCTCTCCTCTCCTCCCTCTCCTCCCTCTCCTCTCCTCCCTCTCCTCCCTCCCCTCCCTCTCCTCTCCTCCCTCTCCTCCCTCCCTCTCCTCCCTCTCCTCCCTCTCCTCTCCTCCCTCTCCTCCCTCTCCTCCCTCTCCTCCCTCTCCTCCCTCTTCTCCCTCTCCTCCCTGTCCTCTCCTCCCTCTCCTCCCTCTCCTCCCTCTCCTCCCTCTCCTCCCTCTCCTCCCTCTCCTCCCTCTCCTCCCCTCCTCCCTCTCCTTCATCATCACTTGTGTTCAATGCTCCTTTCTCATTCTCCATCTAATATTCTGAATGTTCTGATTGATTATTTTTCCCCGGGCGGTAGCTTATCTCCATACACGCAATTCATTCTTACTAGTTGTTCATACTTTCCTTTGTAGTCGTACAGTCCTCATTAGCCTCTTCTTCATGAGTGTTCATCATTACGCCTATCCCCATCTGCAGCCCCCTCCCCCTCCTCCCTTCTCTCTCATCCTCCCTCTTCTCTCTCCTCTCACTCCCTAAACAGCTTGAGTGCCAAAATAAAGGATGGATACATCTTTTCTCTCCTTCACACCCACATCCGCCCATCCAATTAGTTGTCGATGCTAAATAACGAGATCCCCCCTCCCCCTCTCCCCCTCTCCCCCTCTCCCCCTCTCCCCCTCTCCCCCTCTCCCCCTCTCCCCCTCTCCCTCTCTCTCGACGGCACTCTTCTCTAGGTGAACCCTTGTACAGTATTCCGTAAGAAGGATTCAATGCATCCCCCTCTCCCTCTCTCTCTCTCCTTCTAAAATGAGAAACCTTGTCCTTTCCTTTCTGTCCCTCTTTCCTCTTTCCTCTCTTTCCCTTCATTCACATCCTATTCTCAGTCGTGTCGATTCTCAAATGTCAATTCGACCCTCATATGTGTTTGTTCCCATATTTCATTGTAATGTGGATATTATATTGAATTGTTCTTCGATGGTTTCATACTTTTCTCTATTCTTCCCTTTCTTCTTCATATCTGGCACTTATTGGAGTAGTGAGTGATAAATGTAATGGAAGATGTCATTCTCCATCTCATTCTCTCACCCATTCTATCATCTCGGAATGAAATCTGTCACCTCCACCTTCTCCATTCTTTCCTCTTCCTCTTTCCCTCCATCCTCCTTCTTTTCTATCTCGTTTTTGTTCGTGGTTCGGAATATTCAGCCCACCCGTTCCTTCTTTTCTATTATTCCATGGGAGAATAATATATGGCTGCTTCTGATTCCATACACTCAAATAGTTTTGACATTATTTCCTTGTAGACAAATAAGATACAAGTTTTCTTTACCTCACTGGACTAATAATATCCTGTATGATGTGATATGTTAAGTGGTTCTAAAAAGTCATTCATATTTTCAATTGAATGTTGTCATTCCGGTGGGTGAGTTGAATGAATAGTCAGTCGTATGCCTTCTCTATCTCTACCTCTTCTATTCCCTTCTCCTTCTTCTTCTTCTCATTCATCCAATCCATTCATATTCTCCGTTAGAACAACTCACTTCACTGCACTCATTAGTCCCATTCCCAGTCTCGTTTCTACCTTACAATCCAACTCTTCGCCCCCCTCCTCCTTCCTCCTTCTTCATCCCTTCTATTTATATCATGAAGTTACCTATGGTATCTTTGATTATATTGTAATGAGAGTGAGTAGTGAATCACTATGATCTTCTCTCCTCTCTCTCATCCTTCCATACATCTTCCATCATTCCTCCCTCTCTTTCCTCGTTTTCTTTTCATCGCTGTCTCCCCTCAATTCTAGCATGGGAACACATGTCATAGTGTGAATGAGTTGAGTGTTGATTGGATGGAATGAGAGGGATAGAGAGAGATAGAGAGAGATAGAGATAGAGAGAGAGAGAGAGAGAGAGAGAGAGAGAGAGAGAGAGAGAGAGAGAGATCAGAGAGAAGGGAGATCAGAGGGAGGCACTTCTGTTTCATCCACAATCAACTAATCAAAGAGTTACTATCAATCTTGACCAATCTTCTTATTCCATTTTCTTTTCTTTCGATCATTCATGTTCAGAATTTTCATATGATCAATAATTTTAATTGGAGATTGATCGTATCTTGGAACGAGAAGGAAATTGATCGGGGTACTGAATCTAAAACGAGGAATGGATGGAAAGTTCTAAGGATTCGATAGAGACTAATGTGAATGGAACGATTAGTGGCTGGATGGGAGAATGGACAAGAGAAAGAGTTGTATTCTGGGTCAGGTATCATACTATCTCATTATTATTCTTTTTTCATATCATTTTTCATGAAAATATTCCAGCTTTTGCATGATCTTTGCATGATCAATGAGCTTTGGCAGACACAATTTCCATACTCTGTATAATGTGCAATTCTTTCAGTATGGCATACGTAGTAATCTCAATCCTAATGGTTCTTCTATGGTCAATGTATCTATGCATTGATGGAAGGAAGAATCCACGTAGAGACACAAGAGTCATTCATATGCTCGCACAACGGACAGTATTCCAATTGTGAGACAGATTATCCTTCTCAATTTGATCTTTGATCTCAGGCGAGAACCAGCTTGATGACATTCCTTCTACACTGGCACATATTCACTTTCCTGTCCCTCCTTCCCCTCCCTCCTTCCCTTCTCCCAGTTGTGTTCTCTCCATCTCATTCGTCACCTTTTTTCTCTTCTCTCAATCGGGTCTCAATCTATCCATTCCACAACCGAAATCATTATCATCTAAAGAGAATAAATGAATGTCCTTGTGGTTACAAAAAAGAATACATAAGCATAATCAAAAATATGAATGTACCGATTACCTTCGTTAGGAAATATTTGGCAAATACGTAAATGGAAGTAATCAGAAATGAGCAACAAATGAGTGGGAATGATACGATTAGGAATGAGCAAGTTAGAAAATATGCGATGCATTTAAAGAGGAGAGTGAAAGCGCAAGATTGAATAGAAGAGAAGTGATACCGAGGGATTGGGCCCCCATTTCATCGCATTCGTATCAATAGAGTAATCCATTCAGGCAGATCGATACATTAACCAACACTGCCAGATCAGTACAGTACTCTCATTTTCAACACACGCAGGCCGGTGCAGTAACCAAAACGGTCAAGATGGATACAATACCCCCATTTTAACACATTCGTATCAATAGAGCCGATCGATTAGCACGATTGGCTATTAATCTAGGAGTCTCCATTGCAACAGAAGGATGATGATTTGACCCGAAAAAGAACGGAAGGATCTACTAACAAAAATTTGACGATTATTTTAGTCTCGTCGTGGACATTCTCTCACTCGTAGCAAATCAGCCCATGTCAGAAGAAGATCCGCAATCGCAAGAAGGTATGGGAGAAGTACGGTAGTCCATTCATTCTTCATCACAGATCCGGTCCTGGAGTGAAGGATGTGAGAGTCGTCCCTTCCCCTGTACCAAATAGAAGAAAAGTGAACAAGAGAAAGAGAGCAAAAGCAAATCGAATTGCGAATGAAAGCGATCTTCGATTGATGAACAATCAGAAGAAGAACTAGAGAATAAACTCGTTCAATTGTACTCGAAGACGATAAATATTGTCAATTGATAAAAAATCTTTTCGATGAACAATCACGAACAAAAAAAAATAATTTCGATGAACAATCACGAACAAAAATGGAAAAAATAACAACTCCAGTCGAATAAATCAATTTAGATACAATTCGAACTCTCTACAATATTCAAGAATCGTATTTTTTTTCCATTGGGAAACCATTCGAAAACGAAATGGGAACCGGGAAATGGAATTCAGAGAAGATGTAAACGAATCATTGTAGTTTCTTGTCTTCCATTGTAGATAGTTTTGTAACCGTTCGGTTTCTTCCGAACGTGTCGATTGATTTTGTTCGGAACTTTCCGAACATTTCTTACAAGAAGCGTTCGGAAAAAATCCGAACGAAATCAAAATACTAATTTTCCGAACGAAATCAGATTCCCGGTTTATTTTGTTCTCATTTTCTTCGGCATCGAACGAAAAAAATCATTTCGATGAACAATCACGAACAAAAATGGAAAAATAATTCCAATCGAATTAACAGTTCCAACTTTCTGCGATCGTCAAGAATCGTTTTCCAGTGGGTTCTTCGAAAACGAAACGGGAAAACGATTCTTCTCTAACCCATTTATCGTCAAATCTCATGCTTTTCAGAATGCTGTTCAGACAAAACGAATCTATTGTAAACGTTCGGTATCTTCCGAACGTTCGATTGATTTTGTCTGAGAGATCGACATGAAATCCTAAACGCGCTTAGGATTCGACGGCTACGAAGCCAGCCGTTCGGCGAGAATTCAGAAATCAAATTAGCATGCAGGAATAGATGATATTATTTTATAAACACACAAATACTGTCTTCACGCATTTATTGATTATGCTATTCTCACAAAGGGAGATCTTGACAGGAAAGGAAGTCTCTTCAATTACTCGAGAAGTGTGAGTAGTCGTTCAAACAGCACAACTGATTCATAGGACCAGAGAATTCCTTGAATTCGGGAGTCTTCTGAAATTATTAAACTCAGTTCAGCTGCTCAAAAAGAGAATAACCTGAATGTACTTCATAGACTGAGCAGATTTGAATGACTTGAGATAGAGCATCTGAAAAATGAGAATTACGTTTTGACAGAATGAAGAATAACCTTGAGCTGTTCCAATTTATACTGATCTGCGAACAAAAGTTTTCTTTCAATGGGCACTTTCTTTGTCTTGATTAGATACAATTCGACCTTTTCCATTGAGCACTGAAAAGGGAAAAGTAGGTCGACTGGAATCAATTTCTTTCTAACTGTTTATGAAAATGCAGACAATTTCCTGATGCATGAAAGTTTCATCAAAACCGTCGTACCGTCGCAAAAAATTTTCGAACTCTCATTTCGCAATGCTATCTCGCCGGTCAGAGAAACGGAGAGAGCTTTACGAAACGAGAGATCGAAAAACTTTTCGCACAGCCCAGTTGGAGACAATACCGGTAACAGGCTTATTCGACGGGAAGACAATTTGAAGAAATTCCGCGAATTCCTGAATTATTTCCGAAGGAATATATGTAATAGAAAATCGAAACAAACTAACAATGAAGGTTCAAAAAATTTACGAAAAAGAAGCACATGATAAAATTACCGGCTCGGTGAAATCTCCCAATTCGATACACATTCATTTTTCTCTTTGAAATCATTGTAAAAAAGAGAGTAGAAGAATTCAGACTGAGCCGCCAGATACTGAAAAAAACGATAAGACAATTATTGTTAACTGATACGCTTACTCCTTTATGTAGATACATTGAACTTCTCTCCTTCCACGATCAGAAATGCATTGTCCAGCATATTTTTAGGTTGGGAAAAGACGATATTAATGATCGGTCTAAATTAAAACAATCAATTCCTGTCATTAAATTTCCGCCCATTTTTACAAAACGGGTTTTGGTTATATTTTTGGGTATCACATTTAGCAAACAAATATAGATACTTGATGCCGTGGACCGATGTCACATAGATTCGTGCCTCCATCGAAACTTTGTATAAATAAATCCCTGGAAGTATAGATATATACAGCGAACGGAGTGAATTTTGGAGTTCCACAGCTCATGATACCATCATCAAAATCACGAAGGCACTGGATGAATATAAATAAATTAATGCACTTCTATACTTTAATGCCCAAAAGTAGAAAGCTATTGTTCTCCCCTTGATCATTCGATCACTCGCTCTCTCAGTTCTCACTCCCCTCAAGTTATAGAGCGGTCATGGGCACTAAAGTAAAGAAGTGCCATAAATTGCTACATCAAATAGTTGTTTTTCTCTCTCTATCTTACCAGGATAACTCTGTCCATTCCAGAGTTTTTTTTTCCATTCAGAAGGATCAGTTTAGACTTGTGCTCTACTCTCCATAGATCATGAACACCGTACTTTGCCGCATTCAAGGTATGCGGCAAAGTAGTCGATATCGTCCAGCTCATCAGTCCATTTTCTCACACTGATTTTCCTTCAAAATGTATTTCGCTTCTCAATACAGAATAGAAAAAGACAGAATGAGCAACTGATTTCATTGCTTTCGGAAGGATAAATAACAAGGCAGACTGGCACGAATGTAAGTGAGCGAGTCAATATACGTGTTTCCTATCTTTCTCACGTTGTCAATCTAACAGCGAATTACGAAATCATCGGCCATTTCTAAATATTTTTTTTCCATTTTTTTTATAGTTGAATGACCCACCCTTACAAGGTAGAAATCGCAGCTGGACAATCGCCGACCACACTCGAATGGACTAAGAGGGAGAAATGAAAGAATGAGAGGACAATTTGTAGAATTAATCGAACAAATATAGAATTGTAAATATGTAAAATAGCTAAGTCAGTAATAAGAGAGTGAATGAACAAATATCGCACCTATCCAGATATTGATGCTTATCCCCCTTTAAAGAAGAGGTGACACGACCATCTGGCTAACTGAGTTGGATATGTCACACTCTCCCATGCTTCCGTCTAAACCGAGATATACTCGATTGGCTTATTGCAAAGTGACCCAAGAAGAGAAGTGAAGAGAGCGCTTCACTTTGCACATGGACGCCCTTCGCACCTCTCCTTCTTTATTTCGATGCTTATTCATTTATTAAGTGGTATAATACTGAATAGACAGAATAATATATGAAGTGAACGATGGAAAAGATTCACTGAACATTCAGACGATCACCTCGAGAAAAATCACGTTTCTGAAGAAGAGACAAATTTGAAATATTCCAATTTTGTCTACTGACCTTTCTGAGTCCGAGAGGAATAACTTGATCAATGGAAGAGAGAAGACCATTCACTGGTGATTTGACACGGGAAGTGAGACTATCCAGAGTTTGGCCGACATCGACGTCTCTCTTCTACAATGCCAAGGAAAGAAAGATTAGGATAAATGAATGCATACTAGTCGAATTCCGAGAGGGAGAACGGTATCCACAGTTCCCAGTAAACCGTTGACAACTGGTCGAAGTCCATTTACCAATCCATCCACTGTTTGACCGAGATTCAATTCCCGTTTATATATATATATATATATATATATATATCATTTCTGTATATATGGTGAAATGAAGAATCATTATTACATACCAGTCTTATTCCAAGAGGAAGAACCTTATCCACAGTTCCCAATAATCCATTCACGGTAGGCTTCAATCCATCTACAAGTCCGTCTACTGTTTTACCCAGTTCAATATTGCGTTTCAAAAAATAATATTGCATTGATATCTTTTGAAAACAAAGAAGCAGAAATATGGGAACTCACAAATCGTATAACGAGAGGGAGAACATTGTCAACGGTTCCCAGAAGTCCATTCACAGTAGGTCTTAGTCCATTCAATAGACCGTCTACCGTATCTCCCAGTCTCAATTCTGCTTGAGATGGAGAGACGAGAATGAAGAAGAGAGGAATCATGAAGAGACGACTCATTTCGAAGATTGAATTCGAATGATGCTCCCATTGATTATTCCAGGCTTTTTATACATCATACTCTAGATACAATCAGATAAGAATTGAAATATGTCCTAGATGCACAATAGAAGGATTAAGATAAAACAGTGTGAACAACTATTGGATCGGAGGTCCCGAGAGGAACGGAAGGAATACTGTAGTCTACTGAGTACGGTATCTCGTGCGAGTGAAGATAGAAGAGAAACAGCGAGATAAGACGAATAATGAATGAACATCAGATGAAGAGATAAGAAACAAATGACCAGAGGGAGATATGGTGAACGATGTTACGATAATACTTGCAAAATGGAAATTAGAAGGGACTTGAGAAAGTGGATAATCGATTGTGAACTGACCTTTCACCTTTCCCTCTTTATTTATTTTGGGAACGACGATAATTAGTCGATTATCTTGAATGGAGGAAATACGTGGACGATACACCGCCTTGGGATGACGAAACCACGGAGCAGCCGCTCGACGAGACGGGAGACGACGAACTAGTGTTAGAAGACTAGAACAATTCAAACGAGCAATTATGTAAAGTGAGAAATGCTAATAATCCTAGAGTCAAAAGATCACGTCGAGCGATAGCTCTGACGCATGCAAATTGAAGATGATGAGTAGACAGGGGAATGGGGGATTACTGCATACAGAATGTACTACATTCTTACTCCCAACCGCCTCACGAAGGGTGGACCTCGTCAGTACGACGCCCCTCGCAAGTAGGGAACAAGAGAGATATGGAGAGAAGAAGATGAAAGTAAACAACAAACAACTAACGCGAAACGAGTCAATGTATAGCGAAAATGAACTAACGGATGTATAGCGAAATTGAACTAACGGGACAGTAAGTATTTCATATCAATATGGGCTAAATGGTGGGTGTGGAATAAACCAATCTTGACGATGAGAGAAGAAACATCCGATCGCTAGTTTGAGTGATTGCTGTGGTGAAGGGAAGCGATTAATAGACTGGGAGAGGAGAGATCGGAAGGTCAACAGATCAATGATCTACCCCCTGCCGGGAGAAGGGAATATAAGGAAGGAAGGACAGATGCTTCAAATAGTGAATTAATGGGGAAATATCACAGTTTTTCGATAATATGCATGCATATATCATTATTACAAACTGCGTATTTCAGTGATATCGCAGGAGTTTTGTTTAACGTTGAATACAGTCTAGAGCACAAGATCTCCTTTGGGTATTGAATTTGCAGGAAATAACGTGCAAGTTGACGTGTTCTCTCCAAAAAGTGTTCGAATAGAGAACAGTTTCGGAAAATGCGAATTATTTCTCCATGTAGCGTGTTTAGACCCATACTAATTGGAATATTCGATTCGTAATGAGGGTATCTAACCACTGAGAATGAGTAGTCATCGGTCTTATTGTATAGTGAGGTTTGAACTGCACCAGTGTTGGTTACTTTAATAGACATGTCAAGGAATGCTGACTCTTTCGGGCCTGTATTAGTCTGTTCCAGAGTGAGTGAATGGTGATACATATCAGTTGTAATTCTTATGAATTCGTCCTTTTTGTCCGAAATGTGGAAAAGATCATCGATATATCTAAACGTTCGGTTAAGAGAAAAAGATAGAGGATGTCCGCTCTGAATGTTATTGCGAATATATTGGTATTCCATAACAGCAAGAGTGAGATCTGCTATTTTGCTATTTGGGGTGATGCGTTATTGCCCTGGGGAATTCCTTTATGTTGTTGATATAGATTTCCACCGTAATAGGCAAAAGAGTTGCGTAGAATAAATTCAATAATTCCTTTGAGATCGTTTTTGTGATATGATCTGCCACTGGTACTCGAGTTGTTCCGATCATATCTGACGAAATACAAATACAAAAAAAAAATAGAAATAAAAAAAATCGAAATTGAAATAGATAAAACCTCCCTCGAGAGATGAAATTGAAATGAAAAAGATGAAATATTTTGCGTTGGTTGTAAGGTAAGGTAGTATGGAGTGAGATTTGGTAGTAAGAGGAGGGCTCTGAACTGTGAAGGTTGCTAGACTGATCACGTGGAAAAGAAATAGAAATACATCATTATTTACGATCTCCTTTCTAAATCTTTCCATTCCACAACCGAAATCATTATCAACTAACAATCAAGAGAATAAATGAATTAATAAGTATCCAACTTCCTCTCTACAGTCCATAATTGTCGTTGGTTACACATTTTATCTTGTGTCGTGTAATATACATAAGCATGATCAAAATATATGAATGTACCGATTATTACAAAATTACCCCCGTTAGGAAATATTTGGCAAATACGTAAATGCAAGTAATCAGAAATCAGCAATCAGAAACATGAGTGGGAATGATACGATTAGGAATGAGCAAGATAGAAAATATGCGATGCATTTAATGTGGAGAGTGAAAGCGCAAGATTGAATAGAAGAGAAGTGATACCGAGGGATTGGATTCAATAGAGTCCAACAGCTTTTTTGTGATCAGTTTGCTTCCATGACGATAGATTCTCAAATGCAGATCGAGTCATTGAGAATACTTTCTCGAATTCATCGTCACTCAAATGTCTCTGAAGAGAGAAAGATAATGATTATCCCCTTCCCTTATCATTAATTAACCTCTTTATGAACTGCATCTATTCCATCGGGTAATTCATCCTTTGGTCTACGAAGAACATCAACTGAATACTTCTTATCGTATTGAGATAGAGCATCCTGAATGAATGAAGAAGTAAAGAGGGGGAGAAGGGAAGAGATCACCTTGACACTGACTGTATCCGATGAAGTCAACTGTCTCTTCAGAGTCTCGTAATTGTAATTCACCTAGACAATTCATAATATCTTCTCTTCTAATGGTCAATCTCTCTCTCTCTCTCACCTGCCAATACATTTTATCCCAACTGGAGAAATGGCCAGTGAAATTAACAGGTTCGAATCCTTGTTTGACAACGAACATTGAAGTATCGTCAACTGAACGACGTCCTCCCATCTCAGAACTTACGTATTTCTGAAGAGATGATTAAGAGAAAGAAGAAGAAGAGGAAGGACTTACGATAGCGAAATCGAGTGACTTCTTCTTTTCTTGTTCATTTGCTCCCTCTCCGACCCATACGAAAACTTCATCGAAAGTATCAAGAATCATAACGTCATTTGGCTCGAGATCCTCAATGATTAATCAATTGAAGGAAGAAGAAAGGAAAGAGACGAACTGATTGAGTGAAATCAGGAACATGTTCTGTATGGAAATATCCACGGGCATTAGAACATTGGAAGAGAAGAGCGGTACGAGTCTCATTCTTCTGAAGAGGAATATTCATCATGGAGAAGGGAAGGAACTAACAATGAGAGATCTTCCAGTTGCATATTCTTTCTTTCCTCCAAGTGCCTTCCAAAAATCAGAAGTTTCCTTTCCTTCATGAAGAAGATCAAGAGGAGTTCTGAATTAATGAAGTGGACGAGGGAAAGGGAAAGGGTATTCACTTGAGTCTCAATCGAGTGCTACATGCAACTGCCGTTGCCTTCTCACGAGTATTCGATCCCTTAATTCAATACATTCATTAGAAGGGATAAACCCTCTCTAACCTGTCCCAACCAGATATAATTCTTAGAGGGAGTCTCTAGAATAAATACATCGTTGCTATTGAGAGATGAAGCTGATTCTTCCACCTGAATGGAGAAGGAGAGAGAGAAGGAGGTGGGGAGGTGGGGGGGGGAAGGGATACCTGAGCTGCACTCTGATTTCTAATCTGGAATAGTCGTGTCCCATCGAGATCGTATGTATCCGCATCCTTCCTGTAATTCCATCAGTCTATTCGAAGAGAGAGAGGAGGAGGGAGAGGGAAGGAGTATTCCATACCTTCCTTTGAATCCACTCGCGGCTCCTCCAGTAAGAGTGACTACGAGACCATCGAAGATTGAGAGGAAATGATCAGGTTCTTTCGATTGAACTACTCGAACCTGTGAAGGGAGGGATAAGAGAAGATAAGGAAGAGAGGACATGTATCACCTGAGTAGCCTTTCCCTTACATTCCTGTTGATCAACTTGAGTTGCCAGAATGGCTGCTGATGACTTCTCATCTGTCGTCGAAGTCCATCTGAAATCAGGATGATTAGCCTTGAAGACACTATCTGGATTAGACTATGGATAATAATTGATATCTCACCCCAACCAGAAGTAGACGAATAATAATTGATATCTCACCCCAACCAGAAGTAGACGAATAATAATTGATATCTCACCCCAACCAGAAGTAGACGACTCCATTGGTGATTGATCTGCTTCGATAGAGTACAACGTACGAATCACCCGCATAGAAGATTCCATGATCTTCTTTCTTCACTTCAACCAATGAGAATTTCTCCACTTTCCATACCTTAATAAATTGTATGAAAAGTAATGTTCTCTCCTTCATTCAAACTTTTCTCTCTCCTGTTCCATCATCAGGCATATATCGAGAGAGTTGAGATGATTTGAGTTCAGGAAGAGAAAACGAATCGGATCGAGTAGAACGAGCAACTGAAAGACAGAGATAACAAGTTATGAATGAATTGGAAGAGATTGAACCTCCTTTATTGATGATATCTGTATTCTCGAAGGGAGTTGAAAGAGGCCAATTCAGAGCGGCCTGTAGAGAATATAATAGATATAAACGGAAGGATGGTTACCTTGAATAGAGCAGTTTCCATTCCTTCATTGATCTTCGTCACTCGAACATCTCGTGAAGATAGTTTGAGACCAGTGAGATATTTCTGAATGAGAGAGAGGGAGGGATCATCTTCTCTTTTCTCTTCACTTACATCAATTGTTGTCCATACTTGTTCTCTTTCATTCTTTGTACATTTCCTTCCAATCCATGCATACATCTCATGACCGAGATCGAGATAGAAACAATCCTGAGATGGAAAGTGACGAAAGGAATATGAATCACCACTCTTACATTAGTATCGAGATCCTTGTAACTGAAGGGAGGCTTGATCTCATCCACTTTCAATTGACCAGAAGCATCCGAAACACTAGAAGGAGGTAATGAAGGATGAACTGTGAAGAGGAAGAGTACCGGAATAAACTCGTTCTAGTGATCTTTCTCTCAGTCTCTGAATCATCATCAATTGCTGCTTCTTTGATTGTCAATCCAGATCGAACTCCCAAATGACCGAAGAATTTAGAATGAGTTGCCCATTCATCCGAATCTGAGAGAATACATTGAATTAGTCGAGTGATCTCTCTCATGTCAACAATTGAACATGGATTTACCGATAATTTCTAATCGTGATTTGTGTCCATGCTCTGCTCTAATATCCCTTCCCATCTCAGCTCCTTTGATCTTCTCTCGATTGTTACTCTCTGGTCCATTCCATATATAGATTATATCCACTGTGTCGAGAATGAATACATCGCCCTTATTCAGGGATTCGATCGATAGAGGAACCTGAAAAGAAGGAGGAGATGAAGAGAGAGGAGAGGAGGGGGAGGGGTCTCACCTGTCTTACTCGAATATTCTTAGCTCCTTTGACATGATACAATCTCTTTTCCTTCTCTCCAACTGCCTTCTTCAATGCACTATCGGCCCCTCCTTCCATGTATCTCAATGGAAAGAGATTGAGAAGGAAGAAGAGGAAGGAGTTTCCAACCTGAGTCCATGACGGAAATAAGAAATGAATTGAGATGATTCCTTCTCTTGAGTCTCTCTGAATTGAACTGCTTTTCCATCGAGATGACGATCCAATTGAACTGCCTGAAGAAAGAAGAAGATCATTCCTCCCCCCCCCTCCCTCCTCCTCCCTCTCCCTCTCCCACACTATTCACTCTCTCACTTCAAATGCAGCTGCAGTTATCTCATCATTCGAAGCTTCTTTTCCAATCCAGAAGTGAACATTCCACGACCGAGCGGGAGTACCATACGTCTATGATGATGATGATAGAAGGAGAAGAGGTAAGGAATGGAATAACCTTTAGAATAAGATAACAGTCTCCACTGTAGAAACTACCGAATTCAGCCATTGGAATGGGCGTGAGACGCATCTTCTGAAGAGAGAAAAGGAATGAAGAGAATGAAGAAGTGAACTTACAATGATTCTCCATACTTGAACTCCTTCTTTCGTTCCAGCATCTTCATAGACAGAAGCCATCTGAGAGAGAAGATTCACGTTTATTTGAGTTGTTTTGAGGGTTGAGCAACGAAGGAAAACGAGAATGTGGAACTCATTAGAGGATGAAAAGACACTGAATGAAAAGGGGAAGAAGGAGAGAGAAGGAGATTGAATCGAATGGAATCGAAGGAAGAAGAACGAGATAGGAAGAAGATCGAATAGAAGAAAAATGAATGGAAAAGTGGTGGAGATTGCTCCTTTTTATGCAGTTTTGGTGATGAAGAAGCTGATTTGGATGAGAATGGAAGAGGAAAAGGAAGAAGAAGGAAGGAGAAGGAAGAATAGGAAGGTTGAAATGGGAGAAGTGTGTTACTGTCTTCTCGTTTTGTCGTGTAAAGAAGAGAAATGGAAGAAGAAATAGATAGGAAGTTAGCACGAAACATAAATGAGGGGTAGAGGAGACTTCTAAGGGAGAATTATTCTTTAGATACTGAATGAAGAAAGAAAGGAAATGAAGAAGGAAGAATAGTTCAATATTGGCTTTGTGGCCCAGAATGGAAATGTGAAGACCTCAGAATGGAAAAGAAGAGGAAGGAGAGGGTGGAAGGAAAGAGATGGAAGAGTCGAAGGAAGAGAAGGATAGATCACGATATGAGAATGGAAGTAAGATCATCGTTTTGTCTCCTCCCCTTTCATGTTTGTCTATCGATATGAAGATGAGAGAATGAATCAGAATTGAAATCTCTCCCTTTCCTCTTTCTATCTCTCTATCTTTCTTATGTCGCTTTCCATTCCATATCGGCCTTCTGTTCTCTTTGCATCTCGAATTCATTCGAAGAAAATGAAAAGAACAAAGAAAATAAAGGGGACACCAAGATAAGATATATTGTATGTGAATCAGAATGCATACAACTTTTTATTCTTTTTTTATGAAAGTGACATTTATTAGATCAGATCTGTCCTAGTTACCCGGAGTGGGAAACAAATACTGCAAAGTGTGAAAGATATCACAAGAATATTTCTACATTTCTAAGCTTGCCTCGTAATTTCAATTGTTTCAGTATTGATATCAATATTAGCAGTAAGAATTGCAGTGGGATCGAAATACTTAAAAGGTTCGGAGGACGTTAATAATGGGTTGTGGAGGAATGAAAATGCGAGTTGCAATGGAACATTCTGATTATGATAATCAATCTTGTAGTGAACATTTTTCTTCTTTAGTCGCGACGTCTGCAAATAGTAAATCTTGTATGCAATTGATCATTCGAATTGCAATAATTCGACTTACTTCGATTATTCGAAGAAAAGTATTCGTTTTGATTTCATTCGCAACTCCGAATCGAATGGAAGGAATTCGATTGCACAATTGGACGAATTCTTCATCTTTGATAATTGGAACGCCACTCTGAAATTCCCTATTATAATACATAGATCCTTGACAAATATCTCACCATTTGATCTTTGACAATCATATTATCCAGATATAATTCTTCCAATTTTTCTCCGCATTTTTCCCAGAATGAATCTTGTATTAATTGGGATGAAACCCATGTGAAAGAAATATCCAATTTATTGTTTCCCAATCCGAAGAATAGTTTTCTCACTCTGAATTGATTGGCCAATTATAATTTCAAAGAAGTTTCTCACTTTTCATTAGAAATCTTCTGGAAGTCCATGAAAGAGATCTCAATTTCTTCTACGTGTCCGAATATTTCGACAATTCGATCAATTGATTCTTCAGTCAAATCGATCTGAAATTATTAGCAATAATTTGCATAATAATGTTTCCTTACTGAATCAAGTGATAATTTCTGGATATTTCCAATCTTGGCAATCTTTTCGAGTCTCTTCAGAATCTCAGCAGTCAACGGCGATCTCACGTCTTCATTCTGCACTTTCTGCGATTAAATCAATTTTTGTGAAACTCTTCTTTGTATTCTTACATCATCTTCAGTTTTTCTTCGTTTTGAGGAGGGTTCGAATGCTTCTTCTTCCTTCATCAATTGAATCTCTTTTGAAGTGCAACTTCCTTCTTCGTCTTTTACTTTGATCGTCAATTTCTGGAAATCGAGAGATTAGCTCAAATGTCATTCAAAAAGGAACCCTTGAAATAAAAATGTATACCTTATGGAAACTCTTTACATTGACATATTTGAATCTGTTTTTTCTGCATTGTTTGGGAGAATCCACGATGATTTTTCTCCATAAACGAGAAGAACGACAGAGAGAATTGATTGATATTCCAGAGAGAAAAGATAGGATTCGAGATTGAACAAGAATTGGAAGAGAACACAAAGTCTACAAAACATATGATCAGTCAATATGACTGATTTTTTCCCCTTTGAATAACTTACTTTCTCTTTGGAAGTCGATTGTGAATCTTCTCCTTCTGTATTTTGTTCAGTATTTTGCAAAGATTCCATCTGCAGAAAAATGTTGACGATTCTAAAGTGAAGATAGTTTCGATTGGAATAGATTAGATGAAAATTGACGGCAGGGTGGAATTCGAAAGATGAGTAACTACTGTGGACAAGTGTAAAAGGAAGAGAAGAGAGGGATCGAAGAGGAATATGAGGTCTATCATCTGTAAGAGAGAAGAGAACGGAAGTGAGATGCATACCCATTATAAGAATGTGGGAAAAGAACGAATTGTGGAATGGGAGAGGGAGGGGAGGGGGAGAGGGAGGGAGTAGCTATGGGGGTCGACTCTTATCAATGGGTGATTACTACTAAAGGGAATGGTCAATTGAGAATCATTGGAAGAAAGAAAACAAAAAGAGGAGTGAAATGGGAAGAAGAGTGACCATTGAAAGAATGAGAAGAGAGAGAGAGAGAGAGAGAGAGAGAGAGAGAGAGAGAGAGAGAGAGAGAGAAGAAGAAGAAGAAGAAGAAGAAAGGAAAGGGAAGAGGACACGAAGGTGTTAATGGAAGAAAGGCATGGACATGAAAAGAAGAGGGAGAGAGAGGCGTATACTCCTCTCTCTCTCTCTCTCTCTCTCTCTTGACTCTCCCTCGGGATGGGTCAGAGATGGATATCTATCCCTCCTCCCTCCCTCTGAGGGCCATGCAATGGACATGGGGATTAGACATGGAGTGAGAATGGAAGCAATTGGATGCCATTCCAACAGATGGGAGGGATTAGAAAGGCCAGTGGAGGTCGTACCTGGTCAGAGAGGGAGAGGGAGGGGGAGGGGGAGGGGGGAGGTATGAAGTGGATTGGGAGAGAAGGAGGGAGGGACAGGTCGTGTTCACTCTATGACAAATGACCCTTTTGATGAGTGACATCAAAAGGAACAAAAGAACCCTTTAGGGAAAGGAACAACTGATAGAAGAGAAGGAAGAGGATTGGAGGAGTGAGAGAGAGAGGATAATTATGAGTTTCCTTTCTCTACGTTGACGTTGGTATGATGAAGACACGTGAAGAGAGAGAATGAGATATTTATTCTTGAGAAGATAAGATAACAATGGATGAATGAGTGACAAGAAGTTATCAGAAGGACAGTCGACTGTAAATTGTGGATGGGGTATAAATCAAGTGAGAGAGGGTGGCACAATGGAGAGAGAGAAGATAAGGATGGAGGACCTGAGGGGAAGAAAGAAGGAATGAGATCACAGGGGATAAATATATATTCTATGAATGAATATCTCCTTTTATACTACGAATGCTCACAAATCTTCCGTTGTATTCAATCTTGACTCGTAGAGAAACAGTTGGAGAAGTGAAAAGAAAGATGGAATCAGGAATAGAAGAACCAGGAGGAAGAATAGGACGAGATTGAGTGGAATTATAATTGTAGTAGGGGAGAAGTGTATCCAGTGAGAAATTAGATATAGTGAGAATAAATGCTTCGATAGGAATGTGACTGCTTGTGAGAAGATATGCCTGAAAAGATCAAAGATAAGATCAGAAGGAAGAGAGAGAGATAAACTTCGATGAGTCTTCGTATTCCTACTCCGGATACATCGACTTGTCTGATTTCTAGTGAACGAAATACAGAAAGATTGGCGAAGTTGTTATCATCAAGACCATTTATGTGTTGAGGATTTGTAACTGATCTCTGAAATATGAAGATCGTTCAATTGAGATAGTTTAGATACTCATTCTTACATGAGGAGTTAGTTTCAATTTCTGTACTCCATTCTCAATACATTTGTGGAAGAAAGGATAAATCCAGAATGGTCGTCTATTCAAATCGATTTGTTCACTATTGAGAGTAATCGATATCTCACGAGGACTGTAACTAACGAGGAAATCATGAAGACTGAAAACTATTGATTAGTGAAGGAATGATAAGGAATAGCTTACTGTTGTCTCGTAACTCGAGTGAGATCACAATTGATCATTTCAATCGTAATAACTCTACTGTTCACTCGTATACAATTGTACATCGATCGAAGGAAGTCTCCATCTAGAGATAACTGAAATTGATTGAATGAAAGAGGAAGAGAGAATAAGTGAAACCTCGAAAAGAGTCAATTTCTCTAGAAATCCTCCAACCATGACATTCTGTATTCTTTTCATAGCTTGTTTGACTAATATATTGGGATCATATCCTTGTTTGGGTATCGATTTCATTGTCTCTCGACTCGCAGCCAATACATTCTCAATTTATGAATTATCAAGAGATTCATTATGGGATAGACTCACTTCGAGATGTTTATTCCCTTGTGAGATTTCATTGATTGGATAAGTTCGAGTGGAAGTTCCTAGTGCGATTTTCGGTTCACAATGAAGACATTTCTTGACAACGGAATTCTTGAAGTATTGAGAGTAGCTGGATACGATTGTCTTCCTCTCTTCCATGCATATTGTAACAATGCGGATCTCCTTTAGTTCTGTCTGAAAGAAGGGAATATATTGCGAAGATAGAGAGAAGGAACTCACTCTGACTATAGCGAGATTATCGATTATTCTCTTTGTTCCAATCGATGGTTTAGAATGGACAATGAAGTGAAAATGACGACATGAAGAACGAATTGAATTGAGATCACGACGATTGAGATATAAGAAGATTTCACGAAGAATTTCATCCGGAAGATCGAAGATTATTGAAGACTGAAGAGAATAATGAAGGGATGAGGAAGGGGAGGGGGAAGATGATTAGGGAAGGAAGAGTGACTTACACTTGAGATGGTCATACAATGACATGGTAGTGGAAGAATTTCATGAGTGAAAGTAATGAAGTTGGAGAAAAGTTTTGAGAAGTTCATCGAATGAAGAAGAAAGAGAGAAGAATTCGAGTGGGACAGTCGAGAAGAGAAAAGAAGGGAAGAATTTAAGAGGAGAAAAAATGGAAGAGATTGAAGTCAATGTGATCGAAATGAAGGAATGAAGACAGGGAAGACTGAGAAGGAGAAGAAGGAGGAGGGAAGAGAGGAAGAGAGGGAGAAGGGGAGACTTCCATTCTCATTACTTGAGATGGATCCTTCCGACTATGCATATCATCTATGCCAGAGGTCATCATATACTTCATACCCTCACTTGTCCCTCCCTCCCCCTCCCTCTCTCTCCCTCTGTCCCCCCCTCTCTCTACTCACAGTTTCCCATGACTTTTCCCGCCATAGAAGAGAGAGACGCTAAGAAGAGAGAGAGAGAGAGAGAGAGAGAGAGAGAGAGAGAGAGAGAGAGAGAGAGAGAGAGAGAGAGAGAGAGAGAGAGAGAGTATTTCACACCTTCCCTCAATGTAAGAAAGTGTTCCCATTGTGAGTAATTCCCCTTCCCATGATTGGAATTGAGATTGGACACTCACAAGATAATGATCTTAGTGAGTCAATCTGACAATGGCATCGTATGAGATGAATTCATTCATTCCTCAAGTGAAGTACTCCCCTCACCGGCCCCCCCCCCTCCCTTCCCTTAGATGGAACATCCCTTCTCTATTCTCATGATCATCGTCCTTTCCTTCTTCTCAGTGTCCATCTCTCCCTTCTGTTTGTATTTCCCCTCCCTCCCCTCCCCCTCCCTCCTCTCCCCCTCTCTCTCCCTTCAAGTGCTTATCCCTTCGTTTTCCCCTTGGAGAGAACTGTCATCGTCACTGTTCATCCACTCAGATAACCGGAAGACTCGTGAGATAACCACTTATCAATTCCCCCTCCCCCCCTCTTTCTCTGTCCACCTTGTTGTGCATGATGACCATTCTTTGCTTCTTTCGTTGATCTGCCTATCAGTCCTTCATTATTCATATTTGCAATCGTGAATGTGCTGCAAGGTTCTACAAACGTTGTCCATCACTGTTTCTAAGTCATCTTCCGATATCCGAATGATTCCTCTCTTTCTCCTCAAGTGAATCGATATCTGCCGACTTCAGAGATGAACACGCAACGTCTGTCGGTGATTGATGAAGAGAGGGAGAGAGAGAGGAGGGAAGGAGGGGAGGGGGAGAACTCAGTCTGATTAGTAGATCCCTTTCTACTCACTTCTCCCACTCATTCCCGAAATAGGGAAGACGGAAAGTCAACAAAAAACGGGAGGGGAAAGGGGGGAATGATCTGATGTTCTTATGTGCTGTTCTAGTTAGCTAATGAGGAGAGAGCATTTAGTACCCCCTTCTCTCTCTTCCTATTGGGATGTACCACCTTCCATTCGAATATGATTACTCTCTCTCTCTTTCATCTAAGTGAGTACTCTCTATTGTCTTCTTTTGTGTCTACTCGACCTCTTTCATTCCATTCATATTCATTCCTCTTCATCTTCTGTCTCTCAATGATCAAAGTCTTGTCTCTATCCCGTATTCCTTCATTTTCTGTCTCCATCATCTAGTAGATCATTTCTCCATTCATCTCATTCTCTTGTGCACTATCTCCATTCTCATTCTTGACTTATCTTCTCCTTCACTTCTCAATGGCAGAAATGAGAAGGGGAAAGTGCCAACTGTTCCATTCCCTGCTCTCTCTTACTCAGAGACAGAGTTGATCAAGCTTAACCTCCTCCCCCTCCCTCTCCCTCTCATTGTTGTTTCGTGATTGTGTTGGAACATACTTGGGAATGTGTCCCATCGTGTGGTAGAAAAGGTTATTCTGAAGGAATTTAAATGAAAGAATACCCGTGAACACGTATTGAAATACTTGTAATTTTTAAGATGTCATCTATTTGTATATACCTTTTAGACCATTTCAATGATTTTGTTCACATATCAATAATTGTGATCCATGGTTGGTCCAATGGAAGATGAATGGAGAGAGTATACGGAAGTGAATGAGAGAGTAGATCTTCCAATGAGGGAAGGTGTCCATAACAAGTGAGTATCCTCTTCCACCCCCCCCCCTCCCTGTCTCCCCTCCCTGTCTCCCCTCCCTTCCTCTTCGATGACCATCTCTTCCATTCAGTAGTCATCCCTTCCTTCTCCTCCATTTTAGTTTCCTCTTATCATCATTCATTATCATATCACAATCTAATCATTTGCATTCTCAGTTCTTCTGCCTTCTCAATTGCCTATCATTACTCTATTCCATCCATGCCATTCATTTCCCCATCCTCTCTATCCGCTCTTCTCTTCCCTCTTCACTCCGACTTTTCCTCCCAATTTAATCGTTAATCTTTCGTTACTGGTCACCGTAACTCTTCCATTCACGTTTATTCATCTCTTTCCTCTTTCAAACTGTACTGCGGTAGGTTAAAGAACTTTACATTTTATGGTAGTATAAATTCTAGTCTGCAATAGAGGAGATTGTTGTTGCAAGAGGATCATAATGATTATCGATTGCAGCTGATTATTAAAAAAAGAATATTGATTTTTTCGATCTCGTTAATGTTTCTAAATGTCCGAGTCAATTGATGGTTGTCATTAAGAGGTTTAATCCTCTCTCCTCTCCTCTCACTCACTCTTTACTACATACTTCCTTCCCTCAACTGCCAATTCCCACTTCCGAAACCACAATTCATTCGAGAAACTCTTCCTGATTTGACGACTGATTGATATTTCTACATTTAATCCTACGGTAACGTTGACAGAGATTATCACATGGATTAGCCTACTAATCCATCATCTTTATTCCATCTAGTCTTAGAATGGTTAGATTATTCCTCCCATCCATAAGTCTCATCTTCTCTTCTCTTCTTTTCATCTTCACTCTCATACAATTCTACCGGTCCTCTCATTCCATTCCAATCTACACCTTTCTTCTCTTCTCTCATTCTCTCATAATTGCCTATACTCTTTATGGAAGAATCTTTCCTATCTATTAACCACTGCTTTCATTTCATCCATATTCTGGTTTTTCGTGTCTTTTTCCCACTTGATCATCATTTATGCAGTTATGATCTTTTTCTTTATTATTTATCCTGTGTTCATGTCGCGTTTATTCAATGGTTTCTGAGTGTTTCACTGCAAATCACTGATACGTCTTGTTGCTGGCTCTAGAAAGAAGTGAGAATAGTAAAACACTCAGATCGTCGTTTCCTTTCTCGTAGGAATCATTTGGAATGGTAGGAATGAATGAGATTACAGGGTGATCACTCCTCCTCTCCCTCTCCCTTCTCTCCTTCCTCATCTCTACAGAACCGTCGATCATCACAATGGTTGACTACTATGAGTCAGCCAATTACGGTCATTATCCACCGGGATATGATTATACTCAACAAGAAGAGGAATGGGATAGAGAGGGACTACTCGATCCCATGTGGGAGAAACAACAGAAAAAGGTCAGGAGCAACTTCCTTTCTAACCAGAGATTGTGATGAACGAACGGTCAGAGTGAGATCAAAGTGCAATTTGATACAATTCATATTTATGGTCACGATTATATCAAATTAGTTTTTGATTGCCAATGAATTTTTTGCATGACTCAGTATAATCATATGGTTCTTTCTCTTCTCTCTTCGATTTGTTCATCATCCGATTTGTGATCGGTTTATCCATTACTCTCTCTTATTTCATTCTCTTTTTTTTCCATGTGCCAATCGAAACAGAAATGGGGTTGATCGGAATGAAACTTATTGTCAAAAAATTAGTATGTTGATGTTTAAGAGATAGATTATTAGAGCATCGTAGATCAATCCTCTTATCTTTCTCTGTCTCTCTCGATTCCTAATGATCTCTCTGCTCTCTATAAGACTGCTTGAACAAGTGAGGAGACTTGTGGTGGGAGGAAGATACTTTTTGTGAGTTCTCTCCCACTCCTCCTCCCATCGACGAATCTCGGCTTTCCTCTGTTAGGTGTAATAACGACGAGAAGTGAAGACAAGCGGAATGGGGGCAAGAGAAGGAAAGGACTGATAGAGAGAGAGGGAGAGAGAGAGGGGAGGGGCAGAGGTCGAGTTACAAGAGAGGTGTTGAAGTATAGAGAAGTATGAAGAGAGGAATGAATCATGAGAATAAAGGAAGAAATTTCAGACCTTCACTGCATGGTGTAATTCCCATCTGAGAAAAGCTGGAACAAATATCGATTTGATCGAAGAAGATTTCAGAAATGGTAAGAAGATTCGAATTGTGAACGAAGTGTGTTATCAATTGTTTATCAGTCCATCTCTCAATCTCTCTCAGGTCTTAAATTGATGCTTCTTCTGGAAGTGATCTCTGGTGAGAATCTTCCTCGTCCCGATCGAGGAAAGATGAGATTCCATAAAATTGCAAATGTGAACAAAGCCCTTGCATTCATTGAGGGAAAGGGAGTCAAACTCGTTTCCATTGGAGCTGAGGGTAATAGATACATATTCTATTGTGATATACAGAATCTGATCCGATTTTGTGTGTACAGCAAAGCTATCATCATAGGAATCCTGGTTCAATAAATTCATAATTCAGAGATCGTTGATGGTAACGTGAAGATGACTCTCGGTCTCATATGGACGATCATTCTCAGATTCGCCATTCAGGATATTAATGTTGAGGGTCAGTGCTCATTTTCACGAGTACGTAATAAACGTTCCTTTTTTACTAACCTTCAATGCAACATCATAATGGTTGACTAGAAAGTGTGAATGAAAGAGATAGATACGATTGTATGACTGATCTCCTCTGTAGATCTTTCTGCTCGTGATGGTCTTCTTCTTTGGTGTCAGAGGAAGACTGCCCCATACAACAATGTCAATGTACACAACTTCCACAACAGCTGGAAGGTATCTTCTTTTTCATGCTTCACCATGATCATCTCAAAAAAGGAAGATAACTCAGTAGTGTGTTTCAGGATGGATTGGCATTCTGTGCTCTCATCCACAGACATCGCCCTGAATTACTCGATTATTCCACTCTTCATAAGGTAAGAATGAGAATTCCATCTTCCTTCTTAATCTCTACATTTCATTCAGGGAGATCCTCTTCACAATCTGAATCTTGCCTTTGATATTGCTGAGAAGCATCTCGATATTCCGAGAATGCTCGATGCTGAGGGTCAGTTTATCTTCCCCTTCCCTTGATCTACCATCTACTCCCCTTTGCCCTCCCTCCATCCTCTGAATATGATCTAATCTCATAGACATTGTCTATGCCGATCGTCCCGATGAGAAGTCAATCATGACCTATGTCTCTTCCTTCTATCACGCATTCCGAAATGCACCTGAAAGAGGAAGAATCGAACCTGCTAAACCAAAGGAGCCACCATTCGATTGGAGAAAGGCAGTAAGTGAAGGAGTGAAGAGAATCGTCGTCTACCGTACTCCTTCGTCCGTCTGTCTATCGACAACTGATTCCAATCAGTCCTTTCCCTTTCCGACTGAAGCAGACGTCATTGTCCCTGTCCACTGTCCTCATAATGCATAGATTGATTAATATCTAAATTGATCTTTGATCTTCATCCTAATCACTCAATGTCGTTTTCCTCTCTCTTCAGATATGGTGAATTCTCTACCGGACGAGAAAGCAGTTATGACATACGTATCGTGTTACTACCATCACTTTGTCGGAATGAGACAGGTATGAGAATACTGTGAAGAAAGTGAAGAAAAGGACATTATGACAAATTGACGATCTCCCGTAGATGATTGACATTTTGTGTAGTGGCGAGTGTCAAACCTCCTATGTCATTCTCACACTCTCCTTTCCTTCTCACTTTGTCTCTTGTGGCTCTATCACCTCGCTACAATCATACGGATGACTTTTTATATGCAGGATAATTACCTTTTCCTCTTCTTCTCCATTCCGTTCGAATTAGGACATTATCTCTCATTCCCTCTCTTCACTCTCTTTCTATTATCCTCGGATCTCTTCTCCTCTCAGTAGGAAGTATTCCCTATCTCTCATATCACTCATTCTCTTCCCTTATCTCTCTATCTCTCATCCTCATATTCAATCCATTCATTCCATACGCAGTTCATTTCCCTTATCATTAACCATCTGATAGAGCAATTTGACTCGACTTGCCTTTCCTCCTCCCTCCTATTTTCAATTTCCTTCTTCATTCTACTTCCTTTCTTCCCTAACAGTCGGTCTATTTTCTCGGGTAATCGCATTTTAGTTGACATTTTGAAAGTTCCTTCTGTTCACTACGTTTCCGTGTGTACAAACAAAGAGATTACTACTGTGTTGGATGGATTAGTGTAGATGGTAACCCTCTCAATCTCTCCACAATTGGCTACTAAAGTCCAATCTTGTGAGATTTCACCTGTGTGAATTGAGTGCATTCCTACTCTAACTTCTTGTCTTCTTCTCGTTAATCGATATAATCTTCTGGTATTTCAGGCAGAAACCGCAGCGAATCGAATCTGCCGAGTCCTCGGAGTTAATCAAGAGAACGAAAAGATGATGAGAGATTATGAGACTCTCGCTTCTGATGTCAGTTCTCTTTTATTCATTCTGATCGACCTTTTTGATGGAGTAATTGGAGTGGTCAAGTGAAAGTACAAGTGTGGGAAAGAGAACAGTTGATCCATCGAATAAAGAAACCATTCGAGGTCAATCCTGTTAATCGAGAGACTGAAATGTGTCGTGGTGAATATCTTCCCTTTGCAGCTTCTGGAATGGATAAATAGATGGATGCCGTGGTTGTCAAATCGATCAACAGATGACACTCTTCCTATGGCACAACAGAAATTAGAAGATTATCGGTTAGTTGAGTGAAGTAATATAGAGGGGGAAGATGATCGATGCTGACAATGGGACAATGGGAATCAATGGAATGCAACCTTTTCCATCTATTTTGTCGATACGATTATATATGTTTAGTAATTATCGCCGTCGTGAGAAGCCTCCTCGTATTGAAGAGAAGGGAAGACTCGAGACTTTATTCAATACTCTACAGACTAAATTGAGACTATCGAATAGACCTTCATTCATGCCAAAGGAAGGACATCTCATCAAAGTATGATCGAGAATGAATGAAATTAATTAATTATTCGTCTTGAGGATATCGATGCAGCGTGGCAGAGATTGGAAGATTCAGAGAAAGGATTCGAAGAATGGCTTCTATCTGAGATTATGAGGTAATTAAGAAGAATCATTGAAAATTAAAATATCTGTACGAGATTGGCCAGATTCCATTTAAAACGTCTATTGCAAAAAAATTTATGTATCTAATTGAATGATTACAGACTGGAGAGACTGGAGCATTTGGCAGAGAAGTTCCGTCGTAAGTGTGCGATGCATGAAGAATGGAGTAATGGAAAGGAAGAAACATTGAGATCCACTGATTATAAGAGCAGTGGACTATACAAGATCAAAGTGAGAGAAGTCACTCTTCCTATAATCTCTTCCTTCTTTCTCTCAGGCTCTTCGTAAACGACACGAAGCATTCGAATCGGATCTCGGTGCTCATCAAGATAGAGTCGAACAAATTGCTGCTATTGCACAAGAATTGAATCATCTGAGATATCCTGATATTGCCACTATCAATTCGAGATGTCAATCTATTTGTACTCAATGGGAAAGACTCGGACAATTGACAAGTCAGAGAAGGTAAGAGAAAGAAGGAAGAGGAGGGGATGGATGAATATTCCCTTCGTTCAGAGTGTCATTGGAAGAAGCAGAAAGAGTTGCTGAGAAATTGGATCAATTGTATCTCGATTTGGCCAAGAGAGCGGCTCCATTCAATAATTGGTTAGATGGAGCAAGAGAAGATCTCGCAGATTTAGTAAGTGGAAGGGAAAGGAATGAAGAGAGAGGGAGAGTCTTCCTCTATTCATCCTCTTCCCTTTAGGTAATCGTTCACGAGATGAGAGAAATCGAAGAATTGTGTACTTCTCATGATCAATTCAAAGCGACTCTCGGAGAAGCGGATAAGGAATTCCAGACTATCGATGGAATTGAAAGAGTAAGAGAAGAGGAGAGAAGAGATTGAGATATGAATGGTCCACTGCAGGAAATCGAACACATTGTGATGAGTAATGGATTGGATCGATCTCTACTCGCTAATCCATACACTGATCTATCTGCACAAGATATCAGAAGGTAGTCCCCCTCCCCCTCCCCCCCCCCTCTCCCTCTAATGATCTCTTCTCAGGAAATGGGCTGAAGTGCAGAATGCCGTTCCTCGTAGAGATTCCCAACTACAGAATGAATTGAGAAGACAACAAAGTAAATCCATTCTACCATCAATCTAAGATATCCCTTATCATTGTAGATTGTGAGAGACTCCGTCAAGTATTCGCAGAGAAGGCCAATAATGTGGGACCATGGTTGGAGAGACAATTAGAACAAGTAAGAAAGAGGAAAGAAAAGGGAGAAGTGAATGTATTAAGGTGATATCGATTGGAATGGGAGGAAGAGGATCACTTGAAGGAGCAATTCAACAATTGACTACTATTCATCAACAGGTCAGTGAAGAAGAAATGATTGCAACTGGAAAATCTCTTCCTCACAGGCGAATTCGTACAAGCCGAATCTCGATGAACTGGAAAGAATTCATCAGGAAATGCAGGAGAATTTCGTATTTGAGAACAGAAAATCAAGGTGAGAAAAGAGGAAAATGTCGGACCCTTCTTCAATGAATGCCATCTCTTTCTCTTAAGATACTCGATGGAATCTCTTCGTGTTGGATGGGAATCACTAATGACTTCAATCAACAGAACCATCAATGAATGCGAGAATCAGGCAAGTATTTCCCTCTTTCTCTTCTCTTCACCCTATCTCGTCGTCTCGTTTTTTGTTCTCTGTGAGAGATGGCAGTCCACTTTCTTCACCACTCTCCCACATCCCGCCCTCATTCCCAACCATAGCTCAGTTGGTAGAGCGGAGGACTGTAGATCCTTAGGTCACTGGTTCGAATCCGGTTGGTTGGAATGCCTTTTGCCCTATTTTATTTTACCAGTAGCAACCAATTTTATGTAGCTTTATATATTTTAATAAAGTTTACTACTGTTTTGCAGATTCTTACTCGTGACTGCAAGGGATTAAGTGAAGAACAAGTGAACGAACTTCGATCGTCATTCAATCATTTCGATAAGGATAGATTGGGATTGGATGCTGAACAACTGAGAGCTTGTCTCATTTCCGTCGGATTCAAGATTAGACCAGGAAAAGAAGTGAGTTCTCATTCAGAATATTATTTGCATGTTTATTCAAAAAAATGAATAGACCGAAATAGTAAAGTTGTATTGAAGGGCGATGTTGACCTGTATGACATTATGTCTCAATTGGATCCGAATAGAATGGGAAGAGTACTCTTCGATGCTTTCCTTGCTTTTATGACAAAGGAAGCTGCAGATACTGATACTGTCGACCAAATGATCGATTCATTCAGAATTCTCGCTCAGGGAAAGGTGAGTCTCACCCCCTCCATCCCCCTCCTTCATTCTCTTCATTCTCTTCTCTTTCAGCCATTCATCACAGGAGATGAACTTCGTCGTGAATTACCATCAGATCAGGCCAATTACTGTATGGCTAGAATGGCTCCTTCTTCTGATCCTTCCGCCCCTCACGGATCTTATGACTATGTCACCTTCTCACAAAGTCTATACATCCATTGACCTGTCTAATCAATTACCTATTTCTTCCTCCTTTCTTTCATTCAGTTATAGTATCCCATCCCACATAATAAATTATGTCATTCAATTGCTCCATCCCCTGCCATAATCCCGTTCTCTCTCAATCGATAGTTGATTGTGACTCTTTCATCCCGAATGAGTAGTTGTTTGCTAGTATCCATTTTTCCACGCCAATCTAATCTAGTCAATGGCAAATCATAAGCAGCCTTAGCCAAAGTAGAGAGGACATTCATCCTCTGTAGTCTCATTTGTATCATATATTCATTCGTATCTGTTCTCTCTCGAGTTATCAGTGTGCATTCTCTTGCGATAAAAGAGTTATCATTCAAATATCATTCATGGAAAAATATTCTGCATAGATAATTCATATCATAATTTGAATTACTCAAGATACCATCATTGTGTTCGTTTTTAGATGAGGAGAATCTTTCAAACGTATAGTTGGATGATATCTGAATTGAAGAGAAAGACCGGCGGTGATTGTATGAATAAATATGGTACATCACCAATCGTCCTCATTATGTGAGTGATTTCCGAGACTCTCCATCTTTTCCCTCTTGATCATAATCTTTTGTGGAACGTGAAATGGGAATATTTGCAGAGACATCATGATTCACTCCCTTCCCTTCCCTCACATCTCAACATGTCTCCACTCTCATTCGCTCACATGTGGTCACTCTCTCTCTCTCTCGTAAATCCCAACCTTTCTTCACTTCTTCTCACCACTTCTCCATCTCTTTTTCTTCTCTTGACCGTTACTTATTTACCAATAAATATCGTAGTATAAATCCATTTGTCTTCTCAATCAACAGAGGTCGTTGAATCTCTCTACTCCAACCTCTTTTCTTTCTTTCTTTACTCTCTTCCTCTATTTTGTTCATTCCACTCCACAACAGCAGTTGATCTTACAACAGGGAACTTGTCCGATTCTCTTCTCTCTTTGATCTCTCCTTTTATCGATTGAAATGCTTGCTAGACAATCATCACTAAAGACAGATGAGCCTCCAGGTAAGCTATTATGAATTGTTGTACCGATGAAGAAAAGATTTTTTCTTCTGAATTAAATAAGAAATTACTAAGTCGCATCTAAAGCATCATTTAAATATCTATCAGTCTAATCAATGCAGGTCGTAGAGGAAGTGTTGATCTATTAAAGAAAGCATCGAATTTTGGAGAAATGTTAGAAGCAGTGAGAAGAAAGGCCGAATCACTTCAATTATGGGATGAAGAAATGCAGAGGTGAACAGTTTATACATCTTATATTTTATACCGGGAAGAGTGTAGATGTAGTGTCAATTTGACTGAAGAGCTTTCTTTATCTTCTGAGTCACTTGTTGTAAATAAATGAGTGTGAGTGAAAGGTGAAGAGAAGAGGGAAAAAGATCCACAATTTTTTTCGCATTTCCTCTTCTCATTCTTTTCACTTCACCTTTCACTTGAAACTTAGGTACACAAAACCGACATGAAGAGTTAGAAGCATCACAAAACATGTAGTTCATTTTTACTCGTGATAATGAAGATCGAAATGAATTTTAGAGATTTGCCTAAACGATGGGAGAAACATGGAGATATGATCATCTTCCCACAGAATACATTCACACATCAGAACTGGAAGTATATTGGTGAGATAGTTCGTAAACTCTCTATACATTATCTTCGTTCAGGTCGTGAGATCTGGAGGGTCGTTGCTGAATCACTGAAAGTTGCTCGATTAGGAAGGAAAAGAGTAATCGATGAACGAACTCCCCATGTTGATTTATTATTCGGAAGTGATGGATGGGTTGAACATGTGGATGAAAGAGGAATACGGTAAGTAAAGACCATTGATCAATACGAATCTCTCCTTCAGTTATATCTACGATGCATCCAAACGAGTCTTCAATATCGACAAAACTCGTGAAATGAAGAGAATCTCAGAATTTGATTGTCATGGAGAGATTGTAATAGATATGTATGCAGGTTTGTCAATCATCATTCCAATATTTCATTATTTTGCTCCACTTTAGGTCTAGGATACTTCACATTTCCATTCGCAATCGCATGCTGTGCCAAGAGAGTTTATGCTATCGATTGGGATGAGGATACAGTAAGAGATTCTGTCTGGAAATAACGGAGTAAATAATATTCTTAAGGTGGAAGCTCTTGTTCGAAGTCGAAGTGGTAATGGAGTTGATGAAGTAGTTGAGATAATTCAAGGAGATGCGAGAAGGGTAAATGACGGGAGAAAGATGCCCCTCCTAAACTCGAATTTTTTTTGCTTTTTCAAGTGTAAAAAAATGACACCAAAGTACAGGACTTCAAGGGCCTCAAAGTCTAGGTTGTTTTTCTCCCTAGACTTTAAGGGCCTCAAAGTCTAGGTCGTTTTTCTCCCTAGACTTCAAGGGCCTCAAAGTCTAGGTTGTTTTTCTCGCTAGCCTTTCACCCTGTAAAGTTCTAGCAAAATAAATGCGTGACTTTTATGTCAAAAAATGGCCATTTTTTACACTTGAAAAAGCAAAAAAATTCGAGTTTAGGAGGGGCATCTTTCTCCCTTCATGTAACTATCCCATACCCTCCTATCTTCTTCCATTCCCTTTCCTCTTCTAGGTTTGCCCTCAGGGAGTTGCCGATCGAGTTTATCTCGGTCTTGTTCCTTCTTGTCATGCTCATCTTCTCACTGCAGCAAGGTTTTACAATCTACCGTAATCCTTCCATCTACCGTACTCTTCCCTTCAGGGCCCTCTCTCCTCAGGGAGGCATCGTTCATGTACAGGAATCAATCGATACCAAGAAGCCAAGAGTGATCCCGAAAAGGAAACCAATGCTCAAGTTAGTAAGATATAGTGGAATGTGACATTGATAAGGGAATAATCAGATCCGTGAGTAAATTGGAGTCAGTGGATGAAATTGGAGTAGTTCCATCTACAAGTGTAGAGAAGAAAGAAAAGGAAATTGAGAATGGAGGCAGGGGTCACTCTTTATATCTATTACAAGTCGTTCTTCAATTGTAGAATCAATTCCACCAGTAATTGAAGAGAATGCGGAAACTCCCGAATTGGATGAAGAGGGGAAACCAAAATTGAGAAGAAAGTTTTCTCGTTCTGCATCGATCGTTCAAGAAATGGAAAATAGAAAAATGCCTGATCCAATGGTTGAAAATTATTAGCCATTCTATCACATCATCTTAATCTCAGATTCATCCTGAATTCATCCAAAAATGGGAAGGTACAATACAACAATATAAAGACTTCGCAATGGAATGTGCCAACTGGTGAGAAATCTCAATGGTCCGAGTAGATATTCTCAATTTCAGTATGACTCGATTCCTCAATAATATTCACGAGAACGAAGCAGTTTATTCAGTGTGTATAGTGGGAATTCATCGATTAACCACAGTGAAGACCATCGATATTATCGTACTCGAATTGGTTTGTGGAAAGGTAAGAGATCAGAGAAAGACAGAGAATACAAGATTAATACAGGATAATTCGACCATCGATAGATTGAGTGCTAAATTGATGTCGAGAGAAGAATCAACCAAGAAGGAATAGATTACGTAATCATAAATTATGTCTGGAGAGAATTATAAAAAAAAATATAATTTATCGCATTGTAACAGGACACTATGATAGCATTTACAGTACATTTGATTAGGAATACACAAAAGAAAGCTTGAGAAGATCTAACCCGTGATATCTCAATTTGAATGAAAGCATAGAGGATTATGTTAGAGAGCACTCGACTCCTTATGAGATTATGCTGACCAAAATAATCACACGGAAAGAAAGAAAAATGATAATGAGCCAAGTGATTAACATGTACTATGAGATACTTGAGTATGATGAAAGACAATAAATGAATAATAAATAAATTCACTTGAGGAAATGAGTGATTGTTCCTCTTACAGCCCATTGGAATTGATGCCAATCACTTTTCTTCCAACATTCTCTCACTTTCTCTTCTCCATCAATAGAATGAGTTACAAGTAATTCACTCACTCCATCAGCAAATGTTACTAGATGACCCTATAAGAGAAAGGATCTTCATCTCCATCCCTCCTCATTCCTCACCTTCTTATCATTCGCATGACTCTCGAAACAGAATTCCCCGTTTCTTCGTGAATTGAAAGTGAATACGAGATCAGATTCACTTAAATTATACATGAAGAATGATCATCAGAATAGATGAGCCTATAGACAGTTCAAGTGAATCTCACTTGGCAATATTGACGAGATCAGCAATTCCATCAGAGAGTGAGAATGGAGTGGGACCGGAATTCTGTGAGAAAGTCTCCTCCAATGGATCCTGAAATTTAGCAATAGACATGTCAAGTAAAACTTCACCTATATTTTTTTATAATCATGAAATGAAATATGCAATAATCACTTACAAGTTCTTCCATCTTCGTCGTAAACAATACATTCTCATTTCCATTGTTATTACTATGTCCATTTAGGAGCGATGATAAGTCCTCAATTCAATTCATTCCTTCTCATTCCCTCACCCTTCTCCTCCTCTTTCTCACCTGTTTTCCATTGGTTGCTTGTTGGATAATGGACGATAGTAGATTCTCTTGTACTGATGACATCACTGTAAGAATGAACCTTCGCCTCTCCCCTTCTTCCTTCTTTCCTCCGACTTACCATTCTGCATCACAGTCTTCCTCAGCATTTCATTGCTCTCATTAGCAGACTGTAATATCAATAATTACTCTCTTCCTCCTTCCCCCTTCCCTCCCTTCTCCCCTTCCCTATCGTACCCTTTTCCTCGAGTATTGTGCTGGTGCCTGTTGACCAATTTTCTCTTCACAGATAGCCCATAATCCTCCTGGACCCGTGTCATGTTTCCTCTTTAGATGGAATTTCATCGTAGTTGGACTCCTGAGAGGAAAGGATGAGTGCTGTATCCATCAGATTCAATTGAATAGTATCTCCTCTATCTTCTGACTGACCTATCATTAGTCAACCAATGGCAGAATCGACATCTCACTCCAGCTAATCCATATGCACGCAGATCAGTGAAGAATTCCCATACCTAAACACAAATTAATATATATTCTTAATCGTAATCTTCATCCTTCAGTTTCCCGTGATAGCTCAACAATAATAAAAAAAATCGATATGAAAAATTTTCGAGATGGTAAGTAGCCCCCATTTCTTGATTAATCAATATTACTTACGGGATTGCTCTTCTTCCTTCCTGCATTTCTTGGATTGGGGACGATATTTGTAGGAGGAATATGGGGAGCTGTCATAGGAGGACTTCGACCCAATCTGAAATATAATTTATTTATTTATATTGAAATATGTTTCAAATCCCATTCAGATCAGAATAATAAACCAATGTTCATCTCCAATTTCCTTTCCCTCGACCTCTATCCCTTACTCATTCCCACAGGATAGACACACATAATTGGATGGTGGCTATTCTAGATTTCGGGGTCACCCTCTATTCTCTCCTCCTATTCAGTCCATTTTCTCCTCTCCATCCTCAAATCCCTTTTCTATTTCGTTCTTCGCTTCTATTCCATTCCAATATTAACTGTTAAAGAATGAGGAAAGAGAACGCTGTGTGATCATTCTCAAGGCTAAAACTGAAATGCTCATTTTGCGTAGCCAGCCCATCGTTTTTTCTCCTCTCCTTCTTTCATATCAAATCCAAGGACAGTCATACACATTCGAAGAATAAGAGAAGGAACGAAAAGGGAAGAACCACATTTGAGAATTGAGATACATCGAAAAAAGAAGAGTGTGAGAATAGTCACAAAAAGGTCTTGGTTATGAGAATAATCGAAGGATTGAATGAGAGTGAAAGAGAGTGTAGAATAGAGAGACGGGATTGGAAAGGAGGGAATAAGTAAGGCCATTCAATCTAGTCCAGATTGCCTCACCTCTAGATCATCTAGGTCATTCTTAACTCCCCGTTTAGAAGAGTCAATCGATAAATACTTAATTGTATACGAAATGTGTGAGAGGAGTGACTGGAGGATGAATAACAGGGTTGACACAAGAGAGAGAGAGAGAAAGACAACTTTTAGCCAGGTACCCTCTAAACCTGATCTACCCATCCATTCATTCATCCTTCTTCTCCTTTTACTCTTTCACTAACAATTATATCTTGAAAACTGATATGAAGTTGTACCAATCCTTGATTGAGGAAGAAGAGATAAGAGATAACTCACCCTAAACATGCTTCTTGAATGGAAGGACTGGAGAGAGCAGCAAGAATTGCTCCTCCTGATTCTATCTCTGTCATCTAAAGTGAATCTTAAGAACGAATTGATAGGAAGACACTCAAATCATAGCAGTATCGGCCTAAAATGAATGAAAGTAGTTGCTCCGCCCCCTTGACAATAGAGATGAATGGAGAAGAGAGAGGATGGAAACCAGACCCTTACTCTGATCTAGATTCGATCCGCCTATTACTATCTAGTGAATCCCACTCTCACTCAAATGAGAGAGGACGATATAGAATTATAGAAGATCCTCTTGGAAGAGAAAGGGAAAGAGATAGTGAGCATGTTAAATGAACAAGTGGTGTGATCTAGATTCGAGAGACATGCACCAATAAGTGGATGGAGGCATACTATTCGACCTTCGAGAAGAGAAAAGAGATTAGACATACACAAAGGAGTTAGACCAATCTAGAGAAGAATTCGGACAAGTCTACCGTTTAACAAACAGCCAATAAAATATTGTAATATCAAAATACTTTATGTCTTTCTTCTACAACAATCAAAAGGCAACAATGAAGCAACCAGGATGAGGAAGAAAAAAAAGGAAGAAAAGATAACGATTGATTCGAGGGGGTGGGGGTAATGAGGGGAGGAGGGAAGGAAGTGACAAATTAGAATCTACACTGATTGTGATGGAAACAAAAGATACTATTAGCTGATACTAGCGATACAAAAAGCAACAACGGAGTAACAGTGAGAAAGGGATAACAGAACATTTTGAAAGACACGACGGATCTCGAAACAATCAACCAATGAAATTCGTCGGCCATGGTGGGGGGGGGGGGGGGGGTAAATTGAGATATGAAACGAGATTGGTAAGGCCACGGGATTGGAAGGGAACTTAGAAAACTTAAGGCAATTGAATCAAATACCAAATGAGAAAGGGAGAATTAAACATCCATATCTTCATCGCTACCATCATCTTCTTCATCATCTTCATCGTCTTCACCAGAATCTCCATCTTTTCCTTCTCCATCATCAGAGTCTTCTGAATACAATGATATAAGCATAATCAGTGGAGACTCCAAATTAAGACCTATCCATTCAATGCTCATCACTCTCATTTTCACTTGAGTGTTTTATTCGCCTTGCATTCCTTTCGACAATTGTTGTGAGCCTTGAAATGCATTTCGCCATGTAATAAGCAAAAGCGCCGAATAAGATTTGGAATAGTTGAATGGGGAGAAGAACCAGTTTCATAAACGACTTAGCCAGTGGAAATCCCAGATGAACCATTTCGAATACGTAGACTGTGCGCGAGATATTAACTGTGCAAACAATCGATATATTTAATTAGGCTACTTAAAGGTATCATACGTTTGCAGGGGTTGCGTCCGGTATTTGATAGAGAGTGAGTCAAACTAATTTTTAAATATCTCAATTACATTTCATAAAAATGGGAAGAGTAGCGTAAGAAAGTCGCGAGTTGTTTCTCGAAACAATAAGAAGACCTTGAGGTAAATGTATGGATGGCTAAGAGCATTTGTAAGGTAATTCTACAATCAAAATAATTGATACCATCATCATCATCATCATCATCATCATCATCATTATCATCTCCAGATTCTGCTCCCTCATCTTCTTCACTCTCTTCTTCTCCACCAGCTTCTGCCACTCCTGAAAATAACGTCAACCTTCTTATTTTCTTGGATGTTCATAAGGTTTAGAATATTCAAGTGAAAAAACTTTTAAAATAGAGAAAGGATTGCAACATTGTTTTCGAAAGTAGGTAGTTGTCTACGATATTTTTTAACGTTGAAGTTATATTATGCATATAATCTTGAGAAATTAGAAGTTTATATTTTTGAAAGAAGACATTCTACATATTCCAGTTGCGACTTTAGTAAAACGTTTAAAAAATATAAGTCGAAATATGAGCAATAAAATGAATAGGATACCTCCATCATCCCACCAATCTTCTTCACTGGTTGCTCCATCCTCCTCATCTCCACTCATCGAATCCATCTCCTCATCCGATTTTTTGTCATCTTCTGAAAAAAAAGTCTATGTACTTTTTAGAGGAATTTGATAAGGCGACCCGATAGAGATGACACGTATGGAGCAAATATTTCAATATATTACATGGCATATGTTTTAATATAGTAATAAATTACCATTAAAGACAACGAGAGGAATTCTATTGATTCCCTCCCAATTTCTTCCTGCTCCTCCTCTTCGTTTCTCCATCTCCTCGACAAACACGTTCATCTTACCATGAAGAGCGAGCAGTTTCTAAAATAATGATAATATTCATTTAACTTACATTCACTACACTCACAGCAATATTAAGAAGGGTTTATCTTAACGGAATCAACTAAAACAACACACCTGCATGTGACTCGTTCTGTTTCTCATCCAGTCCAGCAAACCACCGAGAGCTGTTTCGAGCGATGGTTGCTAAACTAACTGTTCACATCAAATATATGTATAAATCAACTTACCGATGATAAATAAGGCAAATGAAGAGACAAGCAGCACTGTGCCCACCGAATCCACGGGCGGATGCTAAAAAATACAATATTATGGACGAAATAGCCCATACATGAAAAAGGTGTAACAAACGGACTCAAGTGTTTTTCTGGTGCGCAGTCGAATTTCGATTGCTTTCAGAAGAGGGATCACTTCGGTTGTAGGAAGTTCCGCGAGTGTTGACTTTAAAAGGATTTGTATTTAAAATGTGTTGCCGTTAAAGATATTTGAATTTAAAAAATTAAGCAGCTATTTAGAGAATGCGTCAATGAAGTTATACATATTTTGAAAAAGATGTCTGAATTCATAACTCACGTGAATCACAGATGGGTTAGTTTTTTCCAAAACTGTGTCGATCTTCGAGGCATCGTTAGCCATCAAACCTTGTGTAAGAAGGAAAGCCATGGAATCTCCTTTCGATTCAGAAGTAGACCGGACACTCCTGTATATACATATATAATATTATATTTTACATTAGGACACACTATTTCAATGGGATAAAACCCAACTCACAGTGCTGCTTTTCTTTCTCCAAGTGTGGCAGATTTGCTCGCCGACGAAGTCCTTTTACGTTTCTCCATTTTTTCGGTGTTATGGCCGTTTGCTTGTTTCACTTGCTGCACAGGCTAAAAAAATTGATAAGTAGTGGAGGGAGGAGGAGAGGTGGTCAACCGGGAATTACAAAACGGGGAGCCGGCGTCGACCGAAATAAACATCGAAACCCCCGAAAATTCAATTTCCCTCGTATTTGATAACTCTATTTTAAGGTGCGTCACTCCAGTTTTATGTGAAAAAATGAAGCAGTGATCGAAAAATACAAAAACTGGTAACAGTGAATCTGAGATCGCAAGACATGGGAACCACCGTGGCGCAAAAGAAACCGAATTATCATAATATGATAACTATTTGTGAAGTATCATTCACAAGCATTAAGGATTCTAGCAACAATAAAAAGGGAAAATCTACTTTGCAAGTAACGGATTGACATGAAACTCGACTTGTAATTTACAGAAACAGTTGAGTTTTACGGACAAATTAGAAGTTTTAAAAAAATTAACCTCAGAATCGGAGTCTGACTCCTCTTTCACCGGAAGAGTTTTTGCTTTCACTGCTTTCACTCCTTTGTTACCGGATTTCCCGTTGATGTGGCCATTGCTGACACCGTTTTGAGCGACGGTTTCGTTTTTACCCTTTCGTTGCACCATACTGAAATTATACATGCTTGATATGTCGACGTCTTCGACCAAGCTTATAAGACTAAACTTGCTAGTCCAATCAACAACAAAAACAATGCTCAATCGAAACCACCAAAATCAATCAATAAAGAATATAAACGAAATGATGCAAATTTTGTCACACACTTTTCATACACTTGACAAAAGGCGACCAGCGACTGAAAACCGGTCATGGCTGCGGCCGAGCCAGGAGACGGCCCTCACCTAAAATCCAGTCTTCGAGGCTCGTCTGGTCCCGGCGCATGGCACCGCTGATTAAAATTTAAAACTCGTTCTAAAAATTCCTTTTTTTTTGCTGTATGAGGGGTAATCGACGATATAGAATCATGATAGCACTTTTAGAATTTCGAGATATTTTAATTTGAGCTAGTTTTAAGGTGTATTATTTATAATTTTCAAAGTTTAATTAGATAGATTGCACCACATGAAATGATCAATAAATGAAAAAAAAACATCCCGCCCGTCACGAGAGAATAGAGTTGTTGATGGGATAAGAGCAAGAATCGTGAAATGAGTTTGGGCATCTCTGGACATGTATGAACAGTCCCGTAGTACAGAAATAATTTTGGAGCTCCCTACACCAGGTCGGTTTCCTGAATCCTCAACTTTGACCAGTAATATCATAGTTTCGGTGCAGTTTGGAGAAAAATACTTCCAAGAGTTATCTACGTTCGTTCATTTTGCATGCTCTATCGATCTGTGCCGATTAGAAGTCATAAAAATGATTCCCAACGGTCCGACAACTAAGTATTCAAAAGTATTCAATCAATTATTCAAAAGTGTCGGAAACGGCACTACAGTTTTTTTGGATCTGACTCATATCTGACCGAGATCTATCGACTGGCTTACGGAAAATATAGATTCATGGGGCGGTATCATTCACTCCCCTTATACGTATCTGAAATATTGTGAAATATTTTTCAATAATAATATTTATTCAAGACACAATTTTTTTCTGTGATGGATGCGAAATGATTGAAGAGGCCGTTTTGCATGCGCCGTCTCTTCATTGCCCTTCTCTCCTTCGCTCGTTGCCGGCTCCTCAGGGTCACCTTGCAAACATCCAATCGTCCATATCTCCGTTTGAAAGAAATTTAAAAAAAAAAATGTTTCGAAAGAGTGATTGGGTGACATTGACCATCTGGCATCGAGAACGCTGTTAGCCAATTTGTCGTGCCACCCCTTCCTTAACTCATTTCGCTATGCTTGCTCCCGTCCAAAAAAACTCATTCTTGGAGGGTTCTCTAGTGTCAGAAGTTATATAATGGTTGTTTTTCTTCTCGGACGTTAGTTAACAATATTGAACAAGTGAGGTCTCTACTCCAGATTCGGTCAGGGAGTTGAGGACGGCGGGCACTTTTACACTGTCCAGGGTTTACAGTAATCAATGAATAAGAGACCGAGTGGGTGGTGGTACTCTCGGTGGTATTCGATGATAGATGAAAGCGTGTGTCTACACATCTGAATCGAGGGCGGAATCCGGCATGCTCTATAGGCTGCGCTTCTTCCAACAATCGCTCCATCTTAGCGAACCCAATAGTAGGATCGCCGCCGAGCCCCTGAAGGGCCATCCCGTTGCGCACTCTTCTGCCACCAACTCGGAGTCATCCACATCTTCGCCCGTTCTTAGTCGACGCCTGAGGACCTCATCGCGCTCGACACGAAGACTGGTTGTGAGGCGAACATTTTCTTTTTCAGAAGACTCAGCTACAAAGACCTTGCCGAGATAAAGAGAATCAACCCGATCTTCTAGAGGCTCTCTCTCTGATGCTGTCTGCGCTTTCTACAAGAATCTCGAGGGTGCACAGACTGAAAAGGATTTCGTCTATCTCATCATCTACCAAAAGAACCACGATCTGTCCACATACGAGAGCCATGAGCAAAGCCATTCTAGGTATCTACGGGTACCGAAAAGATTAAAGGAGGCGTATCATGAACTTTTGAAATTCAAACCTAGCGATTCAACGATATGCCGAGTTTTGCAAGATTCTGGAAAATTGCCAAGGAGTAGATCAGATTTTGTCGATGGGAAGAACCTTCGGAAACAAACAAAAAACACTCCCTAGCCAATCAATTACGGACGAGACAAAGATGATCTTTCATTGATCTATTTTCCCTTCCTCCCCATTAGCGCTTCATAAAATATTTGAATTCTTCGCGGGCTTTTCCCTGGTTTTTAGGGACGGCGGAGCGAATTTTTGAGTACGGATTATTGGACTACACCCTCCGACGTTTTTCTTTCCAATCTACCGTAATCTTTCCTTGAAAATGTTTCACTTTATAAATAATTGTTTTTAATATATTTCTAAGCAAAATTCAATATTTCTGTTTTCATAGATTAATAAGTAAGCATACTGTGCAAATACGAAGCAAGATAATATATGTAAAATTGCAAAAGCAAGCTCACACAGAGGCGATGAAAAATGCTGAGTTTTTATAATTCATCGTGTAGACTTTATCTTTTCAGAATATATCATTTATGAGTCCCAGAAAACGAAAATGTACGTGAAAATAAATGTAAATTAAAATTGTTCGAAATTGACGTCGCCAAAGTTGAGCATTTTAACGTTGTAAAAATGAGTTTCAATGAATTTCTCAAAAACGGCCTAGAGATTTTTCTCCATTTTTTAATATGTTTTTATATTTCGCATTTAACATCGCCCGAGAAGAAATGAACAAGAATCTCTAGGCCGTTTTCGAGCAATTAATTATTGAATATTGAGTTACCGTAACCCGTTGAATACTTTGCTTCCTATTCGATGTATGGGCTCTTCTATATTGTTTGTGGTGTTTTAAAATATGCGTTGATAATTGAAGAAGAGACAGATAACATTTTCATACTATTGAATGGCATGATAATAGTCCTTTTATATATTCACTGGTTTCAGTTTGCGATAGTTTGGTAAAAGATGTGACAGGCGATGCGCTCCGCTTGAACTCAAAACGTCGGGCTTCGTACCTCCTTATTTTGCTGTTTTTCTCTATATTTGATATTATTTTTGAGAAACTAAATTGAAAATATGAAATGGGGTAAGGTAAGCTTCCGTTTGCACATAAACTTGTGAATTGTTTTGATCATCTGTAATCATCGTCGCCGTCCCTACTGGTTTTTCGTAATACTTTGAACGCGGATATCTCGATCCAGAGTGGATGCACTACTTTCAAACTTCGGCTTTCTAACATCGTTATGGAATCCAATCGGATCATGACCTCAACAACATGAACTAATTTTTCATGATACGCCTCCTTTAATAATTTTGGGAGTCAATTTTACGTTTTCTGTGAATTTAATTAAAAAAAAACTCCTTTGAATTATCAGCAATGGTTTCTAAATAATATATATGAAAACTAGGAGCTGCATCTTCTAATAATCGATTAATCAACTAAAATTTCTGCGATCATTTGAATTCCCGGGAGATCGACGTTTGCATTTCGGTTGCAGCCCTTCGCCGGCTCTCAAATTTGAAATTCCCGGACTGCGCCCCTACGTCAGTTTAGAAAAACACGTAAAATTTCAAACTCAATTAAAAATTCCTATTTTTCGGTTGTGGGGCTATCGGACATGCAGAATCACGATACCACTACCACTCATTTGGTTACTTTATTTTCACATGTCAGATGCGAATATTTTCAAATGCGTTTCGTTCTTTAATTTTTTGTTCTATTAGATAGAGCAATTTCTCTTGAACAATTATTGATACATATATAAGCATTTTTCACTTCACAGGGAGCGTACTTATCACTTTTAGAATTCTGGTATACTGTAGCCGTGCCTAATTCGGTAAGTATGTAGCTGAAGTTGAGAATTATACATTGTAACGTTTTCACAGGGTGTAATTAACCTGTTAGGTGCATGAAATATGAACAAAAACAGTCGTAGTTTGCAAACAACTAGACATGATCCCTGATTCCATTGACTTTTTGACGCTGTTTTTTATAAGGTTTGCGACCACAGATTTTGTTCATTTTTTGCATAGTGCTTACTAATGGTCTTAAAAACAAAAACATAATCAAACCGCGAAGGCACATCTCTTATTTGATCGGATATTCGATAAAAACTGTTTTATGCAAAAGTTTAAACGCTAAATTTAACATGTTTGCGACCACAGATTTTTTTTGTTTTTTTTTACACGATATATTATCATTGAAGCTCCTCGGAAAACTGAAAATTAAAGAGGCACATCCTTATACAGTCGCTTAATCACGAATAAACAATTTTACTGTGGAGATTTGAATTCCCGGGCAGTTCGACGTTCATTTCCTGGCAGAGACCTCTCCCCGGCTCTCAAATTTTAATTCCCGGTTTGCATGTCCCTAACGTCAGTTTATGATAAACGGCGAGGCACAACGCTAAAAGAGGAGATTATTCGCATCTTTTGGAATGTCTCGCCGGCAAAACTTGAATATTATTTCTTAAAAATTTCGATAAATCGTACCGTTTTTGTGTTGTTTTTAAGGTTTATAATAATTGTTAATTTGAAGAATGACCTAATGTGATGACTGGTGTCAGCTCCATCCGCGCAGAGGGATGGCTTATCAAGTCTAGAGATCATGGAATTCGATTCCCTCTCTTAAAGGTTCGTCTTTTTAACTCCACTGCATTGTATTAAATAATAATGTTTTAAGTCAAAGTGGGCCAGGAGATACTACAAGATTAGACAAGACGAGAAGGATGCGAAGACATTTTTCCTGGATGAGTATAGGGACGAAACACAACGGCGATTACGGAAATCGTTGAAACTTGATCAAGTAGTTCAGGTATAAATGTCCAATCGAACACTTTTTTTGGGCACGATTCAAATATTGATTTCAAAAGATTGATTCTCATCTTCGATTGGCGGATTCTTCGTGTGCTTCTCGAGGTGGTCTACATCTTCAATGGATATTCTCTATTCACATCCCGCGTCCTAACGAAACAAAAATATCCGAGGTTTATTACGCAGCAGAATCAGAGCATGTGAGTGCTATAATACCCTTTATCCCTTCTGTCTCTTGTAATCCTTCACGTTTTTGAAGAATTCTTGTAGAAGAGATATGAGTCTCTTTTATTGGCTATTATCGATTGTTCTTGAATATTTCAAGGATATGAACGTATGGGTGTGCAACCTCTGTAAGGCATGCGGATTGAGGAGACAAGAGGATTCTCCTGAAATACCAGGTCATCATTGTACTTATACCAAAATTTAATAGAAGTGTTTAAGATCCTACTCACGAAATATTCCCTCCATCACTTGAAATTCCAACATCAACGCAACAGTTGGATGGTCAATCTGTTGCTTCAACTGCACAGTCAGAAATTAGCAGTATGAGAACTGTTTCTGCTGTAAGTTAGCATTCCTCATTGCTTTATTTTAAAAAAGAGTGTGGATTCTCCTGAAATACCAGGTTATCCGTGAAAACTACATAGCTGATCTCAGGTTCGTCAAAATTACCAACATCTCCGTAATTTTCATTCTCCAATGACAACTTCCACATCTCAAAGAAGAAATCCGAATCTACGATCAGGTATTCTTGTTTGATATCTACAGAAAACTACGAAGTGTATTTGCTCAATAGCAAACATTACGTTCGTTTTGACACGTGTGTACTTACCTCAGTGAATGGTTTCGCACTGAACTCTTGTAAATATTTTATTGTAATTCAGAAAGCGGGGCAGACATTTCTTCACTATCGTCAATCAATTCATCGCATGCCTCATTGAGTACAGAAGATGACAACAGTAGTTGCAGTGGAATTCCAACCAGACCACCCATCATCCCTCCGAGGTCAGCACTTTCTCTAGAATATTCACACTTAATATTGAGAACATTTTCGGAAGTCATTTTCTGCAATATTATAAACAAGCCATCTGAGATTTTATTTGGCTCCGCACTGACTAGAATAGTGCAGATACTGATACGACAAAATTCGAATGAGATTGATAATAGTGCAGAATGAATATGACTAATGTGTAAATGTAGCAGATCTCGTACTCTGGAGAGACCTCCTTCATCCTCACGTAATCACGATCTAAATGGATTCGTTCCTCCTCCTCCAAGAGGATCTATTGATGAAAGAGTTGATTATGAAAGCAGTGGAGAAACTATCAAATTGTTTGTTATTTATATTGAGAAAGGGAGAAACGAGCACAATTTTGATTGGTGTTAATAATTATAGATATGATTCGGTTGCAGACACGATCTCCCTCCTCCAATGGCTCCTCCTGTGGTCGATAGATCTCTTAAACCGAAACTACCCACTATTCCAAAGACAACTCCTAGAGTGAGACAACCCCATTCAACCACGGTATGATATTTACATAATTATGCCATATCGATTCGATCATGCATATTTAGTAGATAGATACTATCACTATGAATCATCATTCTGGTCATGAATCATCACTCACACTGTTCATTTTATTATCAAGGCGTCGAAATACGTTTATCAATGACAAATATTTGATACTTGGGCAGAACTTGTCGATGGGGATTCCGATTGCGAAAGGATCTGTTGTGAATTTAATCAAATCGGCGCGACTGTTAGTTTCACTAGTAATAGGATGGGTTTAATTTCTCAAGGGGGTATGGCTGCTGCCAACTTAATGGCGGTGTATGAATATTTGATTCTTCAGTCATTACACATTCGCGTAATAATAATTATTTAAATTAAATATTGTAGCCCACTTCTGCTCATTCTACAACTCATTTCGAATATCTTGAACCAATGGAATTACCATTTCCTCGAATAATAACTCATCCCGCACCTGATCCAGATCTAGATTATATCAAGATTGATGCTCAACAGACACAAGTCAGTTAATATCATTTATCCGCTAGATATTCTATCAAAAAGTAATTTAATTTAAGAACTTTTCTATATGAGTTTTAAATGTGCGCCTGATTAATGGAAAGAATAAATGAGAAATAAGATATTTACAGGCAATCAAGCACACTCTTGCTGGCCGTCGACCCGAATGATCACATTGAGATACGATATTTACTATATCACTCACTCATTTATTTCTAACAATATACGTATATCATCCATTCTAACACTTCTAGTCATTGTGATAATCTTTCACTGTATTCACTATATTGTTTAATCTCATGACCCCTCTCCCGTATTTCTTCTCCATTGTATTTGTTTCGATCAGCTAGATGTCATACGATAGGCACACATTACTTTCCTTCCCTTCTCTTTCTCAATCTCGTGCCTTCACTTCCATTCTCATTCTACATACATTTCTTCTCTCTTCTCAACTCTGGTCGAGATCAACCAAATTATTCATTACTGTAAATAGTGCCTGCTAGAATACCATAGTTGCATGCTTCATATATTGTATCAAAGAGATTTATTGCAGATAAACTATTTTTTGTTCAGATCTTTGGCGAACGAAAATTTGAACATTCTGACTTGGCTTAGATAATGTCTCTATAATAACTTCCTTCTGCCATTGTCCATGTTTACTTCCTTCATGTTCACGTCTCTTCGTCATATCATATTTCGTGTCTTCTCGATTCAATCGACGGTACTCCTCTCTCCCCCCCCCCTCCCTCCCTTCTGACTTCCCCTCCCTATGATTTCCCTTGAGACCTCCTTTCACCTCTCGACATCTCTCTTGTCTCAACCCATCCTTATCTCATATCTACCTCCCATGTCTCTTCCTGTCATAAGAAGGAATGAATATGAGAATATAGCTTCTCTCCGAGATATGATGCCCCCTCCTTATCTATTCAATCAGGTATATCGCTATCCCATGGACCTGTGCAGTGATAGCATTAATTCAGCCTGAAGAATTGGATCTATTCATCGTAATTTCCAATCCCCTTCAAAGGGTTGGATTCTCAATAATAGTTCATGGAGGAGTCACTACAGTGAGAACAGTCACTGAGGGTGAGAAGAAGATGGATAGATACTGTATTTATACGCATTTAGATAGTCATCTTTCTCAAAAATGAGATTAGAGCCCAAGGTATTCTACGGCATATATATATTGTCTATTCTTAGTCCATTTATGATCCTTCTCCTACATTTGAACGATTGCTCATGTGATTAGTTAATGTAGTAGAATAACTATTCACATGAACTAATCTAGTTGGCCCAATAAACGACCACTACTGAATCCTATTGAATGAATGATGTGAAAGAGAGGTTAATTTGACTCCATACCTATTTCCTCCTTTTCCCCTTTCTCCGTAGTGATAATGGTCATTTGAAGTGGATGAGAGAAAGAGATGAGAGAACTAAATGAGGTCCAGTGAAAGGTCGAATAGAAGTGAATGAAGGAGTGAAGTGATGATGCTTCTTACTCTTTCTATTCCCATTCTCGGCCCGTTTTCTCACTCACTAATTGAGGAAAGAAGAAGAAGAAGAAGAAGAAGGGGAGGAGGAGGAGGAAGGGAGGAAGCAATGTGTAAGGGAGACTAGAAGGGGAGGAGAGAGAGATAGAGAGAGAGCTCCTCCTCCTTCCTTCCCCCTCTCTCTCTCATGATCCATTCTTCTCTCGATGGAATAGTAGATGTCTAAATCAGTGTCCATTCCTCTTTCTCTCTCTGATCTAAGAGGAGGATCAACTCGTCTTCCACAAAGAAAAAGTCCTTCTACTACTCTTTCTTCTTCTAATTATACATTTCGATCACTTGATGGATTCATTCTTTCTATTGTTGAGAAAGATGGTCGATGCACAGTATACGGTAAGTGATCTATCATCTCCCTCTTCCTCCTCTTCGCTCCCTCTGTTCCCTTCCTTTCTTTATAGACTTCTATTTGGATGTAGTGGTGGGAAGAAGTTGGTCCATTCCCTTGGGTCTCTCCATTTCACTCCAATTCTCGACCCATCAAATACCAATAGTGATATACTATAATTTTTTCGATAGAGTCATTCTTCGATTGAGTGAAAGGAAGAAAGGAATTTGAGAGGCTGTAACTTCACGCAATTTATCGAGGTGTTTGAGTGGAAAACGAGACTGAAAACAGATGAAGATTCTCTTGATGTGTTCAATCTCTGAGTCGACTCGTTGTTTCTCCACTCATTCCTTCCCTTGTCAACTCATGAGAGAGAGTGAGAATAAGTTATTCTTCTCTGCTTCCATTCTTAATAGTCTAGTAGATTAAATGGTCATTTCTCACTTTGTCCGAATATACGAAGCATCAATTCGTCAACATTTCCATCGAGTAAACAATTCGAAGCTTTGCTTTTGGCCCCTCTAAAAGGAAAACTGAGAAGGGGTTGGAAAGATGAAAGGAGGCTAAAATGAGATCTAAATATAGATCTAAATAAAAAGTGGAGATAGGAAGTGTCTTCCATCTGTTTCTGTCATTCTCATCTCTCATTTTCTCTTTTCTATTCATTTCTCTTCAGGAAGTGCAGCCGATTCAGCAGGAATTTCGATAGGAGACGAAGTGGTTGCAGTTAATGGAAGGAATGTTGAGGGAAGAACTCATGATCAACTTGTTAAGACTATACAAGATGTAAGATTTCCTTTTTATTGTTCGGCATCCCATGAAATTTGTATTTTATCCGAATGAAAAATGTGAGACGGATCAAAGGGAAAATGCCGTCTCATTAGATTTACGAGTTATTCCAAGTTGAGATCAAAGCGAATGCTTTTGTGTATTCTTCAGTCATATTTATGGTTCTTCATGCTCAAAAAAGACCATCGGTCGGTCTTTTCCTTTTCGTTAGCTGCTCAAATAGGAACGGTTATTACATAGTTTTAGCAGAAAGAAATTGAGATGAAATTGTGAGAAATGGATAATATTTACAAGATTTGAAGAGAGAAGAGAAGTAGAGATGAGAGAAGAAAGAGAGATGAGATGTGAGAGAAGAAAGAGAGATGAGATGAGAAAGATAGATGGAAGAAAGGAAGAAATCATCGTTTGTCTATCATTAGTCTCCATCAGATTCAATTGAATGGAGGAAATAAAAGTGAAGAGTAAATGGTGAATGGAAAAGGAGATTGAGTTGAGATCCCAAGGAAAAGATTTAGAGATAGAATGAGGGGATTATTGAGAGACCTTTTTCAATCCTAATAAACATCTGTCTGAAAGTATGAAAAATGTTGGTTACTAGGCTATCTACATACAAAAAGTATAGAATCAACATTTTAAATGTTTCTAATTGTTTAAATTAAGTGTATTCGAAGTCGAAATGTATCCCTTCGAGTAAGACGACTTCATAGCGATAACATCGGTGAGTTTATGATCTCTTTTCTTTGTTTCTTCATACTTTTCTATTCCTATTCTCTCTCATTCACTACTTTATTACTTTGAACACTTGAGACTATTCACGATTGAAATTCAATAATGTTCGTTGATTCAAAGTTTTTTCTAATATTCGGGAATGAATATTATGTGAATAGGTGATCAACTTCTCTCAAAAGCGGCAATTCTTCGTGAGGCTATTCTCGTGTCAGTGAATAACAGTGAAAGACAAGGAATTATCGATAAGATCAATCAGTAAGTGAATGACTCGCTTATCACTCTATTTCGCTATCTCTCCCTTAGGGGCCATGTTTACTTCTATCTCCCTCCCTTTACCTCTACCTCCCTCCGTCCCTCCTCTCCCATCATTGATTAATTGTCGACCAAACATGAGTCGTTTCCATCCACAATTCATTCTTCCTCACACTTCATCTATTTCTCTCATTCGTCTTTCCATCAACTTTCCACTATACTTCCAATTCTCTTTTTATCTGATCTACTAATTTATAATTCTCATTCTTCTGTCCAATCATCCGTATTCTCAACCTATTTTCTACTCATTAAACCTCTCAACAATCTCAACTCTTCAATTCCTCTCCCCTTCCCCTTCCCTCCCCTCTCCCTCCATACCATTCTCACCCTTTTGAATGACTACTCATTCCCTTTGACCCTTCTCTTTCCCCATAGGCATATCCCCTCGTCTCTCTTCCCTCCAATGGTCATTCCTCTTCTCTTTCCATCCTACTCATCATTACTTCGAGTCCTTCTTTCTCTTCTTCTCCTTCTCATTTCTATCACCCTTCCGTCCAATGTATCCTCTAATCTCCTTTTGTATTCCATTCCTCTTCTTTCTCTTCAATCTCAGTACATCATCTTATTTGTCTCTTTCTCTTCAATTGCATTAGTTTCATTCAGTCTTTTCTTCTCTATTTCACTTTACTTCGAGGGAAGCTTTTCCTTCTACTGATCATCCATCGATAGCTTCCCTCCCTCCCCCTCCCTCCATTCTCTCGTACCCTCACAACATAGATTATCCACAATCCTCTACTATAATGGTCCAGTTATGACATCCTTCTATGCTCTCTCACAATTCGTCACTTTATTATCGCACATACTTTCATATTGTTAGGGGCCGCAAGCTCCGCCCACTTTGGTGTGACATGATTTCGCCAAAAAGCGAGACGGAGAGTGCACAAGGTTCATTCGAAACCAAATCACTCGTTCTAAACTGCCATGGATAGCTCTTACTATCCCCCATCAATAGAGCTTTGTCCGAGAAATGCACTGCATCACTAAGTAGGTCAAAATTGGACTTAATCGTAGGGAATAGGGGCGCTCCTCGACGAAAAGAGACTTTTCTATGGCTTAAAGTTTGAAAATTCTGCTCGGACAATCTTTTTCTGACGCATTTGAATATTTTACGATTTTTAGAGAAAAAATTAGAATTTTAGCTTTTGTCCCTGGCTTGTGCATTAACGATTTATAAAGGACGCGCGAGAGGCGGGCGGAGGGGAGCGAGAGAGGCGGGGAGAGGGAGAGAGACACACACAAGAGAGACGCAGCTCCCTTCCCTCTCGTCTCGCTTTTCCCTCCTCTCCTCCAATGAGTTGCGCGCGTACTTCTCGGGCTCTAGCGCAGCTCAGAGATAAGATATCGACAAACGCCCAAAAGCATGATGTTATGGGGACCATGAGGAGTTGTTTGGACACGCATTTGATCGCATTGTGAAAAATCGGCTACCATGGTTGAGGACCCTACATATTGTAATACCTTTGTGTTACCTTATTGAGATCTATAGAGGGATTGAGATCATCGGAAGTCTCATTATCAGATAGAAAATATTATTTATATTCAGTTGTAATCAAACTGGGATAGTTGTTTCAATGTGTAATGATCCGTTGAGTGACCCATCACTCTATCTCATTATGTGTCTCAATGTCCATCTCTCTCTCTTTCTGCTCTTCCCTCCTCTATTTACTCTTAGTCATCTATTGTCTCATCTTCTTCCCTCAAGGGAGAGAACACCTTGCCCATTCTTCCTCTTCTCCATAGTGATATCCTTCTCCCTTTCAGATCGTATCCTGGTATCTCCACTTTCGATATGGAAGAACTTGCCAATGGAGGATCACATCTTCAACCAACTGTTAGATTCTATTTATTCTCTTCTTCATTTCAATTTCTCTATTCAGGTCCACACAAGTTGTAATGGATCAACGAATGAAGAACAAACTCGAATAAAAAGGTGAATCCATCTCAATATCACTCATTCATTCCTCGTTGTCTAGTGTAATTCCACGTGGTTTGTAAGAACAGATAATAAGAATTCCATTGTAGATACGATGATGATATTCGAGAGAGGAAAGAGAGACAATTCCAGAGACAGAAAGAGAATGAATTGTTGAGGTGAATGAGAGGGACAACAATTATGGAGATGATTATGGGGAGGAAGGAGGAGGGGAGTGATTGGGAGAGGGAGAGGGAGGGAGGGGGGGAATGAACATGGATAGAGAATATTCACTGCAGATCTTCTCTTCGTGCTTCGAAGAAATTGAAGGCTCTTACTATAAATGAGAATAATAATTCAACAAATAATAGTGGAATGACCAGAGGAGAAGATGTTATCGAGACTTCTCTTGATGAAGGTTATCCATTTCCCTATTTATGCTTACATATTCAAAAATTAATGTTCTGTTAATTTTCTAATGTTGAAATCTTTGCAGTGGACGCTCTTCAAGGAATAAAAGAAGATCGATCGGGATATGAGAATGAAAGCTTTGTTGTTTCTGATTCGTCATGTAGAGAAGTAATGGATGACAGTGTGGAAACTCCTGATGAACAACCAAATCGTGAGAATTACTTTGATCTCTTGCCTTTCAAAGCGTTGATGAAGGAGGAATGAGAATAGAGGATATTTGTTAAATGTTCATATATTTCTCTTTCAGTTGATCAAATAATCTTATCGGTGGAAAGGATAGCCGAGCATCTCAATTCATCAGAGGGTCGACCAGAGGAAGGACGATTAATTAGAGATTTCTTCACTTCTCCTCCTGTTAAATCAGCCATTCAAGCATCTTCACATCATTCACCCGTTAGTTTATTATCATATTCGAACTAGGGTTGTCTAAACGGAAAACGGGACCGTGACGGCCGAACGGACGGCAGTGAGACCGCTTTACGGAAAAATTGTAATCGAAGAATGAGAGGGAAAATCGATACGGAATAACGGAATAAATTCCGTATAGACATCCCTAATTCGAACGTCGTTACGTACCTTGTAAATGCATAAAAAGTTAGATGTAGAGAAATAATATGGCGCTAGGTGAATCTCAAAATTTGTGATTCTTCGTTGATCATTCAGATAGAATGTTCATCTCGTATTCCCCACGAAGAGATCGGTCCTTCTTCCAATCTTCGAATTGTTACTCTCTACAAAGACAATGATAACTATCTGGTCTGTTCCCTTCTCCCTTCCATGTTTCGCACTAAAATATTGAAGAGGAGCGTTGAGACGAGTGAAAGAAAGAGAATGAAATTACAGGGAGCGACAGTTCGTAATGAAGAGCATCGAATGGTTGTGGGAAGAGTTGTAGCTGGAGGAATAGCAGAGAGAACGGGATTATTACAAGAAGGAGATGAATTATTAGAAGTTAATGGATTAGAATTGAGGGGAAGAAATGTCGGACAAGTTTGTGATGTTCTGGTACGTTGATCCTCTTCGGCATGTACAACTTTTTACTTGATGAGAATTACTATCAGATAAATTGCCGTAGACTTTATAATGTTTTTAATGTTCCAGCGAGGACTCCGTGGTGAGATTCGATTAGTGATTAACACAGATGGAAGAAAGGCAAGAAATCGATTAGAGAATGTGAAGAAACTTCGATCACTTTTCAATTATGATCCTCATGATGACGTGTTCGTCCCTTGTCGGTTAGTTCATTATTATTTCTCCTCTCAGTCTCTTAGTAATACCTTCAGTGAATTGGCACTTTCATTCTCTCGTGGGGATGTTCTTCATATCTTGGATACATCAGATTCCAATTGGTGGCAGGCAACTCTCGATGGATCGAATTGTAGAGATCAATTGGCTGGAATTATTCCCAGTCCTTCATTCAGACAGCAGTTTGTTATACTTGTTGTTATTGCTGCTGTTTGTTGTCTCTTTAATCGTGGGGCCGTGATAGGAATGTCCTTCATTGTAGAGTTCTTCTCTATCAACAAGAAGACGAAAGTAGACCAAAATCGAGGAAAGAAGCGAAAAAGATTATTCCCGATATAATGAATACGATGAAGAGGAAACAGAAAGAATTGATGATAAGAGATGAAAATGGTCCAATGCTTACAATGGGTGAGTTTTTAATCAATTATCGTCGAAGAAAGATATTGGTTATGTGATAATATATATGGGCAAATAAATTGAAGTCCTTTGTTTAGATTCATCATACGAAGAAGTATCTCTTCATCTCGCTCGTTCCTCTCATAAACGAGCTCTTGTTCTATGTTCACCCGAAGGGGCTGGATCATTACAATTGAGACAATCTCTATTAGAGAAAGAAGAAGATCGATTAGCTGCTCCCATTCCATGTATGTTCTATGATTATTATTGAACATCTAATTAATCTTTGAACTTCTTCATTTCTCAATCCCATTTATTTCAGATACCTCTCGTAGTCCGAAAGAAGGAGAAGTTGATGGAATTCATTATCATTTTGTGTCTCGATCCAAATTAATTGAGATGGGAAAGACTGGTCAATTAGTTGAGTGAGTATTTGAAGATCATTTCACTGCTTATCGAAATACTTTTCTTGATACGTTAATTTGCATCCATGGATGGTGAACGACGACTATTTACAGATTCGGAGAATTCGAGAAGAATCTCTATGGCACAGCACTTGCTGATATAATCTCAGTGAGGGAGAAAGGGAAGACTTGTCTTCTCACTCTCAAACCACAAGTATTCAATCCATTCCTTCGATCCTATCGATTAATTTCTTTCGTTCTCAGTCACTTTGGTCGATTCGAACTTCTCAAGTTATGCCTTACATCGTATTTATTTCTCCTCCCTCTGCAGTTCAATTAAGAAGACAGAAAGAGATAATGGGAGAGAGAAATGTGACAGATGATACTCTCAGGAATATTCTATCTCAAGGGAAGACTATCCAACAGGTAAGGAGAGATTGAATAGGAGATTGATTGAGTATCTCTCTTTCTCTTTCCAGCAATTCGGTCATTTATTCGATGCTACAATAGTAAACACTGAGATGAGTCGATCATTAGAAGAACTACGATCGATCGTGAACCGATTAGAAACGGAACCTTTTTGGATTCCATCAACTTGGTTGCATCAAACAGCTTCTCATTGATTATTTATCTATATCTATCATATCTTAACATATCATTCATTATCGCCATCGGGTTTCCTTCTCCACTGCCTCTCTTGCCCCATTCATTCTATTCACTTTCCATCTTCCTTTTTTTTATTCTAGTCCTTCATCATCATTACTTGTATCTCTCCTATAGTTCGACCTAAATATACTAATAAATCAATTCCGAGTATGTACTTTGTTGATGACAGTTCAGATATTAGTTGATGTACTAAATAATGCATACAATACATTTGTGTGACGTATTCACTCTATGTTTTCACTAGTACGGAGTGATTGTTGATATATACGATACAAAATATTGAATGGATTTACAACGATGATGAGAGCGATCATAGGTACGAATAAGGAATTCATTTCCATTTCTCTTTCATTTCCTTACTTCTTCCCATTGCAATCAGTAACTCCCATGGACAAAATAGAAGAGAAAGAGGTTGATATCCACAAGATATTCACTCACTTCTTCCTTTTCTTTCCATCAAATCCACTCTTTCTCACCTCAGGAAATGCGAATAACTCTACTACGCACACTCAAATGAATGAAGGATGTCACTATCTCCCCCCCCCCCCTCCCCCCTCTACCACTATATTCTCACCTATTCCTAGCGAATCTTCGATTCATCATTGAGTTTATCTTCTCTTCATCTAAATGTGTTCTTCTTCTTCTTTTCCTTCCTTGATTCTTCTTCTCTCTCTGCAATGAATGACAAAGAACGTTCGTTCGTGTAATGATCTATTCTCCTCCACCTCCTCCTCTCATCTTCCTCCTCCTTCTTCTTCCTTTGCATTCCATCCAGAGACTCCAAAAATAAGATACACGTCGTCATTTATTCCATTTCACATTACACCTTCGAAATAGTTGCCATTCCTTCAAATAATAATTATATTAAGTAGATGCATTCGATCATTGTCTTCGATCCTTCATTAGATCCTTCCATCTTTCCATCATCATCACAATTCCTCTTTCTTTCTTCATCCTTTACTCCTTTATTGTCCATCCGTGTCTTCTTTCACCTTTCTGTGTATATTCTCCTCCTCTTTTCACTCTTCCGTTTCATTCGAACGGAAATGGAGTAAAAATGAGTAGAGTATACGAGGTATCCATCATTTCTCTCTTCGATTCACTCAAGATCCAAAGATTAGACCTATACCTGTGAGAAGATATTCGTTTTTTCCATTGGACTGAGATTGCAGACTACGTTATATTGTCTACACAAATATATAGCACTAACAGTGCGACTTCAATTATGAGTGTCCATTCCATTGATTTGGCAATGAGTTGGCATATTTAGCATAATTTGTCTCGTTTACCTTCGATTTCATCTCTATTCCTTCAGTTGACTCTTCTCATTTCTTGTCTATTTCTCTTCTCCTCTTCCTCTTTTTCCTACCCTCTACAGTCCTCTTCACTTTTCACTTCTTTCTTCACGTTTTTTTCCATCTTCGACTTCATTTTCATCCTCTGAACATTTCGTATTCCATAGTTTTAATATTAGATAGATCCAAAAAGGAGAAGTATTTCATTGACCCCTTCTCATCCCCCTTCCATTCCTTCATTCTCATCAACCTTCCCTTTCATTTTGCAACTCATCCCATCTCTTTCCTTGTAATGACAACTATCCTCAACTCTTCGTCTGTTTCGAACACAACGAAGAGAAAGGAAGAATGACGTGACCTCTTCCACTGCCCCTTCTCCCCCCCCCCATCCCCCTCCCCCCCCCCATCCCCCTCCCCCCCTCCCCCTCCCCCCCTCCCTTCCATAGTTTACTATTGTCCACTCGAAATTCAACGTACATTCGAGTCAGTTGGCGTGTAATATTTCTAAACACAGGAGAAGGGAAGGAGTGTGGATTAGGGAAACAATCGAGTCAAGAATAGAAGAAGAGATAGAGGAAGAAATCATTACGTCCACGATACTCATTATACTACAGGTTAATCAGTCTCCAGAGGGGAGGGGGGAGGAGGAAAGGGGTTCCTTGATCTCATTGGATTCATTGCAGGAATTCATCCCGAAATGCTTGGACTGAGATGCCTTTATTTGACGGGACTCAACGCTCCTTGAGAGGAGTTAGAACAAGAGGTAAGAAGAAGAAGGAGAGGTTCGAGAAGGGAGAGTGAGGGGAGATAAGGGGAGAGGGGGGATGGACTACTTGGAAGTTATCGTCGTTGTGTAGAGATATATTGAGATGAGTGGAATAGATTAGAGAAGCTAAAGGAGTGAAAGAGGAAAAGAGTGATGTAAATGAAGAATGTATTAGAGAGTGGAAGGAAAGACGAGATGAGTGACATATCTCGTGTGATAAGGACTTAGTCAAGGAAGGAGAGAGGGAAAGAGAGAGGAAGGAGAGGGGGATTGGCTATCTCATTCCTTCCCATGACTGGACATTCATTCTCTCTTCTCACCTCTTTCTCTCTTCTCTGGATAACGAGATCGATTCCTTTCCTTTTTCGTACTGTAGAGAGAAGTAGCGTCACTTCACCATTCTCTCCTTCCCTTCTTGAACACCTTTCCCTTCTCATCATCTCATCAGATGTCCTTTCAAGTCTTCCCCTCCCCTCCCTCCCTCCTACCTCCTACCTCCCTCCTCCTGCCTCCCTCTCTCTCCCTCCCTCTCCCTCCTCCCCTTCCTTCTTCATCTCTCTATTACTCCAACTCTCATCCATTCGAATGCATAACTATTCGACATGCATCTACTTCTTCTTCTTCTTCTTCTCTCTCTTCTTCTCCTCTTATTTCCGTTAACCTTCTTATACATCTTCTTCTCTTCTCTCTTCACCTCATACTTACTAGTTACTCCTCTCACTCATCTCTGTGATAGAAGATGTCCTATTGTAGTTCATCAATTCCCTTACGTATTCCACCCTTCCATCATCATATCGAAGGGGAGGAGAGAGGGAGGAGAGAGGGAGGAGAGAGGGAGGAGAGAGGGAGGAGAGAGAGAGGGAGAGGGAGGGGAGGTGGTTGTAGACTTACTCCATGCTACTTGGAGGGCATAGGTGCACGGTCAGCTGAACACATTGGACATCCCCTCCCTCCTCCTCCTCCTCCTCCTCCTCCTCCTCCTCCTCCTCCTCCTCCTCCTCCTCCTCCTCCTCCTCCTCCTCCTCCTCCTCCTCCTCCTCCTCCTCCTCCTCCTCCTCCTCCTCCTCCTCCTCCTCCTCCCCTCCCTCCTCCTCCTCCTCCTCCTCCTCCTCCTCCTCCTCCTCCCCTTCCTCCCCTCTCTCTCCCTCTCTCTCCCTCTCTCTCCTCCCATCTCACACCCTCTCTCTCCTCCCATCTCGCACCCCTCTTCTAGTAAGAGAGAAGGACATTTCATGGATGAATCTCAACAAGATTTCGTCTATCCATAATTGATCTTCCTTCTTCTGTTCTTCTCATCTTTCTTCACTGTTCTCCTTCCTGTTATCCTTCTTATTTCTATATAATTGTCTCTAGTCATTCACTTCCATCGTATTTCCACTACGAACTGTATTCATTCAACTTTCCTCCATACACCTCCTCCTCCTCCCCTCCTCCCCCCTCCTCCCTTCCTTCTCTTCCTCACCATTCAAATGGCTTAATCCCATCCTCCAATAAGCCAAATAATGGTGTTAGACCTCACTTTCTTCTCTCAGTCTTCATTCTGATCATTCTTTCTTCATTCTATCATGTCTCCATCTCCTCCCCCCCCCCCTTCTCCTCTCCCTCCTTCCCCTTCATCTCTCTCCTCTTCAGTAGTCTCTTCCATATCCATTCTAATTGGTTACTTCTCTTCTCCAATCACAACTTTTCTCTTCTCTTCGTCCTTTTCATTCATATATTCTCTCTTTTCGCTTCATTTTCCTTTTTCTTCTTCTCTTCCTTTTTTCTCTTCTCACCTATTCTTCTCTCTTGTTTCATAGTGAGTTGCATACCTTCCATTCCCTTCTTTTCCTTCCGTCCACCATCATAACTCGTCTCTCTCTCCAGTCTCTCTCTGTCTCTCTTCAATCTCTTGATCAACATCGTCAATGGGATATCATCAATGAGGTTCATATGGAGACATGCAGAATCGAATAGCCTCATCATACAGACGACGAAGAGAAAAAGGTATGTAAGTACATTCCCTCCCCCCCCCTCACCCTTCCTCCTCTCCCTCCCTCCTCTTCCGCCTACTCTCTTTGTATACCATTTACACCCATAAGTAGTATTATCGTCAAGTCTTTCCTTCTCTGATCTACTCTTATTCCTTCCTTACATATCCAACAAGACAAAAACGAGAGAGAAAGAGAGAAAGAGAAGGATTCGATTTGATATCTATCTTCACTTCTATATGAGGCTTCATCTTTTCATCCTTATCTCAGATATAGAACCCTCCCCTCCCCCTTCCTTCTCTTCCATTGACAACTTCTGTCATCTCTTTCCTTGTCACTCTTTCGTCTGTATTTCTAATCGAATCTCCGCAATTCATTCATTTATCTCGGATATTAACTCTTCCATAGATTCATTCCTCTTTTCTCACTCTCTTCTACACCTCGGAAAGCACTTCTCTCTCTCCCTTCTTTAGACTTCATTTCAATGCTCTTCATACTAGGGATTTATCCGTATCTTTCCTTCCCTTGTATCATCCTCTCTTCATCTCTATATCTCTTACTTATCTCTTCTAATTTCTCAATTCAATCCTCAAACCATCATTCATAACCTCTAAGATATATATATTGTTGTTGGGTATTGTAGATAGAGAGTCTCTCCATGGTAATAATGAAAGAGGTGAGAAAAAGAGGAATCCAGGGTGAATTCATGAGATTGAATTCTCTGTAAGATAAGAGTCCTATGGAGTATTTCATCTCTCAATCTCTTCATAATAATTAAGGTCGAGGTGGTCGTGATTCATATCAACAAGCGGCAGTTCTCGAAGTAGGAGCAATGGTACTCCAGAATATGTTTTCCGCCCTCTCCTTTCTTCATTATAGGTGAGTATTCCTACTCTTTCTTCATCAAAATCTTCTTCTATTTCAGGAAAGACGATGATTTTGTCGATCGACTCTCATATTTCTACACTTCTTCCTTCTTGATAATGATGGCTGTTCTGGTCTCATTTAAACAGGTTAGTCATATGAAGAATTGATTGAGTTGTGAGAAGTAGTGATCAATGAGCATGAGATAATGACTTATCTCATTTCAAGTTAGATGTTACTTGTATACGACAAAAGTCATTAATGTCATTCAGTTTGGAGGTCGACCTCTTGAGTGTTGGGTACCAGCTCAATTCACAGCATCATGGGAGGCATACACTGAAATGTACTGTTGGGCACAGAATACATATTGGGTGCCTATCGATCAAGATATTCCTCCTGATTTCGCTGATAGAGAATATAGACAAATATCATACTATCAATGGGTTCCATTCTTCCTGTTGTTACAGGTAATTCAATCTAGAAAGAAGCGAAATAGTGAATATAATTGCAGGCATTTCTCTATTATGTTCCATGTTTGATGTGGAGACTCATGAGTGACAAATCAGGTAAGAGAACACACACAAATTCATTTTATTCCTTTTTTGTCTTACCTTTTCCCTCTCTTTTTCCTGTTTTTCGTATCGCAGTGCATTTTCCTCTTTTGCTCTCATTGAGGGGAGACAGATTATGAATAAGAGAAGGAATTAGGTATGAGACTAAGATTCCCTCCCCCTCCCCCTCCCCCCCCCCCCCCCCCCTCTCTCTATGATGCCCATCCATTCTATCCTAATTTCCTCCTTCCCATACTCGTGTATTCCAATATTCTCGCGCGATTCTGACTCTTTCCTTCGATGGGAAAGAAGAGGGGAGGGAGGGAGAGAGGGAGGAGGTGAGAAGGGAAAAGGATTTTTCCTTTCCTGGAGATATTCACCCGTAATAAGTGAATACGACGATATCACACGAGGGGAAGTGTGTTCATGAGATCAATAATGAATTATTCTTGAAGTGAAGTGAATAGATAGAAGAAATCTGAAGTTTGGAGGAGGAGTCAATTAATAATTGAAGGGATTCGACTGAACGACATAGTGCAAATGGCGACTGAGAAGGAAAATATCGAACCAGATTATCGAATTCGAACGATCGAAAGTTTATCTCGACATATTGAAAGTGCTCTGAGGTAAGAAGAAGAAGAGAGAGAAGAGCGTGAGAAACTGTCAGGATTATATTGGATTCAGAATAATTTAATATCGAATATATTTATCACTCTAATAGTGCAAAATTATTAGCGGATTTAAGCAATGTCCATTAGATAAATAAATAAATATCTTTGTCGTAGATAATCTGGGGGTTTTCTCAAAAATATAAGATGGGTTTATTATTCGAATAAACGCAAGTGGTTGAATAGATAACTGTCATTGTAGATATCAGCATACAGCTACTTCTCGTACGCAATATACTCTCCATCGAGTATTCAAGTGTTTCAATATGAGATACTACGAAAGTTACGTCACTGGACTTTACTTGGTCTGTTCTTTTATTTGTTATTGTTTCCATTCAGAAAAGGAAGTGAAAGATTCTTTCTCGTTCCAAATTGATTCATTTGTGTTGAAATAGAGAAGAAAAGAGGGAAAACTTCACTTTGTCGTCTCTTTCTTTGCTGACTTTTCAGTAGGAAGGAAAATAGTTGACAGCTCGGTCGAAATTAGATCTCTCAATGGACGACAAGTACAGAATGTATTGAAATGACGATTGTCCTCGGGGGGATTACAAATATCATCGGAGAAGGGAAAGGAGGAAAGAAACAATGGGAGAGGGGGAGAGGAGACAGCAACGATCACGGAATAGGCTACTTTCAATCATATTTGTATTCCTGTAATAGAAGTGTACAGTCCAGTCGATTCCCCCTATGAAAACGGAGCGCTCCGGGTAACCCCGGGTGACCCCCAGTGACCCCACGCCTCGTGCTCTTTCAATGATATTCAAAAAGTCGCCAATTTGTTTCTGTCGTGTTCAGCGTTCAATTCTGCATCGATTCATATAAAAACATAACAAAATAATTTTATTTTAATTAATTAAGCTAATTTTTAAAAAAGTGGCGAATAAAACGATTCGTGCATCAAAGAGTACACTTAGGGGCCACAACGTAGATTGCCGAATTGTCACAATCCGGTTAAATTTATGTCCAAACTGACCCTCATGGACCCAATAACATCACCCTTTTTACCGTTTGTTGAAATCTTGTCTCTGAGCTGCGCTACAGCCCGGGAAGAACGCGCGAAAGGCACCGTTGGAGAGAGGGGAAAGGCGAGACGACAGGGAAAGGGGCGGAGCCTATTCTGCCCATTTCCAGCATCTCAGCCGGCTATAGTTTCACCTAGTCGAGCTTGCGCTTTGTGACGCTCAAAGTCGAAATCGAAGGGAGATATAGACGAGAGCGTGCGCTAGTCCCACCGGGTAAGAACAGCGGGGAGAGCGAGGCGGAGGGAGAGGGAGTGTGGTGTGTCTCTCGCCTCTCTCCTCTCATTTGGCTATCCCCTCTGGCGCTCACACTGTGTTTAGCGTGAGTAGGAAGCGAGGAAATACGCGCGTACTGAAACTTTTAAAACAAAGTCGCAAGCTTTTGAAGCATGATAAAATTCTGTTTTTTCACTAAACTTCCTACAATATTCGTATTTGTCGAAAAATTGCTGCCCAACCAAAAAGTGCACACTGCAACCCGTCAAAACGGCCTATTCCCATAGTTTAGGTTCAATTTTTACCTACTCAGTGAAGATGTGCACATTTTGGGCAGTGCTCAATCGATTGGGAATCCCAGTAGCTATCCAGCGCACTTTAGAATGAGTGATTTGGCCAAGAATGAACCTTGCGACTTTGATTTCTCGCGTTTTGTGGGGAGTCGTGTCTCATCAAAGTGGGCGGAGCTTGTGGCCCCTAAGTACACTCCCGTTATTTATGCGCTGCCGCTGCATAAAGTTTTTGCTAACTAGCGTAGGTGTACTGTATGATGCACGAATCGTTTTATTCGCCACTTTTTTGAAAATTAATTTAATTAATTAAAATAAAAAAAATGTGTTATGTTTTTATATGAATCGATGCAGAATTGAACGCTGAACACGACAGAAACAAAATGGCGACTTTTTGTATATCATTGAAAGAGCACGAGGCGTGGGGTCACTGGGGGTCACCCAGGGTTACCCGGAGCGCTCCGTTTTCATAGGGGGAATCGCCAGGACTGTACGTGCAATGTTCGAAAAGAGATTGATAATCCACCGTAATAAACTATTGATTTCTTTCAGGCAACGAAGATAATGTACGTAGGAAATATCCTCACAAATCTCGTTCTCGTTAATAAATTCCTCGAAACGGACGAATCTCATGTGAGTTAATGAAAAAAGGAAAGATCACGATGGATAGTAGTATCTCCAGGTGTATGGATACTCCGTCCTTCGAGATCTTCTATTCGGAAAGAGTTGGCAAGAGAGTGGAAACTTCCCACGAGTCACACTTGTTAGTTTAATCCACTAGTATATTCATTACGAGAATCGGAATTAAAACTGCAGTTTTGAAACACTGAATCATTGCAATAATCATTCCAGTGTGATTTCGAAGTGCGAGTTCTCGGTAACACACAACGACATTCTGTTCAGGTTTGCATTATTTCTATTTCGAAACCTTTATAGAATGGTCCAAAGTGGTTTCATTCCATCTAAAATCTGAAAAAAAGCGAATAGATTGAAGTAATTTCAGTGCGTTTTGGTGATAAACATCTTCAACGAGAAGATTTTCATTCTCATTTGGTTATGGTTAGTTTTATTTTCATTTGTTCGAAGTACATAATATCGAAATTACTGCTCAACCCAATGCTCTTAGCTGCTAAAGATTTCGATTGTTACATTGTTTAGGTTTATACTTTTATTCATCGCATCAACACTCGATATGCTCTATTGGTTCTCTATATCACTATTCCACAGGTATTCGACACTTCGTTTTTTTCAAAAATCAAATTGTAATAGGGATCGATTTCGCTTCATTCTTCGTCATTTGGAATTGACATCGGATCCCGATAAGCCTGAATTATTTCGTAAAGAGAAACGGAAACAAGTGGAACATTTCCTGCGAACATATCTCAAGGTGGTATTTGTTGTTCTTGAATATTCTTCTGTATAATCGATTGAATATTGAAGGTTGATGGAGTTCTCGTTCTTCGAATGATTGCTCTTCACGCGGGTGTTATGTTCTGTACTGAGATTACTGATGCACTATGGAAGAGGTAACCATTTCGACCATCCTCTTCCTTTTTGTACTTATCTATAAGTGTCATTTTACAGTGGTTATCGATAATAATTTCAGATACGTTAGTCAACATCCGGAGAATTTAATAGACGACGATTCGTCTCTTATTAATTTCGCTCGTGTTCAATCAGTTCGAAGGAAAGCAAGACATGAAGATCCAGGAAATTCGACAGGAGGAGAACCAAGATTAGGAAGAATTCTTTCTCATCGTAGTACAGGAGGATCCTTTCGTCTCAACAGGTAAGAGAGTCAGAGAGAGAATGGAGGGAGACTAGAGAGGGAATGATTAGATTTGACTGATTGTCTCTCCTTAGATCAGCCCAAGGATCCTTCCGACAAGGGTCAGTTCAATTGTATCGGTGGGTCGAAAAGGGCCATTGTCATATCAGTTCCTCCTTCTTCTTTCTATGTGTTCATAACTCAATGCAATGCATGTGTGTCACTCACTGTGCAATTCCATCTTTGTCCGTGTGGGGAAGGGGAATATCTAACTGCACTGGAAGAATACTCACTTATATCTTATATGTTCACTTTCTATCTTACTTTTAATCAATATATCATTCTATGATAGGACTCAATCGGGGAATCGGAGTCTTCAAACGGATTCTTCGGGTTCTCCTCAAACGAGATTAACGAGAGTCAAACCACGAAAGGCTGTTGTTACTATAAATGCAGCGAGGTGTGTTCATGGATACATCATCACATTATTTCAATTAGTGAAAGCTGTATATTGATATAATTGATTTAAGTGCTCAAAGTGGAGAGACAACAACGGAAACAATTGAAGATGCAAGTCGAAGAGAAGGAGTCGCACTCATTGTTTAATCCCTCTTCTTACTTACAATTAGATTGATCTCATTCAATAGTTTCCATTAGTGTTGGCGATTTGATTCTTCAATGATTCTCAGACACTTTTGATTCCCTCTCATTCGGAGCGGTTTGATTCTGAGAATCGGCGATTCTGAGAATCCTGGATTCTGAGAATCCCGGATTCTTCGAACCATAACTTCCTTCAAAATCAATATTTCGATTTGAAATTTTGAGAGTAGGGTAAGGATCCCTATCCCACTACTCTGTTAAAATTTCATCAATCTAGCTCAATTTTGAGAAAACTATGTCCTCTTCTGGACCATTATCCTTTTCAGTATTCATCTGTTTGTCACATTTCATGCAAAAACTGATCCTTCCTAAAGTTTCCATGACAGCTTACATCAAACTGATTCGATTTAACCCTATTTCCTCCCCTGTGCCTATGATTTTGATATTGAGCGAGGATGGATGGGATTGAAATTCCGGGCTTCCCTTTGTCGGAAGTTTCCTTTTCTTTAGATTTAGAATCGAAAACTGGAAAATTAGGCATCCTTTCGATCCAAAAATGCTCCTAAAAGTCGAAGAATCCTGGATTCTTCAATTCATTTTTCAAGGAATCATTCGATTCTTCGCTAAAGAGAGGGAATCGGTTTCGAAGAATCATTCCATTCCTCAAGCCACTAGTGGGAGCGGTCGGCCAAGAATCAAAATGCCAACACTAGTCTCCATTGATCTCATCTTCCATTGACGGGTCGTTCTAGTCTATCTCTCTATCGCTCATTCTCCCATTATCGGGTTCCATTATCCTTTCTTCTCTATCGATGCCATTATTAATGTATTAATTCACTGCCTTCTAGGTATCTTATTCATTCCTTTCACCTCTCTCTATTCATTTCACTGTCTCATTCTAATCATTATTCACTCAATCGAGGCCTCTGCTTATTTCCCTCACATATCAACCCTCTCTTCGTCCTTTCCCGATGTTCTATCACATTGATAAATTATTTCAATTAATTACCGTTCGTGTGGAATCAGAATGAATCACATCTGTCAGATCAATAAACTTCTTACGGAATAGATATACCACACACAGAACTGATTACATATTCGTTGAGGACGATTCGGAAACGTGGATCTTTTTTTTGTTGCATTTTACTATCATTTCCCGAGAGAAGGAAATTGTTGTGTGTCCCTTGCACATGTTCTCTCTCTTCACTCTACACACAGTGACTCATCATTTCTCTAAAGGTTATCCAAAGAGATTTGACGAATCTCCCTCTCACTCTTCTTATCCGATAAAAGGAACATCGATTGTGATAACTCACAGTTATCTTGTAATCTTTTTCCTTCTCATTTCTTCGTCTCATCGGTCTTCTTCACTTTTTATATTCTCGTTACACTTCATTCCTCTCAGTTGAAGCAAACAACTCATTCTTCTCTTCTCAATCTGATCATTCTCACTTTGACCCCTTACTCTATCTATCTTATCTTATCTTAGAAGTAGACGCATCCTCCTAGGTCATATATTTGATTTTACTTTTTTCTTAATCTCAATTAACATCAATTAACATTCAGATGGTGTGTGCTACAGCGATACTCTCATCATCTCTTGCACTTTCCCTTCTTCGTCATTCTTCTTCTCCTTCTCAATCATTCGTTCTCTCTCCATTCTCTTTCGATACAGCTCTATCCATTATACACGATGGAGCAAATGGAAATACTCAGAAGGAATTAACGAATCTTCTTCTTAATGGTAATAATTCAATCAATTCCTCTAGATAGATTCTACGCAGGTTGTACTCCATCTGATGTGACTAATCTCTATTCTTCCCTTTCCCTCTCCCTTCCTTCTACTAATGAAAGCGGAGTTGCCTTCAAATCTGCCAATCGATTTTATGTTGACAACTCCGTGAGAGATTGATTTATCTTTCAATTTATATCTTTATATTTAGATTTCATTGAAGAATGAATATCAGAAGCACGTAGAAGACAAGTACAAAGTCAAGGTAAATCTGACTTATTATGTCCATATCAAATGTATATTTAGGTTGAGAATCTAAAAATGAGTAACAAAGCCGATGCTGCGAAAGAAATGAATAAATTCGTAGAGGGCGCAACAAATGGAAAGATTAAGGATGTTATCAAACCAGATGGAATCTCGAATGATGTACATGCTATTCTTTTTTTATTTTTTAATTATTTTGATTATTCAGGCAAAGGCAATCCTAATAAATGCAATTCATTTTCTCGGAAAGTGGAAGTTGCCATTCAATCCTACTTCAACTTATCCTCGTATCTTCAAAGGAGTAAATGGAGAACGAGAAGTGATCACTGTTTATTTTCAAGATTAATTCGTGTATTTCGAGGTTGACTTCATGAACCACCATGCGAAATCATTCCGTGCCAATCAGAACAATGATATTGGAACCGTCCTTAGCATGCCTTACAAAGTACGTTTCCCATTAAAATATTGGAGCGATTGAGAAATTTCAGGATGAAAAGTACAGTTTCTTCTATCTGATGCCTAAAGAGACTTCAAATCTGGAGAAGATGAGAAATGAATTGACTGGAGAGAAACTTGTAAATGTTCTCAAGGAAGCAAAAGACTCGTATTTGGATGTTCGTTCATTCTTATAGAAGATGTTCCAATTTGTGTGTTCCTCTACAATAATAACTTTCTAGATCACCGTTCCCAAGTGCAAAGTGGAATCGAAACTCGATGGTGTGGAAGTTCTCTCGAAGTTGGGAGTGGAGAATATGTTCACTGATGGTGCCGATCTTTCCAAGGTTTCGTAGTAATAGAAATACATCTCTTCTAATATCCTTCGATTCAGATTTCTTCTACTCCTCTCAAAGTCTCTAAGATAACTCACAATGCAGTGATCGAGGTGAGTAAAATGACTAGAAATGGGGGAATATCTCATAAATTCAGACGGACGAATTAGGAACCGAAGCATCTGCTAGTACTATGCTAGAGGCTGTACCAATGAGTCTCAGACCAACCATTATCATTGATCGTCCTTTCCTATTCGGAATCATTAGAAACGACGACATTATCTTCCTGGGACAATTTGTTTGAATAATGCGATTTTTCCCGAAATAAAAGCGTTTAAAATATAAATGGTGTTCATCGAATACATTACTAACAGAATAGAATAGATGAGTGAATTGAAGGTGGACGAGGAAGGAACTGAGGCTGGTGCATCCACTCAAATTGAAATGGTCAATAAGATGGCTAGACCTCGTATCGTCATAGATCGCCCTTTCATCTATGGAATCCTTAGAGAGAATGATCTACTCTTCCTAGGACAGTTCGCTTAACATGTATTAGCGAGACATTAATAAAGATTTGATTATTCTAAATCCGCAAGACGAACCGTTAAAAAAAAATTTAAAGTAGAAAACAATTTCAGTCAATCAAGATACAGTAATCTTTATATGGACTACGATAATTTCCGGTGTTCCATTGTTTAGCGCATCGATCTAATCAATTTCTTCTCGATTTTGTTTATTTGCAAGAGATTTAATTGACCTCTTTGTCCTTAGTTTCATTCAGCCTGATCGTGTTCATTCATTCATTCATTCATTCGATCAAAGTTTTCGTCTCTCGACTGGTCATCTTCTCTAGGAAGGTGTGCTACATGACGTCATTACTTGTTCTAACACGTTTATTTTCGTTTAAGTACAATTTCCCACGTGAATCCTTGTCATTGATTCTTGTTTACGTGTCATATTTCCTTCCATATGTGGTTCCCCGACTCTATCCTCGTCTTTGTCCTTATAACAATTCTATCTTTCTTCCTTCTTAGACTCGTCCCTCGCTTCTCACCCATCTCAACCCTCTCGTCATAATGGGAAAAAGTAGAGGTTGGTGTATTTCGTCATATTACTGTGAAAGTTATGTTCTTTCTTTCCTGATTCCTTAGTAATACTATTTGTTGTGTAGTTGATTGAAAAGCTTTTCAGTACCACCAAAAGCAAATGGGAAGCGTAAAATAGAAGAGGAAGAACCGCCGATTAAAATAACGAGAGGATGTCCCTGTCCTGGTCTGAAGGGATGTTTGATAGGTATTCTAACTAATCGAATGAATATCCATCTATTGTCCCTCTATAGGTGCTCCTGTCTTCCCTGGAGAAGAATCGATCACTTTAATCTGCTCTTCAACTTCATGTCCTTTCGATAATGTGCCCGTTCACAAATCTTGCTTTGAAAAGTACGAAGATCAGCTACTGAAGACTCTCGCTGACAAAGGTGATTTGCATGTTTGTGTATCATTTGTAATTGTTGCGAAAGCACGAAGTGGATGTTGAACTATTTTACTGAATGTTGACGGATCTTAAGCTAATTGGGGGATGACTTGATTCTAGCTGAAAATACAAGGGAAATTTAATCTATATTCGAGCGTATTTATACTATCGGGAGTGAACTGTGGCTCAGGGCCAGTCGTTATTGAGACAATCTGACCATTTCAGTCAATATAAAATTATCAGTTAAGATCTTTCGTGAGGTCACCATAGTTTTAAAAAATCTTCCACAACTACCTAAATTCCGAAAATATGCCCGGGTTTTGAGGAAAAGCGCTTATGAACGTATCATACTCCTTAATAAAGGAGAGATGTCTGTGTGTTTGAACACTTTTGCAAAAGTCACGTATACGTTTCTCTGGCACTCTCCATACGCATGCCGTAGGCATGGGCATGCCGTAGGCATGGGGATGGAGAGAGTGCCAGAGAAACTCTCTGGGGCAGAGACGCAGAGAAAACAAGTGTAAACAGCTCGGGTGCCCCCTCCCTACTCAAGTACCGTAACCCTGACTACCGTATACCTAACGTAACCCTGACTACCGTATACCTTTCGTAACCCTACAGTAATCAAACTACCGGGGAAACGTGCCAGAACTTTCTAGAATGTTCGAAATTGAGGGGACAGAACCTTCTAGAATGTTCAAAAATGAGGGGAACCTCCCAGAACCTTCTAGAATGTTCGAAATTGGGAGGATACTTCCAGAACCTTCTAGAACGTTCGAAAATGAGGGGATACTTCCAGAACCTTATAGAATGTTCGAAATTGAGGGGAAACTTCCAGAAACTTCTAGAATGTTCGAAATTGAGGGGAAACTTCCAGAAACTTCTAGAATGTTCGAAATTCAGGGGAAACTTCCAGAACCTTCTAGACTGTTCGAAATTGAGGGGAACCTTCCAGAACCTTCTAGAATGTTCGAAATTGAAGGGATGCGTCCAGCGGCGTCTAGAACGTTCGAAAATGAGGGGATACTTCCAGAACCTTATAGAATGTTCGAAATTGAGGGGAAACTTCCAGAAACTTCTAGAATGTTCGAAATTGAGGGGAAACTTCCAGAAACTTCTAGAATGTTCGAAATTCAGGGGAAACTTCCAGAACCTTCTAGACTGTTCGAAATTGAGGGGAACCTTCCAGAACCTTCTAGAATGTTCGAAATTGAAGGGATGCGTCCAGCGGCGTCTAGAATGTTCGAAAATAAAATGGACGGGTCCCGAGGCTTCTAGAAAGTTCGAAATGACGGGGACAGGTCCAGCGCCTTTAAGCATGTTTGAAAAGACGGGGACGGCTTCACGGCTTCAAGAATGGTCGAAATGATGGGGACGGGTCCAGAGGATTCCAGAAGGTTGAAAATAACGGGGACGGGTCCAGAAGATTCCAGAAGGTTGAAAATGACGGGGACGGGTCCAGAAGATTCCAGAAGGTTGAAAATAACGGGCATAGCAGGTCAAAGGTTCACACAACCCAGCTAAATACATAACCCGGCGTCATCCAGCCGGGGAGCGCGCCGTAGGCGCGCGATCCCGGCTGGTCTGTTTGCTAAAAGGCTTGGTCGGTTTTGATGGATTTCTCATAAACACGTCTGGTTTTCAACGATTTTGTTACCTAGTTTTTTTCGTTTATGTAGGTCACAAATGTTGTTGCAACAGAGTGTGAATAGGATATAAGGGTGATGAGTAAAATGATTGTATGTAGGTTCGGCCCGTGGATGGACTGAATACAAAGCTCGTCGAAATCTGTGGAGACCATGTGGACAGGGACTGATTGTGATGCATTGTAGATGCATATGTGAGAAGGTTCGTTAGATATCCCATTTGTTTAGTTAGTCTAACCTATCTAGCGAATGTTCAAATATATTATTGCAAATATTAAGGGTAATATTCGACCACCAGAGGAATTTGTTCTGGCTGATAGAATTCTGGTGGCTCCATTGGATGCTGATAAGAAAAAGAAGAATAAGAAGAGAGATCTTCCTGTGATTAATATGAATGGAGGAGCGAATGCTAAACAGGTAATGTGTATTATTGTTCGATATGTGATGAGAGGAATGCGTTGAGGCGAGAATGCAAGCTCGATTCGAAAGGGAAGAGATGATTGAAGATGAGAGGAATCTCGGCAGAGAATTGAAGTATGTTCATTGTCTTGTACATCGGTATATCCTAGTTATTTTCAATCATTCACGAGATGAGATGAGATAATGAAAATATATGAAATCCCAGTGAACAAAGAAGATCTTTTTTTTTTTAAATTGGTCAGACCAAAAATATCCCATAAAATAAAATGGATCAAAAATATAACAATATGCTTATGATCCTTCACTAGTTATCATTATAATGCGATTCTTTTACAAAAGGATATATTAAGAGGAAGACTCAATGTAAATTCAGTATTCCTCCATTCACTCCTCGAAGAACTCGTAATAACTCAGTCACTTCATTCTCATCACAATCGATCGTCTCTACGAACAGCAATGTAAGTGAAACAGAGATGAGGGAATGTATAAATATATATAATTTCAGTACCGTAGTGCGAAGTCTTCATCTTTTGGCCATGAAGAAGGTAAGAAATATGCATGGCTGAGCGCATATCACATTTTTAAAATGATACGATGGTAATTGCACACCTACTAAACTATTCCGCGCGGCAAACGCGTTAGCTCCGCCCACTTTCACTTCGTTTCACGCGTTTTTCGCCCATTCTTACAACTTTTTCATAGTTTTTAATGATAAAACTCGATTTCTGGTATGATTTCGCGTTCATTAAGAACCAATTATATAAATAAAGCTTCATTTTAAACGCGACGGTAGTTTAATAGCAATTTCGTTACGCGCGGAACAAGAAACAACCTTGCGTCAAAATGTGATATTTCCCTGAGGAACTTAGAGGCAGTGACCCGTTCAAACAAGGAAAATGTTTGAAAATTTGATTGAAAACAATTGTTTCCCAAAGGCTCACGTATGGGAAGATGGGATTGTTTTTATACCCAAATGATTGATGAAGTTGCTCTCATCTTGAGAATAAAGTCAATATTTGAGATTCTGTGTTCCTTCGTGGGAGAGGTCATGGAAGAAGAGGAGGAAGGAAGAGAGATGAATCAAGATCGAGACTTGATTCGGGTGTCTCTGTTACAACTCCACCCATCACTCCCACTAAAGAGGTATTAAACGAGACGATGTAATTAATCCCTTATCATATGATTTAATATTTGGAAAAAAGTCTGCGCTATCAACTAAATCAATTCCTATAATTATAACATGAACGTGGTACTCTCCATTCATATCTTATTTTCAGTGTGTTTCTCCTCTCATTCCTGCAATAACTCCTCCTCCAATGATACGAAGTTATGCTGCTACCATATCTACACCCGTATCAGCCAATGGTAAGATTGGTGAAGATTAGTGATGATAGATTACGGTTTTATTTAGTCTCTAAATCATGTTCGAATGTGTCTCTCTCGAATGGAGTCCCTCTGTCTCTTCCTTCTTCTATCTTCCATAACAAGATAGATGATTTGCAGTTAATGGTAAGTGATATCTTGTTATTCCATGTACATGATTATCTCTCTCTCTCTCTCTTCAGAATGAGACATGGTACACAAGATCATCCCCTTCGTGGGATATTGTCTCTCGTGGTAATTATGATCCATCTGTTCTTCTTTCTCATTCTAAACCACTCTCATTCACTCTCCCTCCATCTATAGTCGATCATACTTCTCCAATCCGTGAGTTACTATTTTTTATGGGATTGTTATTTGATGATAGTGTGTTAACTGCGCAATAGTATAAATTCCAAATTAAATGGTAAAGTGAAGCGGAGGGGAGTAAACCAATGGAATCATGACTCCTATGAGGCCGTTTTCCTAAGAGTCGGACAATCATGGGCACACTGATTTTCCAAAAATTGGGGATAGAGGTTCTCAAGGGTGGTGATAATCGTGGTGAACTTCATTTTGCTCCAACTCACCGTGCTGCAAAATACCATTTTTCTGTATCTCGGATATCCGTTGATGGAACTTGATGAAAATTTACGAGCAAACATAATCGACCACGCTGATTTCAACCATGATCTTCTTGAGTTCTGAATTGCATGCATTTTCTGAAAAAAATTTGGCTTTTGAAAGTCAGGAGTTAGTGACTGCCGAATTTATAATAGAAAGATGAATAGAAAGAAAAAGAGAAAAAAAAGAGAATAGAAAGAAAGATGCGCTTTGTTGCGAGGATCATTTTTCAAATGCAGGGTATGGGGTTCTGAGAATCCGTTTTTTCGCTATCCTTCATTTTTTCATTTTTTTTTCTTACTCATTTCTCTCATTTCTCGTGTCTCGTCCTTTGTTATCGCATCATTCGTCACTCGAAACGCAAAGAGCACGGTACGGGAGGCGAGAAAAATTTAAAATAAGAGTGGAAAGTCAATGAAAAAGGAAGGATATCGAAAAAACGGATTCTCAGAACCCCATACCCTGCATATGAAAAATGATCCTGGCAACAAAGCACATCTTTCTATTATAAATTCGGCAGTCACTAACTCCTGACTTTCAAAAGCCAAATTTTTTTCAGAAAATGCATGCAATTCAGAACTCAAGAAGATCATGGTTGAAATCAGCGTGGTCGATTATGTTTGCTCGTAAATTTTCATCAAGTTCCATCAACGGATATCCGAGATACAGAAAAATGGTGTTTTGCAGCACGGTTGCAGCACGGCTGCACAGGGTGAGTTGGAGCAAAATGAAGTTCACCACGATGATCACCACCCTTGAGAACCTCTATCCCAAATTTTTGGAAAAATCACTGTGCCGACCATGATACCATTTTGTTCGATTCTTACACAAACGGGCTCCTATTCAGTTATATACCTCTAGTTGTTCAAAGTTGTAGTTCGATTAGTGTAGTTAGTACGATCTCGTTCATAGCAAGGAAAGATAATAATTTTGGTTTCGATAAAATTGGTATTTCTAAATAAAGGTAATTTCAGCTGAATGTTATCCGTGGAAGGAAAAGGACATCAATGTGGGACAATTGGATTTCATTTTTTATGGAAGGAAATATCGTCAATGTTTTGGAATTGAATGGATTGAGAAGAAGAAATAGGATAAATGAGGTGCATTTTCATTCCTTCCCTTCCTTCCCTCTATCACAATGATGAGTTTAGTCTTAGAATTCATTCCTTGTTGTTGATAGATTGTTAATAATTGTAGATTCATCTTACTATTGTCAATCAATTCCTTATTCGTCGTCTCTCATTTGATCTTTCCCCTTCCCATCCCTACCCCCCCCCCCCCCCCTCCCCACCCCCTCACTCAATCTTTTCTTCCGTTCTCCCTCTATAGATTTACTATTGTTCCATTGTCCTTAGTCACTAGAGATACAAAAATGGCTCGACCCCTCACTTTTTTCACTATTCTTCCCTTCTCAACTCATGTGTTTTCAGCCTATCGAAATTCATCTTCCATATCTCGATAGTTAATAACCTCTCCAATCTAAAAGAATTCCCTGGAACAAAATACAGAAGCTTAATGCTAATTCCTCATTTGTTTTTGATAAATAATATATGTGTTAATATTATCACAGTTCATTGTTTTCATTATTTCACTTGTTATGTACTTTTTGTTGTAAGAGATTCGAAGATTCCTCATCAAATCATTACTTTTTATCTCATATTTCCTTGGTTCTCGGTTAGAAGATTCTGTATAGAACGATAAATGACCATCACATCAACAAGTGCTGAGAAATGCGAAGTGTTCCTATTAAATGTTGTATGGTTGACCAAGTATCTTCAGATATAGTGATGGACGTTGAAATGGAACAAAAGATTCTGTTTCTTGTTCTTGTGCATAACAAGGAAGAACCCTTTTGTGCAACTCCGATTATCGTATTTTAGAAAATCCCAGTGGTTATTCCATCATATTTTATTCATCGTCGTTTGGGTCATAGTGTGAGAGAGGGTGTGATGGATATCGACGATGTTATTCATCGTCGTGTAGGTCGTAGTGTGTGAGGGGGTGTGATAAGTGACGACGATGTTTCTCACTCCTTCGAATGTACTTTGTGCTCCTTATACTGTTCCTTGTAGGCACTAACACGAGGGTCATTCTCCAGCTTTTCGAATGACTGCAATCAATCGGTTACTGTAGATAAGAGAGATACGGTAGACTAACCGGACAATCAATAATGTGCTGAATGAGTGCATTATGAAGAGTGATGGATTGGGAAAGAGACTGCAAAGATAAATTGATCGTTGATCTTTGATCTCTTCTCTCACCTGGATAGAATGAAGTCTCTGTTCTCTAAGGGAAACAATGCAATTGTTCAGATTCACTTCCTTACATGTTTCATCGTGCATTCTAATATGAGCCATCTACAAAGATCAAAGATCTTTCATTCAATTGCAGTCTACCGTAACCCTCAGTGCAGCGAATGTCGATGCCCTTCCCACTCCAGCACTGCTCATATACACATGGGGTGATGAATATCTGCAATCAGTTAACTTCCGTATCCATTCTACCGTACCTTCTGAAGACAGATTCGATCTCCCAGAGGTTCTTCAGTCCTATCTCCTCATCGCCTCCCCATGCATACCAGTGAACGTGAAGATATCTGATGATTACGATAGACTACAGTACTTCCATTGAATCGACAACTGACTTTCTAACGTCTCCTCTGCACATTAGATACACATTCATCGTCCATTCAGCACTCACTGCCAATCGATGAGTGTGGGTTACGGTAATACGAGGAGAGATCTGCACCGTTGCCCTGATTGATATCGATTATCGATTGATGAAAGGGGAAGGGATACGGTACTTGTTCATGGGAAAGATCTTATCTGCCTCGAAGGTCAGGAATTCATTGTCATCACAGAAGACGAGAACACCCTAAAAGAGATGATCTTTGATCTCTGATCTCTGATCTCTTCCTACCTTGATATCGTTCTCTGCAATCATTGACCAGAAGGCCTCAGCACACTCGGGTAGAGGAAGTTGAGCAATGATCGCCTAAAGGGGTACGGTAGCCATCCATTCCAATCGATCTACCGTACCATCTGCTTAGGAGGATCTTCTGGCTTCTTTCCCGGTTCGATTGTCACCCAATTAGCATTGAGATACAGTGAAGATTCAGAGAAGAGAACTCGAGTCTGATCGATACAGATCACATCTAAGAGGATTACTGTAGATCAGTTGGTTACGGTATCTCACCCTCGAATCGATTGAGACAGATATTGTCATCAAAGGCAGCTCTGCTCACTGAATTGGGCAGTGATCCAAGGAACTTTCTGTGTTGATCAACCAGTGATGAGAACTTGATATCGAGGAACTTGGAGATCTTATTCCCTGATAATCAATTGGATTACAGTATTCAATGTACCGTATCCTCACCAGCAGCAGCTCCTTTCTTTCCTGATTTCTTCTCAGTCTTCTCCAAATCGGGACTAATCTGTTGAGGAGATCGTTGTTGCGGGGTTTGCTGTAGATGTTGTGGTGGTCGAGTCTGTTGAGGAGGAGGAAGTTGTCTCTGTTGAAGGGGAAGTCGTGCAGCAGGGGGAGGAGCTGCAGCCGATCTCTGTGCAGCAACTGCAGCAGGTTGAAGAGGAGGAGGAGGTCTCTGCTGTTGTTGTTGACCAGTCATCGACTCTGCACTAAGTGACTGACTACAGCGAACTTGTCCCTTTCCCTGTAATATCGTATTCATTACCGTAATCTACCGTAATCCAACCTGAACTGATACTTGCTGTGGCTGATGGGGACGAGGCTGTTGCTGGGGTGGTCCCGGCTGTCCCTGTTGAGGAATTGGCCTCTGAGGGGGAATGGGTCGACCCTGTTGTTGTGCATAGTATGCACTTGGATCCAGAGGAGGCGTACGAGCAATCATCTCTGAATCGATACCATATCTTCAATCTAGAATGATCTACCGTACCTCCTTTTCCCTGCTTAGGAGGCTTGTGATGACCGGGTGCCTTTAGCATAGGTGGTCCAGCATGGGATCCATGATGACCTTTCTTTCCTCCCTCAACATACAGTATCTTTGACTACCGTACTCCGATCATCACTTACTGGTTTTTTCTTGTCCATTTTCTTGAGAAGATTAGATGACGATTTGCTTTTCTTCTTCTGTTTCTTATCTTTCTTCTCTCCCTTCTTCGATCCTTTATTCTCTTGAATGGAGTAAGTTATGAGTCAATTCATTCTCTAATTCAACTCACTATTCTTTGACGATCCCATTTCAGCCGACTGAGATGAACGATTCGAATGAAAATAAGAAGAGAAGAGACGAGACGAGAGAAGGAATTTAAAATGAAGAAATACACGCAAATGAATTTGCAAATTTAATTGTTTGTGAAAATGAGAATTTCTCCTCTCAATCCTGCAGTTAGATAGGTACTCCATCTCCAATACTAATGTGCTATGCGGATCTCATATCAGCCAATGACGAGAAGGATCATTGATTACGGTATATTTTAATCTCTAACTCATCTTCGAATGTGTCTCTCGAATGGAGTTCATCCCTTTTTTTTCTTCTGTCTTCCATTACAAAATAGAGGATGTGAGTTAATGGTAATTGATATTCTCATTTTCAATGATAAATGAGTCCTAAATGAGGAAGAAGAGTGAATCAATGGTATGACGACTTCTACTTATATACCTTTAATTGTTCAAATCTGTAGTTCGAGTTGTACAGTTAGTGTGCCCCCCCCCCCTCTCCTTCCCTCGCCCTCCTCTCCCTCTATCTTCCGTCTATCCTCCCTACTGTTCTCATGTTTGAACATACTTCTTTCCACGTTGAATATTCAGAGTAAAGAGAACGTAGAATGACGAGATTGAACGATTATACATCTCGTTCACAGAATCGTTTACAGTTGGATTGAGTAACCTGCTTGTATGGAATTGACAATCCGCATCTCTCTTTACATCCACAATAAATATCGGATTTTTAAAATCAATTCCTTATTTGTCGTCTCTCATTTTATCTTTCCCCTTCTCATCCCTACCCCCTCCCCTCCCCTCCCCTCTCACTCAATCTTTTCTTCCGTTCGCTCTATAGATTCACTCCTTTTCCATTGACACTAGAGACACAAAAATTGACTAGATCATTCATTTTTTCACTGCCCCCTTCCCTTCTCAACTCGTGTATTTATATATAATATGTTCATATTTCGATCGATAATAAATAACCTCGCCAATATAATAAGAATTCTTCCTGAGAGAAGGAATTCTCAGGAGCAAAATAAAGCACGTAACTGTTTTTTTATGGAATTGATCGTGATCTCAGATGTGAAAACATCATCTGCAAATAAATGAAAATGGCCCATTGAGGATGGGAAGAGTGCAGCTGAATAGAGAGGAGAGAAGGGAGGGGAGAGGGAGGGGGAGGGAGGGAAGGGAGGGGAGAGGGAGGGGAGAGGGAGGGGAGAGGGAGGGGAGAGGGAGGGGAGAGGGAGGGGAGAGGGAGGGGAGAGGGAGGGGAGAGGGAGGGGGGGGGGAGGGAAGGGAGAGAGAAGGGCAGAAGATAGAGATACTGCATACAACTTGGTATAAAGAGGAAATGGTTGACTCATTCGAGATTCCCCTTCCTCTCATTTTGTAATTCTCGTTTATTCTATTGTGATCTCTCTTCGTTTATTCTCTTCCTTCACACGATATGTACACAATAAATTGTGCATTCGATGTATCCTTCCATCTCTCTATGAATCTTCCTTATCTCTTCGATCCTTCTCTTTTGTATTCCATTCTTCTCTCAATTCAATGTCTTCATCTTCTCCATTCCTTCCAGAAATGGAAGATTCCCTTCCTAAACACGAAATTGGAATGGATGAATCTTCTTCTTCTTCAATCTCATCGGATCAAGATGATATTCCTCCTCAACGATTAACTCGATCTCGACGGGCATTAATTGGTCCATTCTCTATTCTTCTCACTCTCACGGGATTCGATCTACAGAAATCATTATGTGGAAATAGGGTAAGTACAATACTAAGTTTTTAAATTGATGGGTTAAATATTCTTTTGATATTTTGCTTTTCAGACATATCAATGTCGTTCGATCACTTGCACAATAATCTTCATTATTATTCTAATTCTCTTTCTAATCAGAGCTCTATTCGTCATGTCGAGTAATGCACCTGTGAGTTTATTGAAATTACTGTCGAAATGCAATAGGTAGAAGATTAACTGTGTAAAATCCGCTTGAATTTTCAATCGTTTGGGATTGATCTAGAGTGAAAAAATAGCTGAAATCATTTAGTCTAGCCACTTCATCAGAGAGGAACATTGTTGAGATAGTGATGTGCGACTTCTGTCCCTTATCTCTTTTTGGATGTGAATGAGCTTCTCGTCACCCATGAGACACATTAAAAGAGTCGTCCCTCGAGGGTATTATATCACCATTGAATGTTCTCACTGATAAATGTACCCCGAAGTTCCATTTCTTCATTATGTGTTGAATGAGAGTGATTAATCTCCTATGAACATCCTTTCAGTCTCTTTCATGGGAATGGTCTGATTCGAATATCATTGGATTCACTGCATTTCAATCTTTCGTCGCTCTTATTCTTCTTGCACGGTCAGTTTATACAGAAGAAATGAGTAATACGAAAGTGGTCGTTTGGATTTGTGATTGTGAGAACACAAATACTTAGAGAATACTTAGAGACGGAGAGAAAGAAGTAAATAGATCACTAGATCAGTGTCGAAGTGAGTCATTCGACCATCGAATCACCCGAAGAGTTAATTGCACGACGATTTACTGTGAATGACTCAAATAGTTTACAGTTAGAATCAGAGTGAGAATCTATCCAAAACAAAAGAGAGAACGATTACCGACCATTTGAACAATTGAGAGTGAATTGCACAGAGAAAGTTATGAGTAGATGATGACTAGTCGATGATTTGCATTGATTTCCAATGCAGGGAGATACAAAATGGGCACAAAAAGATAGAGAGAATAAATTATTTCTCCAATTTCAGATGGACGGCAACGGGACTATACAGTGCAATCTACACTGAGATACTCAAAGTAAAGAAGTATTATACAGTTAGTTAATGAGATGAGATAATTGAATAAGAATCTCTCTTCAGGATGCAGTACCCACTTCAATTCACGAGAAAGGATTATTTATTCTCGGTCTTATTCTGGGAGTTGTCTACATTTTGATTACACTCGCGAGTAGTATCAAATCATCCATTTATGGTCGTTATTCAGTTGAATATAATGGAACCGTTGTGATGTTGCATCCGTCAGTTAATTACTTTATTTTGAATTTATATCGTTGAAATTAGATTGTAATCTTTGATCGTTGAAATTAGATTCTAATCCTTGATCATTCCAGTGGATACTTCGTATTTTCTCTCGATAATCTCTTTGGAGTCGAAATTCTTCTCGGTATTTGGATGTCTCTGTGTACAGTAATTGCAACTGCCGTTAGTCCATTCATTCTATACCCTTTCCCTTCCCTTCTTTCCTTCCACAGATGGATAATTGATCTATTTCAGTCGTACGTTTACATTCATATCGCAGTTCGAATGGAATTGACAAAGTTCAATGAGGATTTGAGTGAAGCGATTGAGAAGAAAACACTACTGGTTAGTTAAACGACACTGACCAATTGATTCTCTTTTATTCAGGATTCTCTCTCATCATTCAATATTCGTCATATAGCAATTCTTCGATTGGTTGTTCTTCTCACTGATAGATTGTCATCATTCGCTTCATTCTCCACTTTCACCATTGTTATCGTTAGTTTGAAAGATTGGTTTCAATTGATGAAGTACTCATCTCAGGCAAATGTGAATGCATTCTATCAAATGTCTTCTATCGGATCATCGAACGCATTCGGGACAGTGAGTACGTGGAAGAAATATTGAGAGTGTCCTCATAGATAATTTCTTCCCTTTTAGTGAGTATTCTATGGATGATCACAACGTCCATTCTACTTCTTCTTATTCTCAATCCACCCGCGACAATTCAACAATTGGCCAGTCAAATATCTCAATCACTAAAGTAAATTCCTTTCTTCAGCTTCAACAGGCGATTTCTCTCATTCTCAATTATAACGAACTTATTTATCATCCAGATAAAGTCAGTAGAAATCATACTCATCATCCTATCCTCATTCTCTTCAGATAGCTCTTTCTCAATTAATGGTCACTCGAAATCGCGTAACTCCGACAAGAATGGCAATAATGAATGCAATCGTTGTGAATACTCACACTCCGCATATTGTGAGTTGATTCTTGAAATAGACAAATTCTCGTTTCTTCCTTTTCTCATTTCCGAGAAAAGGCAGAGAAAATGGTCTTTGTGAGTAAATTGAAGAAGAGTTCGACAGGATTTCTCTCACTAGCACCAATTTGGTCGAATGATACACAAGAGAAAGAGCAGATTTGTCCTGAGAGTTCCATTCTTCTAATTGGCTCAAATTCTTTTCAGATAACACTTCTCGTTCCTGCAGTCGTTGCTGTTCTCTCTTATGCTAAGAGATTCCAGCAGTAGACTCCCCTCCCCCTCCCTCCTCCCCCCTCCCCCTCCTCTCTCTCTCTCCCTGGTGGATACCTCCTCCTTCCCTCCTTCAATGGCAATCCTTCCACTGTATCCTCACGAATCTTCCTCACGAAAACTACGAGTTCCATTTCCTTTTCAACCTGGTTGTTTTCCTTTATATTCTTGGATCATCTCCTCAGTCTGTAAATATTCGTGTTCGTCGATTGTATCCAATGAGATTCATTGATCATTCCAACATACAACGTCTTTCTTTATATTCTTCGATAAACTGCTCCCGAACAAGGAAAATGTGTGTGATAATCACGTTTTTCCCATAGACTCTTTTGGTTTTCCATTTCCATTTTCTTATTCGATGTCACAACCATGAGAATATTCTCTCGTCACACAAATTCTTCCTTCTTCTACTAACTTCACACTTATTTGTCTACGTCAGACGAGAAAATCCATCCATCATTTTCGACCCTTTCGAAAAACAATAAGTGATTTCAGATTGAGAGACCAAGTGAGAGACTAGATTGTTATGAGTATTCAATGTCTAATCACATGATTGTACATAAGTCTCATCGTCGGGGGTCCGATTGCATGCCCCCCCTCCATTCTTCCTCCGTTCACCCTCTCTCTTTCCTCCGTTCCTTCCTCATTTCTTCGACTATAACGTTCTCAATATCGTATTTCCCAACTGGAAGAAAACTCTTCAAGAATCAGAAGAAAGAAGACGAAAGAAGGGAAGATTCCTGAGGGAGGACCAACTACTTCTACCTCTTCCTTAGATGATCACGCTATTCATTTATCCTGACATCAAGACAATAGGCCTGCAGGGGGGAACATCATTGGGGAGGGGATTGGGATCTTCGTACTTAGTGATAATGGGTCAAGGGATGGTTTCTTCTTAGCTTTGTGGTGTCGATTGTCCTTCGCGCTTAGTCGATAGGTCTTGAGCCACGAAGTAGATCATCCAGCCGCCGAAGTCCTGACTTGCGTGGTTAAGAGTAAACTCACGAAGTAGCCTTCTTGTGTGGGCCTTTCTTAGATCACTTGAGCCGATAGGAATCCGTCCTGGGTCCTCCTCTTGATGATCCATCATAGGTTTAGAGATTACAAATAGCGATATTTCGGGCAGTGTAATGACGTTTTCTCTTTCCATACCTCGACTCATCGGGAAAAAAAAGAAAAACGTTCAAATATGAAGACATAAAACCGAAGATAGATAATAATAGTATTTCATTCCTATCGCAGGTAGATGTGTATCCATAGTCTGACCTCTGTCCATCCCTTCTGTTCCTTTCTTCCTCTCTTTCGTCCATTCCCTCGAGAGACTCATCGTGTCATAATCTCTCTCTCTTTCATTGAACACTCCACAATACATATGGACTTCCTCTTCTCTCTCTCTTTCTTACTTTGATTTTAGACCATTCCGAGAAATATATCACATTTTTTGTCGTCTCCAATGGAAGAAAGTCGAGATTTCCTCCCGATTTGAGAGGATGGGCAAACTTCGCGGAAACTCTTAATTCCTTCCTTAGAGCCCTTTTCAGATTGAATGTTTAGACATCTTCATCGTTTTTAAACATGTAAGCTCAACGAAAGAATGTGTCAGAAACACTGAATATTCTTGGGATTCAGTGGTCAATTTCAGTTGGTTCTCGTCCTTTTTCAGTTTAGATCTTCTTCTTTTGTCTCTTTTTTTTCTCTCTTGGTACAGTCAACAATTCATTATTTCTTCCTATTACCTCATCAGTCCTTCATACTCATCTCAAGTATCCTCTTCACTCCTCTTTATCTTCGTGAGATTTCTTTCTTTTCTCTTCACTCTAATCATTTCCATTCTTCTACGTATTCCCTCTACATTATCTTTTATTCCACGCTTCAGTCTCATTTCATGACTAAATCTCATCGAAGTGGGATAAACAGAAGATTGTTTGATGTATCCGACTGTCAGTCATTTCTCCATCACTCAATTGGTCTCGCCCCCATTCCATTCCTCTTCTTCTACTTTCTACTCGTAGATCATCCTTGTCTTCTCTCATCTATTCATCCTTTCTCTCTACAGTCTCTTCCATTCCGCTTATTTCACTCCTTTTCTGTACAAAGACAAAAGAGAGTCGAGGAAGAGAAAGAATGAGAGTAACCAAGTTCTTCCCTCCTTCCATATTGGAAGAAGAAAACGGACAATCCATTGGAGATCCCTATTATTCCTCTTTCTCAGACGGATGCTTTTATTCTCAATTCATTTGACGACAATTCAATAGAATTCCTCATTAATCATGCCCGAAATTTCCCCGAAAACTCGGTATGGTTCCCGTCTATCAAATGAAGAATTATCTACCTTTACGAGAATTCTAGAAGAATTCTTAAATGAAGTCCAGCCATAGTCTTAACTAAAATTCAGCTGGAAATATTGCAATCTATTTGTCACAGGGTTGATCCACGTTTTCTTTGATAAAAGCCGCTGTCTCATCTTAAAATGATTATTCCCTTTTTTCCATTGTCTAAATTCGAAATAGTCTTCTATCAATCACTTATTACTGACTTCTCCATTCAAAATGTCATTGTCTTCATCTTCCTCTTCTCAATTATTAAGTCCCTCCTTTGAAACGGTTGAACAGTAATGTTCCTTTATTATTCAGTCTTTCCTTCTCTTTCTTCTTCTTCTTCCTTCTTTGATTCTTGACGGAAGAGACTATTCACTCAAGTTCATTTCTTCTGTTCTTTCCTTCTCTTTCTTCTTCTCAATTATATCTCTTCCCCTCTCAATTCATCTTCATTTCGCTCTTTTCTTCTACATTTTCCTTCTTTTCTCCTTATCTCATAACAATTCTGCTAACCTTCTCATTCTCTACTTATTTCCTCATGAAATTCTTATACATCGAGTCAATAATCCTAATAATCGCGAGATCTCTGACCAATAGAAAGAATCAAAGTACTCAATACAGTACATTTCGATCACATTTCGTGTGCGTTTCGAACTGTAATCATTCAAAGATCATCAATTTCAGTCTCTTCATCCGTTCAGAATAGAGAGATGTATGGGATGTGTGAATGATTGAGAATGATACAAGTAAGTATTCTATTTCTTTCCCTTCTAAGAATTCATAACAGTCATCTAACTCATTTATGTCCCTTGAGTATTTTCTTCCCTTCAGTTGGACACTTTCAATTATTGTCCATTTCTCATCTTCAATATTCACTTTATCTGCAGAATATTCAATCGATCAATAGACCGTCCTTCTTATATTCAATACGATATTCCATCTAGAGATGACGAAGATATTCGTAGAATGAATATCTCATTAGTAGAAGGAATGATAGTGAGTCTCTCTCTCTCATTGGAACAATCTCCTTCCTCATCTCATTCCTATCCTCATTCCAACATCTCCATCCAAATTCCCTCTATATTCCACAACCGTCTCTCCATCCCTCCTTCCCTCCTTCCCTCCTTTTCCCTCTTCCTCATTCCTCTCTCAACAGTTCTTCGGAATACTTCGTTATTCTTCCATAGATAACTTCCTATTTTGATTTATTAACCGTTTCTCTCTTCTTCATTTGTCCTTTTCATTCAAAAGTTCTTCACTTCTTTCTAATGGAAGAACGTGCGTCAACTTATTTTTTTACCAAAACGGAAAGGGGAAGAAAGCTTAAGAGAAGTGTTCTCTTCTTCTCTCGTGGACAGAAAAGAGTAACGAACTATTCTCGTATATTTCGTCTATCTCTTTATCAATGTCATCATTTTACATGAGAATAGATGGAATTCGTCGATTGAATTGAGTCAATTCGCTGTATCTTCACTAGACCCAATCATCGATAACATTAGCCCCTCCCTCTATTCCTCCCCCCTATACTCCCTACCTCTTCTTATTCTCAACTCGATTACCTATCCCATTTCAATCGTCTCCATCATTTTCGCTCTATTACATTCTTTCTTCGTCCATCCGTCTATCCTTCCTCCCCTTCTAAGTGCATTCATACAGTATCCTCCCACTCATCTTTTCAATAACACTTCCATTCTAAAGACGCTCCAATATGTTAATTCCTTCACTATAGAAACTGAAATGGTTCACTGATTCATTCATTCGCTTGTTTTTTCGCTTCCGTTTGGCCGCGGACTAACACATGGAAACTCGTTCGCGATTGTGACACTCTTAATCAGATAATATCGCTGTGGTTTTACAGAGTTGTCACCTTCTATGGAGATAACAACCACTTATTTGCCATACTTGAGTCTAGACTTCTCCTCTTCCCCTCCCCCCTCTTAGATTCATGCAGATTATTTTACCCTTTTGGACCTCGAACAGAGAATGAAAGAGAGAGAGAAGACCATTAGTATGCATTATCCGTCCATTCCATTACAACTTTCATTGCACATCTCTTCATTTCGTTCATTACTCATCCTCTTCATTCAATGTTCTCACTTCTCTTCATTCAGATGATCAAGTGAACAGATATTCTCTTTATTTCTGTCCCTTCTCCTTCTTATTCTTGTTCTTTATCTTCCTTTCGTTTGATCTGTAATACTCATTCATATTTCGTTTCTTCCGTGGAAAAAAAGAAGGAAAAGTATCTGAGAAAGAGAGGGAAACACGTTGGATTCCGTATTGCTTCCCTCATTTCTTCGTTTTTGCGTCGTTTGAGGAATTACAGAAAATGAGAGGGATTAAAATGTGACATCCATCCCTTCCTTTACTCTTCTCTAGCTAGATAGATCAGACAAGACAAAGACTGAACATGACTCCGCCTCTTTCAGTTGTCTACTCTGGAATGGAGAATGCAACACAATGTTTCTGTTCCGATCTACAAACTGAAGACTACTCACCTCTTTATGCATGGTTAGTCCACTAATTTAACTGTATCTATGGTTACATCACTGAAAATGAATACGAATATCTAGTCCACTTTTTGCATTAGACTGTAGTGATTATTTGAACAGCTTACATGAGTAAATGGACGGTCTAATATTTGTTCGATAAACATTTCCAAGGAAAATTCAGTTCCGTAAAAAAATAGCTGAAGCTTGACAGTGATTCTATCTCTTGAAGGTACAATTACATACTGATCATAATCACTCTTCCCACACTCTCCGTCTTCGGAGTTTGCACTAATATCGTCAATGTATTCGTTTACTCCAGAAAACGGTGAGAATCTCAAAGAGAAATCGTAGTCTCCCTTTTCGTTTATCGTCAATTGATTGTAGTGCACCTCAAAAGAGATCCAACATTTTGTCTTCTAGTTCAGTTAGCTTCAATATTCTGAATGTAGTTTTCACTCCGAATGAGTGCTGAAAATAGGTTAAAATTTGCACGTGATGATTTCTGAGATTGTGCAAAATAGAGAATTGCAATTAGTAGAGCAGAGAACGAAAATGAAAGTACTGAAAATGGACATATTGAAGAGAGAGATGGCTAAGACTCTTGGTCACTTAGAGATCTCTCTATCCGATAGTCATTTCTATTAGCTGCTGATGCACGAAAGGATTCTTAGTGTGTTTTCTTCTTTCCACTCAATATCCGAGGTTTCTTTCAATGGTTTCTCTACAAAGAAAATAGCGATTCTGGAAACCATACATAGATCGTGACAGTGAACAATGGACATGATCCTTAGAATTATTACTTCCTCATGAGTATTTAAATTATGAAATGATGTTCACCACTTTTTTGAGCAGATAAAACGTTAAACCTCAGAATGTTGAACTGATATAATCAAGATGATTTGTAGGATGTCAACGAGTGCAAATACGTATCTTCTCTTTCTCGCTTGTTCCGATTTCCTCGTTATTCTCACTGGTTTATTCATATTCTGGATTGATTCAGCAAGAAGTTATATTCCTGAATTGGCAAGGTGAATTCATCCCTTCCCCTATCAATTACAGTAGTCTCTAGTCTCATCTGTTGAGTGTAACGGCAGGTGAGAGGAATCCCCTTTCAACCTATTCTATCATCATTCCTTTCCTTATCGTTCCAAGCATCTCAAATTTCTTTTTCTCACCTCTTCGTGTAACGGAGTACTCTCGAGTAGACGTAAGCAGAAGGGAAAGTTCAACCCTCCCCCCCCCCTCTCCCCCCCCTCTCCCCTCTCCCACTTCCTCGCCTTCTCCTCCTTGTAATGAAGCTGTCATCTCAAGAGATGGGACAAAGGAAGATATCATTCAGGGCTCCATACACTACTGTGTACACTCTTCCATTCGGATACATGGCTCAGACTTGTTCCATCTATTTCACTGTTGCTGCTGCATTCGATTGTTATATCAAAGTGAGCTGAGGGGGAGGAAGAGGAGGAGGAGGGATGGAGGGATGGAAGGGTGGAGGGGAGGTGAGAGAGGACAGGAAGACACGCAGTGAACAACAAGAGAAAGAGTAGACATTTTCAGTATTCAAATTTACCTCGATCTTTATCGTTCTTAAATTGAATCATAAAAAAAGGAGTTATGGAAAAGACTGTAAAACTGCAAGCACACTTTGAACTCCTTGTGGTTATTCTTCTTCTTCTGAACTTGTTCCACTACAGTTGAACAGAATATAGAATGAGTACTGAGGAAGAGACTTAGTTTACTCATTCATTCGCATGTTATTGGAAAGACTGTTAGAGAGAACTGAGAATTGCATGTGAAGGTCTCTTCAACACACTCAACTCGTCATTATTCAATATGAGAATGGGGACATGTGGGGATGGTATCTACATATATCTCTTACAACATTCTGGGATGAAATGTTGATACTTCTATTTCCTCCCATCATTTCTTGCCCATCCAATTCGAATGTGAATAAAGAAGGAAGAAGTCTGGCGGGTGAAATGGAAGGGGAGAGAATGTGGGTGGAACTGTATTCTAATGATGACGAATAGAGAGAGAAAACGTGCTCCATTCAACGACAATACTAATCGACTCCCGTTCTAGACTGAAAGGGGTGCGAGAGGAAAATTGAGAAGAACTCTTTCCATAAATAATAATTTCTCTTTAGGTCTGTCGTAAGATCACAGCTCGTATGTACTGCACTGTAAGGAAAGCAAGACATATTTGTTTCTCAATCGTTATTCTCTCTATTCTTTATAATTCTCTCCGATTTCCTCAATTTAATCTCCGTAGGTGTTTCCATGAAGGAAGTCAAGTAAGAATCATTCCATCTCTCGAGATCAATTGAGATTATCAGGAACATATAATCGAGATTTGTCCCACTCCTCTCTTCTCTGCTATTAATCTTATTTATAATGTTTACATGTACATGGTAAGTCTCTCTCCATCCAATCGAGTACTATTCTCTCTCAGGTGCTAATGACTCTTCTTCCATTCCTATTCCTTCTTATTCTCAATGCAGTCATTGTATTCCGACAGAGTATGAACGAAAAGATTGAGAAGAAAGCAAAGTGAGTGAAAAATACAATGGAACGATTGATGTCAACTTCCCTCATTATTTCCTGGTTATTGAATATTCGAATATTCGCTAGTCCGAAGGACTTTTTTCTGCCTTTGGTCATGAACTCGTAAAAAGAAGAAAACACTTAGGATTCAGTGCAAGAAATCAGAAGAATAAGGGTAATTTGATTCAGGATTACCCGTGCTGATTGTGAATTATTGGATTCATCGGAGGAAGAAGAAGGAAAAGAAAGTAGTGGAGATGATACAATTACAATGATTATGGTTGTAGTTCTATTCCTCGCTTGCAATACACTTGTGAGTAATCATTTATTATACGGACTACTTCCCATTCTCCTCACATCGTCACTCCTTCTAATATCCTTTAATTCAAGGCCCTAATTGTGAACGTAATTGAAACGTTCTTCGAACCTGATCCTGTCCTTCTCAATCTTCTTTCCGATGCTTCCAATTTTCTCGTTATATTCAATTCATCTGTTAATTGTGTAATCTACTTCGTCTTCAATACAGAATATCGACTGATCTTCCTGTGAGTGTTCCCCCCTACTCTCCCTCTCTCTCCCCCTCTCCTCCTTCCCCCTCTCTCCTCCCTCAATCAATTCCTCTCTAATCAGTGAATATGCTCATCGAGTCAAGAGAATTCTCGTAAACGAATATCTTCCTTGTTCTAATTCGAGACGGTTTGTCCCTTCTCTCTCTTCATTCCTCTTCATCATTAATCATCATTTCAGTCCTTCTTCTCGTCCTTCTCATGAATATCAACCAGTTTCTATTCATTCAAAGATAACGAGACCATCAATCATTGTTAATCGATCGAATCCCTTCAGTCAGTCCCCCTCTCCCTCTCCCTCTCCCTCTCCCTCCTCCCTCTTATCTTCTTCCTCTCAGATTCTCCATCAACTTCTCCAGTATGGCAGCCTCTAACTTCTCGTTGTGTGGCTAATCTCGATTGGGAATTATCGTATCTCCATGATTCATCCAATGGAATAAAAAGAGATGACGATGGAGATAGTGGATGTTCTCTGCAGGTTTAAATTCAAATATATTAAATAGTTATTATCACATTATTCGTTGCCACACAATTCATACATCTTTCATGTATTCGAGAAACATGAAAATCTGTCATAAACACAAGTTATTCTGACGGAAATTCACCAGTGGCAGATTTTCACTCTAATTCTCCTTCTCTGTTTTCGCCTATTTCCCATTTCCATCATTTGGAATGGAACTTTCGTAGTCACGAAATGGTAGAGGGATCATAGTCCAATCGTCACAGAGACTAACTTCAAACCAGCATTACACATTACATTACACATACTGATTTTAATAAATGATAAAAGAGTGATAAAATGAAATTGCAGACTCGATCTAATGGAGGATATTCAACTCGATGGTTAGCTGAAGTTGAAATCGTAGAAAGATCAGAAGGAGAACTACGACCACATATTTATGTGAAGGCATTAGGAGAGAAAGATACTATTTCCATGACTGCACTTTGATCTTTGATCTTCCCTCTCTTCTATATCCATAACGAACGTGATTATTCATCTCAGCTCAATAATTGCCATGTCTCAACTCTTTTCTGGCTGGTTTATCACTTTATTCTAGTCCGTTTTCTTTTCATCTTCTCTTGTTTCGTTTCCATATCTGAGTCTTCTCCTCTTACTTATTCGTCGTCCTTTTGTTTGAGAGTCCGAATAAAAGGGATTCAGAATGCGTCATTGGCCTCAAGAATGTGATAGAATGGAGAATGGAGAAAGGGTAGGAGGGAGAGAAGAAAGGTGGGGGGGGGGGGGGAAGGGGTCATATCTTCATTCTCTTATAGTTAATCAACATGAGCAGATACGGATTTTTATTGTGCTCCAGTAGATACTGCGAATATTAATATATGGTCGTGCCAGGCTATTTTGTAGAGATGAGAATAATTCGAGTGAAATTAATTGATTGGGATTCTTGTAATTCGTTTTGATATTATCATTCTGGAATCATTCTTCTTGGACACTTTATGTAGCAACGTGGCAGTTGAGCAGGAAAAAAATATGAGGGAACAAATAATTTGTACAAACACGATTTATTCTACTCACAACAACTAGACAAAAATTAGAAAAAATAAGAAAGATGAAATGATGGATTGAAAAGATGCGAAGAGGTAGATTTGAACAAGAAAGGGAGAGAGCACCCATGAATGAAGGGGAATACACGTAAAGATTAGAGGATTGATATGAATGATGCAATTGAGAATCATGAGATATGAGACTATTCGAGAAACTAATCGATTATTAGTCTAATGAGGTAAGTAATGAATCACTTGACAAGATTTGTTGTAATCGGATAGGGAGGAGGAGGGGGCATCGCATACAATGATTCACTCAATTCTGATGATCTGTAATTAATTAGATGGAATAGAATTGATAATAAAGAGATATTGTTACATTTGAGTGGAAGGTCGAGGGAGATCATTATGGGATACAGCAAGAAGTGCTTCATGTGGTTCGTATCGAGTTAGACGAGTTACTCCCGTATATGGATCATTCAATTCACGGAAGATATTCTGATAAGAGAGAGGATTGATAGGGATTGATAATGGGATTGAACTCACTTCCATTAATGGGAATCTTCTCAATTCTTCAATTGTAAGTGAAGAAATTGGTTGTGAAGAAGGAGCAGAAGATGAAGAAGATGAAGAGAGGACGGAGGGAAGCGGATACGAGGCTTGAGTATCTTCTAAAGGAAGTTATTGTAATACATTATTATACAAATGGAATAAAGCAGTGATATCTCACTAACCTGTCTCAGCAACAGAAAAATGAGCTCGTTGAAGTGCCGCAGTTGCTTTATCGTATGGAGGAGGATCACGATGAGATGAAATTGGAATTGGAGATGAATAGAGATGCTGAAATAGACGAGTCAATATTGATCTTTGATCTTCTGTTCCCTTACTTGACTCTGATGGGGAGGCATAGATTGAACACGAGCAATGGAAGAAGGACGAAGAGAAGGAACATTTGATGAGGTTGAGGGAATCTGAATAGGGGATATTATATAAATAAATAACTGAATTATTCCCACCATAAGTTGAGGTGAATAAATCGCTCTTAAATCAGAATGAGTGACTCCTTCGAGAGAGTCTATTCGAGATTCTGAATTAGAAGAGAGACGAGGGTCACCCATCGATGAACGAGTTGATAAGATCGCTCAACAAAAAAATATAAGAATCTGTTAAATTAAATTCTTATACGTGATTGTAAATGTACTCACTGTTTCCTCTTGGAGGGGAAGTTACTGAATTGAGATGGAAATCATGAAGAGAAAGGGAAATTGGATGAGTCTTCGAATCGATTCTTCCTCCTATTACAATCCTCTCTGATCCATCACTCGCAATGGATTCATTCGAATGGATATCACCATATCCCGAGATATAGACTCCCGAATGGATTGATCCAGGGTATACGGTAGGATTGAGAGATATTGATGATGGACCAGGAATGGAATAGATGGGATAAGAGGGAGGAGGTACGATATATTGATGAGGAGATGAAGAGGATGAAGAAGAGGAAGAAGTAGGAGAAGGAGGTGAATGAGATTGAGATGAAGAAGGAATATCCAATGGAGGAGGAGTTGATATTATTATTGAACTGAAACAAGGCATTAAAGAACGCATCATAAACTGATTTATTTACCTTTTTGTTATTGATCCATTATCTTCTTTTCTACTTCCTAATTCAGATGAATTTTCTTCTTCTTCGATCTCTTCAATTAAATCTTCTGTATGAAATTCTCTTCGTTCGCTCTCTGATACGATCTGAATTTATTGATTAATACAAAGATAAAAATAAAATAAATATAAAGAAAGAAAGAATGACTGACTCCACTAGTCGAGGCTGATATTGCTTCGTCAATATTCTTCTCTTCCTCACATATTCGAGGGAATCGATTGACATTATATTTGAGAAGAGTTTGATGGAATGTTCGACATAATGAGAGAAGATATCTAGAGAAGAACAGTTTAATTAATTGAAAAGGTATGAATTAATGACCTCGTCTTGGCTTCATTCTGTGCGAAAAGACTCATTGTCGTCGAATCGAGAGAAGTTATCGAAATCTTCCTTCGATTGAAGGATAATCGAGATATTTTATTCCATTGAAGACTCTTCAATAATACTTTTTCTCCTTCCTCACCTACTGCGAAGATCGAAATTCCACTGAAATTATATAAATAAATGAATGTTCGAAGGGTTCGAACATTATTCCTTTTCAAATAATCTATGCATCAATGCACTCACATAGGGGAGATGGTGAATAAAGCTCGATCTACAGTATCACATTTGTGTCTCCTCATACCGTATACGTGCGTGTTGAGAGCATACGGTGGTCTGAATTATCGATTGATGAACCCATAGATAATTAATAAATTACCGTGCAGCCTCTTGACAAAACATTTCAATGGCTTCCATTTTATTGAGATGAGAAAGGTCTTGAATAGCAGAATTCATCGCTTTCCTTCAATAAATATTAATATTCGAGGTGACGTAAGAGGTGAATTAAGACAAAAAAGGAATGAAGTCAACTCTTACTTGATGAAATCATGCCCATATTGCTCTATCAACCACAACGGAAAATATTGCTCAGCTTTGAAGTATCTGAAGCACATCAGTTATTGATAAGTCTATATACATATAGTAATCAACCGTACCCTCCAACATTATCTCCTTTATCAGCTCTAAGTGCAAGAATGGCCATCTCCCAACATCTTTCTTGTGATACAGAATACTTTCCAGTCCATTGATCGAGTAAATTCTCTCTCAATTGAGTATAATATTCTTCTTTCGTTCGAGTACAACTGAAAACAATGCAATTTGTACAAGATATTATTGTTAATAACATACGTAATATATCTGATATCGCTGACATAGGTCGCAACTCTTAAATAGAGTACTAATCTCTTCGTTTCTCCATCTTTTCGTCCTCCAAATGGAAGTCTCGATTGTTTTCCAATATATTTATGAAGGAATTGATCCAAATCGAGGAATAAATATTCATTTCGAGGTGAATCACAACCAACGCCCTCAGAGGGAACTCTGCAATTATTCCATTTATTTACTCGATATTTGTCGTTTCCCCTCCTTTCTCTATTGATACGATCAACACTTTTCTATTTTCATTAATTATCACGAAAAGTTCCATAGATCAAAAATCTTTTGATTCTTTGCAATTCTTATCTATTGCACTCTTTCCAACTTTCAGACTCTCGCTTGAAATCGCGCAAATATTCTGCTGTTTTCAATTGAAAATCAGGAGGAACAAAGAAAAGAAAAGATGGGAAGGAGGAAATGCTCACGAGAATTTATGGCGAGAGAAAACTTTTGGATCGATGATTTATTGGTAAGAGAAAAATAAATGTCAAATCAAATAGTTGTTCAGTCAATGTTCACCCTTCAATATCTATTCACTTTGTCAATGTTTTCTATCAATAAAAGAGATGATATTGAGAGTCGTTTGTTCATGTGACTTCTTCTCAATTTCTTCATTGAAAGAGCGTAGTTTGGAGGTTATCGAAAGGAGAGAAATTGATGAAAGTGCGAAGAGAAAGAGAAAGAGAATAGGAAGGGAGAAGAATGGAATGTCAAAAGCACAGTAGGGATAAAATGAGAGCGTATTGAATAACAAGTTGATCGAATAGAATGAATTATGACGAGATAAGAAAAGGAAATCGACCTCATCGCAACTCCGAATAATTTATCTTGTGCTATTCGACATTCAGTGCATCCAACACGAAGAATATCACGAACTCGACATTTATTCTAAATTGATCTTTGATCTCTTCCATTCTATCATAATGAACTTACATTGACTGCAATGGTGAGTACATTCCTGCCTAGAGTATTGAGAGAAACGGATGGTTGTCCTCTATAATCAATTGATTATCACTCTCATTCCTCTACAATCTCTAGAGTGAATCAATGAGAATACCTTGGAATTGAATGAGGAGAAGGATAGAGGATGGCACATTCCTCTCGTGTAGAGGAAACACCAATCATAGAAAGACGAAATACTGTAATGAATTGATGAGGAAATTAGAGAGAAGAAGCGATAGAAAAATGGAAGAAGAAGAGAAGATCAGTGATCGAAACAGAAGGAATATCTTGCAGATGAAGTGAGGGAGAGGGAGAGGGAGAGGGATAATGCGTCACGGAGAGGGGGATTTCTCTCTTATTACCCACTTAATACACTGAACTGTGACTACATACTCAATGGAGGAATGGAATAAGGAACAGAGTGATCCGTGGAATTGCAACTTCTCTAAATGACCAGTGAAGAAAAGGGAAGGAAGTAAGTGAGAAGGAATGTGAAGATAGAAGAAAGCGATAGAGAAGAACTGGTAGAGATAAAAAGATTGTAGAGAAAGATAAGAAGGAATAAAAGCTGAGAAGAAGAAGAAGATTAACCTCTGGAAGATGGCATTAGATGAGAGAACTGATGATGGAATGAATGAATGATTAGAAGAATGAAGAGAGAGAGAGAATGAATCAGAGGAACGAAGAGAAACTGTGGAATGAATGAAGACGTCATTGATGAATGATGAAGAGTCGGAGAATGAACGGAAGGAGGGAGGGAAGAGGAGAGGAGGAAGGGGAGGGATACAGGGAGGATCAGTATTGAATGAGATTGAGAAACAACTGGTTCTCAATAGTTTTGATCCTTTCGAGCGTGTCATTTCTCCTTTTCTGAGATAAATGAAGACAGAGATAGAGGGAGGAGAGAATAGAGAAAGAGAGAGAGAAGGAGAGAATAGAAAAGTTGAAGAGAGATGAGAGAGAAAAGGGAACGGATCCGATATATCATTTAAGAGAGAGAACAAATTGTGAATGAGATCAACTGAGTAATACAGAAACGAAATTGAGAATTGAATGAATAATCATAATTATCGACAGATAGCGGAATATTGATTATGATTATGAATCATTGTGAAAATGCGTTGGATATAAGAGGATCGTGAGAGAGATTAGAAATGATCTCTACTCTAATCGGGTTGAATAATCAGAAATGAGAGAAGAGAAGAAAGAAAGAAAAAAGATCACGAAGATATAAATGAAAACATACGAAATTGAATGATTGGTTGACGGCAATGCAAAAAGAGACGAAATGAGTGTAATTAGAAAGTGAGAGATGAAGAGAGAAAAGAGAAGTGAAGAATGAAGAATGGTATTGTAATTTAATGTATGATGAAGGAGATATTCAATAAAGATTAACCCTCGAGACATAACAAATCAAGAAAATAATGGAGGAAGAGAGAGATTGGAGTATCTTTTTCATTTGAAGATCTAATCAAACATTCGAACATCTTCAGATCAAGTTATTTCGATTATATTTGTTCCTTCCCAAGATTCCATGAACATTTATAATTTGAACTTGAAAATGAGAAATAGATTGATAGCTGAATGCTAAGAATGATTCATGTGATCGGAATTTGAACGGAAGTAAGGGAATAATTGAAAGAGAGAGGGGTAGAATGAAGAGAGAAGGATTGAATGGTAGGATGAAGAGAAGGAACTAGTGTGATAGAAGGGATAAGGGATACAATGGAGAAAGAGAAAGCATTGAGCCATACCGAAGGTACAGCTGAGAAGAGAGAGAAGAGAGGAGGAGAGAGAGAGGAAAGGAAGAGAGGGAGGGAACTCAACCATTGGAATGTGAGGTATCGTGATAAGAGACACAATGGGAAGAGACGATAGAATGAATCGATTAAAGTAAATGATGATAGGGAAGGTTAATGATATAGAAGGGTTGAATAAATGAAGAAATTAGATCGATTTAATAGACGGAATATCTTAAGAGGAATGAATGATGTAGTGAGAGTTATAGGGGAAAGGAATTAAGAGACGGAAAGAGAGGGAGAGGAAGAAAGGAAGAGATAAGATATAATTTGAGTAGATCTAAGAGGTCAATTGATAGAGAGACTGAGATGGTCACTGCAAACAACGGAAGAGAAAGAAGAAGAAGGGAGGGGAGGGAGGGAGGGGAGGGGAGAGTGAAGTCGGAAGATGCATCTCTAATCACTCAAAAATGCACGGAAGAATGAGTACAGTGCTCTTTCGGATTCTTCTTCATAGAGAGATCATCTAATCAGTCTTTTCTCAATCCTTTCAGTGGTCAGTAAATAAAAGTGACAAGTTATTTCTGTCCATTGCCGTAGTTTTAAACCGAGTGATAAAAAGTACACTATGTGAATAGAGAGAAAGAATGAATTGAATGAGGATCTCGAGAATGAGAAAAAGAAGAGATTGATTAAGATCTAGAGAAGAATGAGGAAGGAAAATTTATGAGAGATACATTGTTGAATTAGGAAAATGAAACTTCCGGTGGATGGAAGAAAATGAGAATAGACCATTGAATAACAGAGGATATTGAGTGGATATTGTAGGAAGGGAATAAACAAGGGGAAGGATTACTCTGAGAGATGATGAACTCTATTCTATTATTGATGCTAGGAGGGAAGAGAGGGGAGGAGGGGGGGGGGGAGAGAAGGGAGAAGGGTGCATTCCATCAGATGGAGATAAGAAAGGAACGAAGTTCAATCGAGAGAACTACTGGGAAAGGAAAGAAGAGATGGTATGGAGATAGAGAAAGAAGAATAGAGAGAAAGTCGAGAATGTAAGGAATGTCTATAGAAGAGAGAGGGGGAGGGAAGAAAGGAAGGAAAGAGTCAATGGAAGGGTTATCTATCCATTTTTCACACTTTTTCATCCCATTACCATTCATTGCTCAATAGCATGTGAACGGAAGAAATAGTACGACAACTACATTAATTATCAATACATTTCTTGTTCTAAATATAAATGCGTAACTATAATACAGAGATCTATCAACTTTATATGTACAAAACAAGTGTAATAACAATACATGGAAATTCTATCTAAGACAATGAATATTTTTTTAAATCTTTTTTTTTACTTCGCTGCATCAGTTACTCTTTTTGGGGTGGAAGGATCAAATAGAAGGGCTATCAATTTAGATAAATCAACCTCTGCATATCCAATATAAACTAGTTTCTCATCAGATAGAGTAATATTAAGTCTTCTCGATAGATAATCTCCATAGATAGATATTCTTCCTATTCCGAATCCTTCCCTTTCGATTACTGTAGCTGATGATTCAGATAGAAATAGTTCAGGAGCAGAAAGAAGACGAGAAGAAATAGAATTGAGACCAATCGATCCCTCAAATACAGTAATCATTCATTGGCAATTATTGTCGAAATATCCATGTATATGGGAAGAGACATTGTCATTGATGGATAGATTCATCTAATGGATCAATCTCCCTCTTCCATCCTTATTCCCTTTCCCCTTCTTCCTCAATCAATCCATTCGCTACTTTCACTCAATCCATTCCTCACCATTTATAATGAGTGCGAGAGGACAAAAGATTGTTGTGAATAAATCAATGAGTTATAGAATCCGTCCCTTGCATTCCTTCACTTTCTAACAGTGAAATGGAACTACCAAAATATGAATAGCCATTGACTTCTCTATTGTTCCAACTTGAGTTTTTATCTTAGTGTGCTCTTGACATCGTCATTCACTAATGAGTACTACTTCCTTCTCTCTCCCATCTCCCCTCCCCCCTCTCCCTCTCTCTATCACGAGTTTCCATCCAAGTCTCGTTTGTAGGGAGAGAATAGAGAATAGTAAAGAGAGAAGGGAGAGGAATGAGTGATGGAATTGAACTGAGATTGGCCAATCCACTCCATTCTATCCCAATCAGACCACCCCCTCCCCCTCCTTCCTCTCTTGCCATAACCTTATCTCTTCCTCCTCTCTCTCCACCTAGTTATCGTATGGTCTATTCATCATTCAGATCATATTTCTCCTTTCCAACCTTCGCCCATATTTCCTTTATCAGTTAAAAGAAAGCAAGTGATAGAAGATAGAAAGAGAGAGAGGAGACTATCCCCGACCTTGGCAGGGATTGAGAAGAGAGAGAGAGAGAGAGAGAGAGAGAGAGAGAGAGAGAGAGAGAGAGAGAGAGAGAGAGAGAGAGAGAGAGAGAGAGAGAGAGAGAGAGAGAGAGAGAGAGAGAGAGAGAGAGAGAGAGAGAGAGAGAGAGAGAGAGAGAGAGAGAGAGAGAGAGAGAGAGAGAGAGAGAGAGAGAGAGAGAGAGAGAGAGAGAGAGAGAGAGAGAGAGAGAGAGAGAGAGAGAGAGAGAGAGAGAGAGAGAGAGAGAGAGAGAGAGAGAGAGAGAGAGAGAGAGGGAGAGGGAGAGGGAAATCGAGGGAGAAAACTTCTTTGATGAGGCAAAAGAATGCGCGTCTCCCCCCCCCCCCCCCCCCCCCCCCCTCTCTCTCTCTCTCTGTCGGGTGCATGATTGTATGTGGAATGGTGTTGACTTCTCTTCGATACACGTGAGATATCTCGAATGATTGAGATACGAAAAGAACGAAGGGAAAAGAGAAGAAAGAGAGAGATATGGGAATGAGTTAGTGACGAGAGTATTCATTCTATTAGATAGACTTCCCATTTAGACATTACACCGGAAGAGACGAACATATTCTCTCTCTATATATCTATGCTAATCGAATAGGAAGGAAGATGAGAAGAATGATTGTGATGACTGTTTGGTCAATTAGAGATTCCCCCGTCTCTCTCTAGTACTCCCAGTCCTGATATCTCTCCATTTCTGAATAGTATCCAATGATATTGTGATATCTTCTCCTCAATAGATAGATCATCGATAGTGAAAGGCCTTCGTCTATCACATTCTTTCTCCTATTTCAAATGGAAATAATGCCGAGGTGGAAAGGGCGAATTAGATAGAAAGAGAGATGGATATGAAAAGAGACAAAGAAGAGATGATTAGAAAGACAATTGTCGACATCTCTCATATTATCCACTTCATCAACACTAATAACCATAGTGATCATGACTATTTCAGAGACATCATAATCATTCTGAAGTGGCCTCACCGTAAGATATTCTGATAGATGAGTTAGAGTTTCTTCTCTCCATTTCATCATTTCTTCTTCATTTCTACACAATGAAATCATACAATATTTCTCCCTTTGTCGTCCATTAATCAATCGAGATGCACAACTGGAATATTATTGTATCTATTTATTGAATTATGCTTTCCCGTCTGAAGTCTTTCTTCAATAACGAGTGGACAAACTTGTAATAAGCAGCTCCAGTAGATTGCATGAGAATAGGCCATGTTTGATTGAGTGAAAAACGAGCTCGAATGAAGGGAGAAAGAAGGGATGAAGGAGAGTGGCCTACCTGAGCAAGTGATTACTTCAATCTATTTATTTCATATTATAGTCTATATCATATTTCTCATATACCAACATAATTGTGACAGAGGGAACAAACCAAGAAAGTTTTCGTTTCGAAGGGAGTTCCATCCGAGAAAGAGAGATAGAGAGATTCATATTCGTTCATCGCCTTAATTCCTTTATTATACATCTGAAACGAAGGCTGACGTCGGTCGACTAAAAGAATAGAATAGGAAACGAGAAGACTGACCTCCAATATTGCAGCTCTCACGAAATATGATGGCGATACAGTGTGAGCATGAGAGAATATTGATAGAAGATCCTCCCTGAAGTGATTATCACATACATAGAGGAGAGATTCTCATTTGATTGAATATTCTTAATAATCCGAATATCATTTGTTCGTATAAGCTCACCGTAATTTCTTGAGTGCAACAACGGGAGTTTCATTCATCGACAGACTTTGTTTCACAATTCGAAGTTTTCCCAATGATTTGAGTACCTCCTCGCCTTCGGGAATCTTTGACTAAAAATTAATGATTGGGTGCTTATTCGATATGACCACCAGTAAGATAAATAAAAATAAACCTCTTTAGACTCCACACCAACGTATCCTAATCTATTAGGAAGTGAGAGAACATCGAGAAACGATGAAACCCCCTCTCGAACATTCTTCTTCATTGATTTCTAAATAGCATATTGATATTTTGTGCTTTTATTATCCCTTTGATTTGTGAGTGCTCTAAACAGACATCGCCTTCTTTCATCTTCTCGAATGAAGTGAACCATTCAAGATATCGACTTCTCAATTCATTCACATCAGTAGATGGAAGACGGCGAGAGGAAAGATTTCTTTCCACAGAAGGAATATCGTCCAGAATTGACCTGTGAATATACTCATTGTACGCAAGCGAATGTTACAACACTTGTCAGTTCTTACGTAGATGAATGAGTGTATATTACCTCCAATCGGGACATGGATCGACAACATGAACTGCATTTCCCCCTACGAATCGAGAGGCTAAATTGGCCATTCGTCGACCTGCCATCTTTAAACAAAAGAGAACATGATTCCATATATCGTCGCATCTTACCATCAATATTGAACCAAGTAATTGCTCAGAATCATACTGTTAGCATCGCACCAATTTTCTCGATTAACTATTTATTGCTTTAAAGACTTAAACACTACTGTACATAACCTTGTAGGGTAGAAAGCACGTATGAATTATAGATAACCTAAATACATCACAACGCATTGATTTATAAGAGAATCGTAGTGAATATGAAAACAACACGAGAAAGGATCAGGTAGATAAACGGCGGTATCATAACGATTGACTAGAAAAAACAGAATGTGAACAAAATATTGATATGGGTAAGTCAAATAAATGCGAGGTTATTGGAAATAAGGAGGTTTGACAACCTCGATACCGAATTCTGCCAGAACGGGGTCGATAACCTCATGAGTAAGAGAGAACTTTGTCTCTTTTGTCGCCTTCTTTACTTGACCGATTCCCTTCATACGAGCCTGAATATCTCATTCAGTTTGTGATAGGGCGAAGGTCAAACCTGTTGCATTGCATCTAAGACGATGTCGGAAAGAAATTTCTGAGTTGCAAGTGACACCAATCTGAAAAGGGTCGTTAAAAGTAAGATTGTTGCTCTAATTGATTAAGAATATCTTCCACCTAAAAAAATTCCCGAGTAAGTCACAATTGAATAATTTAAAAAGAAATGAATATGATACCTGACAATTCTGGGATCACTACCCTGGACTCCAGCCTTTGATAGATAGTGCATAGTGACTGCATCGGGAATAGTAGGAGTGTATGTCTCAAGTGCTACTAAGAAATCCTTCATATTCTGACCAGGAGGAGGCTGAAAATAATATCATCAAATCTGCTGACAAAATCATACGTGGGAGTCCATCTGAGCACCAACAAATTACAGGCGAATGCCGACCAAAAACACAGTTTCAAGGTAGGGACGTTCAAACCGGGAAATAAAAATTGAGAGCCGGGGAGAGGTATGTGCCGCTAGTGGTAAACGACGAAATGTGGCAATTCAAATAACAGTTGGAATTTTGTTTTTTCTTATTTAAATCGTAATTTATAAGATGTAGCTCTTCATTTTTAAATAAAATGACTACTGTACATAGTTGCGAATATTATATAAAAAATAGAAAAAAATTCACAAAGGCAAACACGAGTAATTTGAGCATCGAATTTTCGCTCGTGTTATTTTTATTGTACAGCGGGCGAGTTTCGAGGTGTAGCATTTCCTTTCTACTTTTTAACTTTTTTATTTAGTTCAAATAATGTCTCAACATAAAATTAGGCAAATCGACAATGGCAAACCTACTCAAAAACAGCGCCAAACATTCAGTGAAAACAAACCTCCAATCCATTTGTTAGTGAATTATGACTTGTTTCCTCGACATTGCACGCATCAAATATGATAACTAGACACTGTGAAAGCCTTTAAGGTAGATTTCTTATCAATCAGCTACACATTGATTAATTGAGGTGCCGCTACAGTATGCCAAAATTATATAAGTTCCATATACGTTCGATACGAGGAGAAAAATACTTATATACTTGTCAATTATTGGTCAAGTAAAATTGCTCCATCTAATAGAGCCAAAAATAAAAGAAGGAAAAGTATTTGAAAATATTCGCATCTGACATGTGAAAATAAAGTGACCAAATGAACCATGCACTCGCTGGCACCACACCACGAGGGGCGGGGCTAAGAATGGGTGCCCGTATCTCTCTTAACTATAATTGTTTTAAAATTTTGGATGCGCTATCGTGATTCTGCATGTCCGATAGCCTCATAACCGGGAAATGGGAATTTTAAATAGAGTTTGAAATTTTACGTGAACGTCCCTAGTTTCAAGGAGTCGCACTAGGGACATTCAATCCGTAAAATAAAAATCGAGAGCCGGGTAAAGGTTTGTGCCTTAGTAGTAAACGTCGAATTGTGGGAATTCAAATTTGCGTGGAAAAATTTGTTCTTTTAGATTAATAAAATATTAGAAGGTGCAGCTCTTCAATTTTACTGCTTCTATAAAGAGGCCATCGAAAAAGAGGATAAACCACAGTAAAAAAAATTAAAAATATTCATATCACCGGAAATATATAATCAGGTTTTTCGAAAATCAGTCAATTTTTGAAATAAATCGTAGAGCAGGTAATTTAGAAAGTGCAGAGGTTCAATAAGAAGTCCAGTTTGGTTCATGACACTTTGTTCCTTATCAGCACTGATGGGATAAGTCCCGCTAGCTGGTCGGGGGCTTCGCAATTTTCGAACATTTTCAGTGAGGGGGCTTCGCGAAAAACGTTTCGGACAACAAGGGGGGTTCCGCAAATTTTCTAAAATTTCTTCTTGGGGGGCTCCGCACTCAGATAATCAAGGGGGGATATAGCCCAGCAGTCCTTATCAGAGCAAGGCTTCAAGAGAAAATTAGATAAAATCAAATCATCGGAACTTCAAAAATCGATTGGTGGAGCCATTAACGAGTCAATGTCAAATAATTGTAATTATTTTCTTTATTTATATTCAAAGAGTCAGACAGTGTGTGTTAACAACCACAGAGTTATGCAATGATATAGTACTTAAGTAGTATACTTTGAGTGGAAGTTCAGTGAAACTTTCACAGTTACCGTATACCTTAAACTTATTGTGAAGCTTATTGTGAAGTCATGTATTCAAAAACAACATTTCTTTGATCAATTATTGATATTCCAAAAAATGCTCTACAAAATAGAGTTCAAAAACTAGAATTAAAATTAATTTGAAAATTACAAAAAGTGACAGGCCGAACAATCTGACTCAGCTATCCGTACACTAGATGGCACTACCCCACGGTGAGAGGGGCTTAGAAGGGGTGCTTTGTTCTCGCTTAAAGTAAAATGTTTTAAAATTCTGGAATCGTGATTCTGCATGGCCGAGACCCCCACATCAGAAAAATAGGAATTTTAAATACAGTTTGAATTTTTACTTGAATGTGCCCGAGTCGGACACCTTGTTCCAAAAGTTAGATGTGAATTGCAATAATTGCAATAATCCGTTACTTGGTATTCTGTTTCTTTCTTTCCTAAGTCATTTTGAGATAAAAAAATTCCCTTCCCACTCAGTAGCCTTACCAGTGGGTCCCACCTAGCGTTGTCTTACGACGTAAAACCGCTTGACCTGGATACACCTTTACCTTTTAACTTTCAGTAGCGAAAAGCATTTACTTTTGTTCAGTCAAGTCAATTGACCAATACAATTCTTGAAATCTACAAAAGTTCGTTAACAAACTAAGGAGGGAAGATATCATGCAAAATTTCTAAAATGCACCTAGAAAATTCAAGACCCCATCTCCCGACAGGAGCCCTTGGAAGGCGATGCGTCTGAAGGACGCTAGTAGATCATATATTATACTCCAAGTTATGGCCATAAAAGCAGTTCCATGCTGGAAAAGTACAGGGAATGCCGTCAGATGGTGCCCACGTATGAGGAAAAGCAAAAAGTGACGAATCGAGAAATGAATGAACTAACGGCAACAACTGAATTGATGAGTGTTTGTTGAGCACTGTTGAGAGGTCGAGAGATTGAACGAGTTATGTTGCTAACCTACAATAATTTATTGATTAAAACTCAGCACCTTTCGACGAGTGAATTAGCAAATGAAAGATATTAAATTGAATAGCACATTAGTTAAATTTAAAAAAAGATCCGAAAAACCTCGGGGTCAACAACTCGAATCCGGTTTTTTTTTCATTATTACTTGTCACCTTTTAACAATGGTATTTGATCACTACTTCATCTCATAAGTAGGGAAAGGAAGATACTAGAAATTGTTTGAAAATGACGTGAATACTTACTGAAGGTTCAGAAGGAAGTTCCATTGGCGACTGTGATTTGGGAGGATGCTGAAGGTCCGATCTCTGCAAAACGACCATAATCACATTACAAGCTATTTGTCAAGTTTAATAATATAATAAACGAAATAAATACAACTAAAACAGTACTAGTCAAAGACTTACTCCGGCGATCATTCCCTGCTGCATTTGATTCGGTTGATTTCCAAGTGGAGCATTCATCCAGTTACTATTTCCACCACCGTCCATTCTGCTATGAGATACATTTAAAATACGACAACCTAATAAAAATCCACTAGGAAATTCTGAGTGGAATTCCGCTCGCGTTCTACTAACAACAAGCTGGAATACTTTCCGGAAACCTTTCCATTTAGAATTGAAAATCCGGGAATTCTTAATCGAGAGCCGGCAAATGGCAAATTGAAACGTCGTCAAAACACCCGGGAATTCAAATGTAGATCAGCGATCTCTTTCAGTTGATCTCTTGAACTGTTCCGTATCGATCGATAGATCAGAGGCCTCTATGGAGGCATTTCTTGATCTACCCTCTCGCGCCGAACCTTCCAGAGCGCATTTTCGAAAATCCTTCTCTTTTTTTGCACGTTTATCGTCGATGACGCCTTCTGTTTCCTTTTTGTTTGTGTTTGGCGCTTATTTCATCATGATAAAAACGATACGTAGCTTCTACCGCATTAATACTTGCTTTAGTCACTGCGGCAACGGCTTCTTAGCGTCAATGCGAGGCAATCCCAGTCCCAATATATTTTCGAAACGCATTTTCTCCCCTTTAGTTAAAAAGCAGGCATGACAATGCGTTTTGTTGGGCATTCGCGATCTATGTTTCTCCGTGTGAAGCTTATTTTTCCCTTCCTTCGTACCGTTCCTTCCATGTTTTTTGTGCTGATTACGGGTTCAACCTCGCAACGTATATTTTACAGTCATCCCAAGTGAATCGAGCCCGTCTACCCAAACCACAAGCGGAATGAAGATAGATGATTCGACCAGCAGCTGCCTCCACTCCCACTCCTCCTTCCTCTTTATAAGATAAGTTTCCTTCTATCCCCACCCCCAACCCGTGAGAGTGCTGACTGGGACGTAAGTAACGGGGCTGGAGACGGTAGAGAGGCCTAGGCACTTCGCCTCTTAGGCATCGCGTGTACTCACGCCCTCCGGGTAGTAGGGAGCTATGTCTGCCTCGATGATCCATTCCGAGGATTTCCCGAAACCGGAGGTTAGGGAGGATAACCAGGAAGTGGTGTTCCGGACATAGGGTAGCTGTCCGATGTGACCCGAAAACCATAAAAATGGTTCGCACGCTAGAAAGCGGAAACTTCGGAGGTCAGAATAGATGCTGACCTCTGTCGCGACTTTGATCAAGCCTTTGCGCGATCGGTGGCAGGGTAGCCTCACTCAGTCATCCGATCGTGTGCCTTTCCTTGGCTCCACATTAGGCGAGAGAGCACGTAGATTCTTCCGTAGGAACAAAGATCCTGGCGCTGCGCGATCGTGTCAGTTAGGGGGCGTTCTGTCGGGTGGTACGGTCCCTCAAGAGGAATGTCATTCGCGAGGGCCTTGAGTGCCTGGACGCGTGGCAGCTGGCGTGAGGATAGACACGACAGTGAGGTCGTATTGTGTGGCTTAAGGGCCTTTGACTGGCACGATGGCGATGGTTTCAACTGGAATCAGGCAAAGGGCTAGTTGACGGAAGAAGTGCTACTAGATGAGAGTGCATTAGGGATATGCGGTGCCGGATAGGCCCACTAACGGGGATGGTAAGTTGTAGTTGACTGTGAGAGTGCATCCAAACTCTCACAGTCAACTACAACTACCTGAAGTATTCTGATGAAACAGATGTTGCTTTGACCGATTACAGTGAAGCAGCAACACACTGATGGGACCAGTCGAGCGAGTGGAAGTGACGACGACGATAAGAAGAGGAAGAAGACGAGTGAGAAAGTGGAAGGTCGTGTTGATACACGAAGATAACGTCATCAATCAATTCGTTTCAGATTCCGCTCTCTTCGTGCCGAGACCACAACGACATGGGAAGCGAGGGAACGAGAGTGGAAATAAATGGAGGAGGACTGGCAGTATGAGGTCTGATTGGACAATGAAACACGAATGATCAATCAATTATTATTGTAGGATCTGCGACCACTCGGCCGCCTCCTGAAGAGAAGTGAATAATATATGAGGATCGACGATCGGCGGTTGGTTGATGAAGAACAAATAGCTCAACACTGGACGACCTACGTTATCTAACTATGACCTTTCTTTGCTGCAGGCTCGCCCGTCTCTCTCTCTCTCTCTCTCTCTCTCTCTCTCTCTCTCTCTCTCTCTCTTCCATCTCTCAAAGGAGATGCTGGCCAGACATCCACTGCAATCCCGTTGGACTCTGTGGTATTTGGATGCCGATCGCAATAAGGAATGGGGAGATTGCCTCAAGGTTAGATCACCTTGATCCCCAGGCATAATGAACCTTGTTCAGTGCGTATCTCTCTTCGTTACGGTTGACTACTTGTGCTCCCTCGGTCGGCGTGTACGGTAATTGTGAGTACTCACTGTGTAGGAAATATCGAAGACTGAATTCACTGCAGGCGTAACTCGTTCGCCCGTCACCTTCCATCTCTCACAAGAGATGCTGGTCAGACATCCACTACAGTCCCGTTGGACTCTGGTATTTGGAGGCCGATCGCAATAAGGAATGGGAAGATTGCCTCAAGGTTGGTTCATATTCGTTCACTAGTGTAATGCAATTTGTTCAGTGCGTATCTCTCTTCGATACCTTTGTCGACTCGTGGTCCCAATACAACGGCATGGCAGTGGGACAAGCATGGGTAGCGACTACTACATGATTGATCATCGAGTATGGTCTTGGTGAGTGGAAAGATGGAAGAATGGTCAAACTGATAATTCATTCAGGTAGCATGCCCTCCATTCTCTTCGTGTTCAATTAAGGAAGGATTCATCCATTCGACCTTTTTCGACTGTCAAGCCGAGGGTTGCGATGATAAGGTACGGTGACTGAGAAAATTCTGTTTTCTCATTTAAATATGTTTTTGAATGTAATTTAATATATTAACCATTATAACCATTTTTTTTCCAAGTCGGACCTGCTTAAAATATACATGCCGACTTTGATGAACTTTGATGAACGCCAAATTTTCATTCCAAAATAAAGTAGATAGGTATTTGATGTCGCACGTGCGTAAATGCGCCACCATGTACCCTTATACATGCACATATATGTCGCCCGGCCACTACTTCACAAGGGTTCAATTTGGTTTTGTTTTGCAAAAAAAAAGAGGAGAAAAAGAGATATTCGATGGTATTTTAAAAAAGTCAATTATTCGGAAACTCGGAAAAATAGCGTATCGTTCCATGACCGTTGCTACCTATCGCTCCCAAAAGTCCAGGATACATCATACTTTTGGGCGTTTATTGATATCTCATCGAAAAAAGTGCTTACACATTTTGACTTTACCTGAAACGTGAGACACAGACCCATCATAGGATCGATCGTATAATGGTTGCGCTCTTTCATCTCACACAGCTCCTTTTATGTTTCAATCTGCTCATAAGCAGATAGGAACACAGGAACGAATTCGAAATAAGTACGCGCGCAATAAAATTATTTGTGAATGACGCACATTTCGGAGGGGCGCTTCATTTGCCGAGAATAATATAGGTAACCGAATTCCGAGTAATAAAACAAAAACCCAATAAAACTAACATTGGAAACACGAAAATCACTTCTAGCTTCATGGCTCACTCGATTTTTGACCCATTGATGGTGATAAGATGTTTCGGAAAAATAACTTTAGAAATCAACGATTCAGAAAAACCCAAATTAGAAAAATAAAATGAGAAATTACATCTGAGAAATCCATTTTCAGAAAGCGACATTTCAGAGATTTTTTTTCAGAAATTACATTTTTCAGAAAGTGACGTTTCTGAATTTTTTTTTTTGAAAAAATGTTGATAATATGTCGTCTTTGTTAATTATTGTTAATTCGTAAATTGTAAAAAAAATTTTTGAAACGTCACTTTCTGAATCTGAAATGTCTGAAACGTAGGGACCGCAGCGTGTCGTTTCAAAACATTATTGTGAATATTTCTTTGTTTCTAATCGATGGGTCTATAGCCTCCTTTCATTCTATTAAAGGGGGAGGGGCACGAATCGAAATTGGTGGGTCCCACCACGACGTGCCTGCACCCCGCTGTAACTACAGTAATCAGCACAGCCGTTGACTCTGTCCTCTCCCTTAACTAGGCCGTCTAGACTCATCTAATATAACGGCACTTAGCCTAGTGGTTGTACTTTTGCCTCGCTATCCGGCACCCGCTGGTTCGACTCCCGCAGTGTGCAAACCTCACTATTGCTGCTATTTTCGACTGCCAATCTAGTGAAATCAATACAAGAATACAGTACCCCAAATCGTGCCTGCACAATCAATGAAACTTCAAAAATCCGTAGTGAGGTTCAGAGGCGTTTCTAGAACTTCGGGTAAAGTGATCTGTGATCGGGTATAGCGTCCCTATTACCCCACAGGCTCAGCTTATGTGAGAAAATATTCGTGCCCCTCCCCCTTTAAATACAAATATAGGAAGAAAGAAGTTTTTTCCTTCGGTTTTATTTACCCAAAACAATACGATCGCTATTTCCTTCTTCTTGTACTTAATGTACTTAAGTTCCCTTTCGCTTGTCTAAAGACATCATCGATTTTCTGAGAACCTTGTCATTCACTTCTTTATAATTCCTCTTCTTTTTGCATTTGATTGACTAGTCAACCTCGGCACAATTAAATTCATTCTTCTTAGTTATACATAGTTGCTTCATAGGTATCGTACATTGCTCCCATTACCGAACAAACGGCCTTTTCTACCTTTTTGGCCTTTTTTCCCTTTAAGCGAATTCACGCTTAATATTCTTGTTTTTTGTTTCATATTTTTTATCCACCCCCATAACTGGACGAATACAAAAATTGGCCGGTGAAATATTATTTTTAATAGGTGAAAAATGAGAGCCGTTGCCTCTATTTTCAATTAAAATACGGCTCTACCGTAATCTCCACGTCATCACAAATTTTCCGTATATTTTCTGTATTACGGCTGTAATTTTTCACCCATTTAAAATAATATTTCATCGGCCAATTTTTGTATTCGTCCAGTTATGGGGGTCAGTTAGTCAGTTAGTTAGTCAGTTAGTTATGTGTAATCGTGATTCTGCACGCCCGAGAGCCCTACAACCAAAAAATAGGACATTTTAATGGAGTTTGAATTTTCACGTGAATGTCCCTAAACTCTAGCCAAGTAGAGCATTTCAAAGTTGATCGTGGAAATTTTAGTGGAGTTAGAGCACATCTTAGGTCAGACTTATGGTTTATTTATTAAAACTCGATTCTATCAGCTTATTTTTAAATATTGATAACTTTTCTGTAGTCACCATTTATTAAGGCTGCATGAACTATTGAATCTAAATGGTTATGATTTTTTTCTCTGTTTCTCCGATCACTGGTACACAATTTATCATAAACTCTTTATTATCGTTATCCCTTCATTTTTAAAAGAAATTTCTGGTTTTGGAAACGCCCTCAGAATTTATTTTGCATCAAATGCATATTGTATGCAGCTACAGTGTTTTATAGAACATAAATAGAGATGGTTAGGCTTTCATAGGTGCATTTGATTCACAGATTCAGTGCCTATAATGCTCCCATACATTACTTATCATTAATCAAATGTACATTCGAGAAACATATTTACAAACATGTCATGAAAGTGCCTCAAAATGTTACGCATATTTTTTTGTCTTTACTTTCGAGTTTAGAGATGATGATCAACGTCCATGAGAAATAATGTGAAATATAAAAATAAATTAATCAGCGAATAGCAAAATTTTAAGAAAATGAATACTAAAATTCAGAATGATAGTATTAACGTTTCGAAGCCGGGCGAATTTCGGCGGCTTCCGGCATAGCACAAAATTACAGTGAATAAGGAGCGTTTACAAACAAAAATTGGAGAGGAACCTTTTGGAACTAAAACATGCAGCACGAATGAAATTTGTAGAATATGTCATATTTTTAATACCTCTTACAAAATAGGGGAAGCATCTGTGCAAAAAACCGATGAGCCTCGTTTGCAGTTCGAGTGTTCTATTTTGATAAACAACCGAAAAAAAAATTAATAACTAATCAATTTAATGTAGAAAAAAATCGTTGAAAAGAGGGTACATTTGATGGAAATGAGTGGTGTGTTCAGTGTGGATACTGTAGGAGGTTTTTCGAAATATAAGAAAATGGGCGGATCCTGCGGTCCCTACTGAAACGTCGCATTCTGAAACACAAATTTCTGAAACGTCCGTTTGTGATATGAAATTTCTGAAACGTCCGTTTCTGAATTTTCATTTCTGAACCAGTCATTTCAATTTTTTTCTTCTCAAACTAGGGACCACCACGCGATTTGCAAATCACAATTTCATGACCAATGAAGTATCACAATTTGTTAATCACGTGTATAGAAGCATTTTTTGTGAGCAGACCACCCACCAAAAGTTAATAAGTTCTCGAGAAAATCGTGACATCATGAAAACATGTTTTTCAAAAACGGGAGACAAAAATCTTAAAAACCCGATAACTTCTATTTTATGAGAGCTCCGCGACTTTTGAAAGTTTCCTGTGATAGACGAGGGTCGCAAGCATATCATATTCGAAAATCAGCAAAAATCAATGGTCTCCCCCGAAAGTTATATAAGATCAAAGATCAATAAAATCCCTTATCTTTGACCATGTATAACTTTCGAGGGAGACCATTGATTTGGCTGATTTTCGGATATGTTATGCATATGATCCCTGTCTAACAATAGAAAATGTCAGAAGCTGTTTTTTTGCGACATTTTCAATGAAAAACTAAAGGCGGGAGACCATTGATTTGTCCAATTTTTTCAGCAAAGTTGCTCGAGAGGGTGAACTAAGCAACGGTGAAATCAGAACACGCGGCCCTTTCGTTTGCTTTGAGTTATTCAACGTTGCGCTCGAAGAAAACAGATGGTGGTCCCTATTCTGAAACATCTTATAACCCCATTGATGACAAGGCTACAATGTATCGCCATCTATATCTTTTTTTTTACTGTGAGTGTCCACATTGCCTATTGTCGAAAAAAATAGGGCCCTATTTTTTTCGACAATAGGCAGAGTTCTAAAAATAAATCTAAAGGTGAAACTAATCAAACGAGAATGTGACATTGACCACTTTTATTCCAGGTCTCATTCGTCTCTCTTCTCTTCCCTCTGAATGTGAGGCCCGTCGCCCTTCAAATGGGGATCTCCTTCCCTTCCGTACTTCCACTGTCTGAGAAGGTTCGTATGCAGAAAACCAGGCTGCGATATGATCAGTGATCAGAAAATGGTGAAATTACATGCGGACATTAACCTAATTGTGAGTCAAATTCGACCTAACCTAACTTTTTTTATACAAAACGATGATTTGACAACCCTATTTAGCTCCAAATCACGATTTGTCCCTTATATTTTTCGGATCTTTTTGTTGCCTAGTTTTTACTGACAAGGAGATTGCAATGATTATGAGCCTGTTCGCCTTAGAGTCGGACCCGCATGGTTAGTTAATTATTTTTAAAAAATTTCAAAAAAATTCGTTGTTCAAATTACATTTTTGGAATCCTCTTATCACGCCAATCCGATCTATGCCGGTTTCTAAGCCCACAAAAGATTCCACAAAATCTTTTTCGTCGTGCCTAGTCTTCCAACGAAGGTTTCTCGAGCAAAATCGATATGCCCATCGTCATTGGATTACGGGGTTCTCAAGAGTGTTAAAGTTTCATGAAATCCATCTTTTTTGACTGTGCCGGACTCCTCAGAATTTGTCTGATTCTTAGACGATCGGCCTCTTATACAGAAATGGCGTCAAAATCATCTACTTATGCAAAGTTAATAAATAAGTGGCTTCTCTTCAGCCCGTCGACTTCCTTCACTTCGATGGCAGTCGCAATCTTTCCCTCGTGATATATGTGACCGTATCCCTCCCTCGTCGCTGCTGGAGTCCAAGAGGGGGATTGCTGTGTGGTGGTGGTGGTGCAGATGTTCAAGGAGCTATTGTTATTGTTGTTGTTGGTGTTTGTCGTTTCATTTATTTAAACTTGCCCCCGGACTGAACTGCAATGTCAGTGCTGGTCCGATGGGAACCATGCTTGTTGTGTATATGCTTGTAACCAGTGCAGATTGTGAATACCTTCATTGGCAGCCCCTCAGAAGAGTTGTCCACTGGAATACGCAAGCTATGATATTTGATTGAAATGTGATGAACTTACTGGGTAACTTCACTAGCAAAGATTGCTGTGAGGATGATTGAAAGAGAGGAAATAAGAATTAAGATGAATTTCATCTGAAAAAAAGAAGAAGTATAGACTGTATAAGGAAGGAAGCGGAAATTGGCCGATTTGAAAGGGAAGAGAGGGAATAAAGGTCTGAGATGAAGTAGGATGCATTAAAGAGAGATGGAAATAAAAGAGAATGAGTGGCAACTAAAATGGGATGGGCTTATTTATCCTTCTTCTGTCGTTTCGTATCCCACATTCATTCGTTTATTCCTATTCCTTCACACTAAAGATCGTACATCATCATCATCATCATCATCATTTTATCCAGGTCGAAAGAAAACAATAGGGGTCATACAAGAAAAAGAACAAAGAAACGAAAAGGGGATCAATAATCTTCTTAGTGTAGTCGTCTTATCGTAGTCACTTCTCTCCACGCTAAAGGGCGGGATCTGAATGTGCAGTACGCTGACTCCACGATTCAGTGTGTGCTGTTCGGTCAATCTTTTGGTTGCAAAATCTTGCCGTATACATTTCATCCAGGTCATCTTTGGCCTTCCCACTGGCCTCCTTCCGATTGGTTCATACGTTAGAACCCTTCTGCACGGATGATCACGGTCCCTCCTCTTTATATGACCATACCATCGTAATCTCTTCTCCCGTACTTTCTCCACAATCGGGGCAATACCGAGCATTGCTCTCACACGTTCATTCCGCAATCTATCTCTCATCCGCACACGGCAAATCCAACGGGCCATTTTCATCTCAGCCACACTCAATCGATCTTCCAATGCAACAGCCATTGCCCAGTTTTCACATCCGTATATCATGGCTGGACGAACTATCGATCTATATGCCTTTCCTTTCAAGCGCATTCTTACTCTTTTATCTTACAGTATTCCCGCGCACGCTTGAAACTTCGGCCATCCACATCTTATTCTACTATTCACGTCTCTTTCCGAACCACCGTATTCATCAATCAGAGATCAGAGATATCGAAACTGAGTTACTTGCTCAATCTCATCACCATTCACATCATTCATGGCTCCTTTTCCACCTTCAATCATTAAGAACTCAGTCTTTCGAGTGTTAAATGTGAGCCCTCCTGCCTGCAACTGCATTTGTATTTCATGCACTTTTCTCTCGAGTGTGGCTACATCTGTGTCTATGAGACAAATATCGTCAGCGTAAGCCAGGCACTTCGGTGCAGTCTCCATACAATCACCAAGGACCAAAGGACCAATACAAATTTAAGAATAGGACAATATATGTTTTTCCAATAGTTTCACTGTAATTTTCCTTTCTAAACTGTCAGATATTCGTGATGCAAACATGAAGTGCAGACGAAGTCTACAACTTATTTTGTCTAGGCTGAAAGTTAAAATGAATTCGTTTTATTCTTCTCATTAAACTGAATCCATTAACACCAAATGACTAAAATCCTTCAATAAATCTTTAAGATGCTTCAGAGATATTTCATTCCATTATCTACATCTAAAGTAGAGAGTGTTGAGTGTTGTGAAGAGTTCTCTCCTCTCAATTGTCATTCTCAGTCTTCTTCATTCAATGTCTCTCCAATTCATTCCAATGCATCTTTCATTATCTTCTATTAGTGTTCATATATTGTTCCTACATTAATCAACTGTGCCTCTTTTCTGAAGTCATTCTCTACATTGTTTTCAATCACTCTCCTTTTGTAATTATCGTATTATGAGCAAAATGAGAACTTTTCTGCTGGATTGTTACCGTAGTTACGCTATATAGTATTTGGCACTGTATCTAACGACTTGAATTATTGTAATATCGTCACTTCCGTACATCAAACTTCTTACGGATGTTTTATCCCCATCGTCAAACTTCGTCATCTCCTCTTCTTTTTTCCCATCTTCACCTCGTTTCTCAACCAATTTGCATGTCCATCAAATTGTTCCCTCCACTCTTTCGTCTCTTTCAAACACATGAAATCTCTTGATTTAGATGTATTTGTCTTCAATTCTCTTTATTACTCATTCTCACGATATCACAATCATTGTACATTGGAATGTCTTCTATCTAAATCACATTTGTATTATGGTGAGATTGGAAGTGAAGAGATAGATTGGTGATCCCTTCATCTATCTTTTCTTAACTACACTCTCGCATCACACCTTTCAGTTGACCACTTCCTTTCTCTTCTTTCCGATTCTTTATCCTTCCCCTTCTTCTCCTCTTCTCTATCTCCATTATTCTCAGTTTCACTTGTTTCCATCACTAATGAATGCATAGTCATGTGAAACTTCCACTAGAATTCCATCGAATTCCTCACTAAACTACTCCTTTTCTCTTCTATTTCTTCTTCAAAGGGCCGACCTCTCATAACACCCCCAACCTAATTCCGAAACTCCGAGTCTTCTTGTGCCCTGAAATAGTGCTATAAATTCAGTTATGCGCCTCGTTTGGAGGTCCCGTAACCCTTCTCTCAATATACTCTCTACATCACAACCTATATTCTATTCATCCAGTAGACCATACTAGGAATCGTGAAAGAAAGGTCTTTCGTTGTTCCTTAATTCTCCTTCCATTCTTACCTATTCTCAGAATAAACCATCCAATTGTCACGTAGGTACTCTATTATTCCAAATATTATGTTGGTTGAATCTTACCAAATTTTAAAACAATCTATTCTTCTCTTGCAAAAACTTCGGGCCGTTTGTCACATCAAATGTTGATGAAAAAGTTGAACTGTGTGTAGGGGCCACAAAGTGGATAGCCGATTTTATGCACTGGGATCAAATTAGTGTTCAAACAATCTCTCATGAACCCAACAACATCATGTTTTTTGCCGTTTGTCGATATCGTGTCTCTGAGCTGCGCTAGAGCCCGAGAAGTATGCGCGCAACGCACTGGGGAAGAGGAGGGAAAGGCGAGACGAGAGGGAAGGGGGCGGAGTCTCATTGCGTGTGTCTCTCTCCCTCCCCCCGCCCTCTCGCGCGCCTCTCCCCGCGTTCCAAGCACACCTTAGCGGGGCATGATAAAAATCTGAAAAAAATTCAAAAAATCCTAAAATATTCTAATTAGTCAATAAATTGCTGTAGAAATCCTAAAATATTCTAATTAGTCAATAAATTGCTGTAGGTTTGGGGTACATACTCAAGAATAGGTCAAATTGCTACTCTCGCGACCTTCTTTATCGATTTTGACCTACTCGCTGAAAAGTTTTTCGAGACCTACAAGATTTTTCTGAAAGGGGGTGCTAGTGGCTATCCAACGCGCTATCGGACGACCTATTTCGTTTAGAATGAACTTTGTGCTGCTCCGTCTCGTTTTTATTGGAGGAGCATGTCACACAAAAGTGGGCGGGGCTTGTGGCCCCTAACTGTATGGAAAGTAAGGACCGCCAACTGCCTTCTCTCTCTTTTCTCTCACTTTTCTCTCACTTTTCTCTCACTTTTCTCCGTGATTCTGATGAGAATCGTAGATAGTTCTTTCATTGTACACTTGTGTCGTTTTTCTCGTATTCATTCATTTTCAATTCATCTTCTTACTGTGATTATTATAAGAACGTTCCAACCTCTCCCTCTCCATGCATTCTTCATTATTATTCTTGCCAATTTTTCCAGTTGTTTTATGATCTACAATGGATCTCACTGCGCGTCTAGATATCATTTTTTATATGCTTTCCAATTTTTTGAGAGGGTAAATTGAAACATCATTATTTCCAGAATGAAAAACACCAAATAAAATGTGAGGCGATGCTTACTCAATTATCAGGTAGCTTAAAACTATTTTCATGATGACATTAATATTAAAAATATATGAGTGAATTTTGAAATTGTAGTCGTCATTCTTTTCAATTTCTTGTGTTCTTCATTGTCATCTCCAACTGTTTGGCCATCAATTCCTTCTGATCTTCTAATTAATCCTCCCACAGGAGACGTATTCGCACCTGCACCTGGTAACAATTATCTTTATTTTTATTTTTCACTGATTAAGAGACGGGAGATATGATTGCTCTATTCTGCAATCGACGAGTTTTTAGGTGATGAAGATTATTCGGAGACAACAATTACCCCATTGAAGGAAAAGAAGAGAGAAGATGATGAAGAATGCAGGTATTCACTTGGATAACACGCATTTCGGTTCAATCAATCCTTTTAAAAATGACATCATGTTTTGATTGCATTGCACTCATTATTTCGATATCTCTTTCCTTTTCCATTATTTTCTCTAAAAACTGATGTTTCTCTACCTTTCCGTAAACACGATAGTTCTAACCATGAACATCAGTAAATGTTTTCGTGTGTTTTCTAATGAGAACGATGGTCTGAATGAATGTAATTAAGGGGTTTCCTGAAAAGGAACGACCATTTTCTTGCGGAACTTTAGTGTTAGAATGGCTCAGCAATGCAAAGCTTCAATAATTTGACCTGGAAGACAAAAGAGATACAAATAGTAATAATTTCGATTGCAGTGATGGAGCACACGATAATATATCGGAATATATCAAAGAGATTCTCACATCTTCCTACAATAAGAACTCTGTTCCTTCCAAATTGTCAGTGATCCTCTGTTGCTTCTTTTCATCTTTCACGTTTTCTCACTTCCTCGAGTGTTCTCGCTTTGCAACCTTGCATTTGATAATATTTGGGGTTTTAAGTCCATTCTTCTTTGCAGGAATACCACATCGGTGATTATTGAATTTGGAATACAAAACATCGAATCCATTAACGAGATAACTTCAAGTTTCACTGTTGACGTATTATTCAGGTTAGAAATGATGGTGATTTATCCACAGATTAATTATGTTCCAGTCAAATTTGGACAGATAAACGACTGGCATTCGATCAATACGACTGTATAACGGTGAGGATATCGTTCTATTAATTTTCATTTATCATTGAATATTAGAATATCTCTCTTGACTATACTCTTGTGGAGAAGATATGGACTCCCAATGTATGCTTTGTCAACAGCAAAAAAACATCAGTGAGTCATTCACTTTTCTCGTTTATTCACATCTCATTTTTAGCTTCATTCGTCTCCAATTCCGAATATGTTCCTTATGATCTTTCCCAATGGAACTGTATGGGTAAGACTTCACTTTGATAATCGATCATTTTTCTCTCCTGAAGACTCATTCTCATTGATAGTCTTATACTAAAAAAGTTTTTAAACGGTCTGAAATTTGTACGGGATCTTCACTATAAAAGACATAAAAGACGTCGATTGGCCGAATTTAGTGCGATAAAATTGAATTTGTGTGGTAGTTCCGATGGACGGAAGAGAGAATAGAGGATGTTGACATGTGGGAAGATGAAGAATAGAACTGTCTACGGATTATTGAATTGTACCGTTCTAGATCAACTATCGATTACAAGTTGTCGGCCCTTGTGAACTCGCACTCGAACTTTTCCCCATGGATATTATGGTGGGATGAAATAGATGGAACTATTCTAATTAATTCAATTCAGTCATGTACTCTCGTAATTGAATCGTATGCATACAATTCAGCCAAAGTAGCACTGAGATGGAGAGAATGGAATCCAGTTTGATTCCTTATATTGAAGACTTATCTACTAACAATTTCAGGTGTTCTCTATAGCGCGCAATAAATTAGCTGATTTCACTCTGAATGCTCTTTTCTGGACGAATCAAACATTCGAATATGCAGCTGGAATGTGGGATCAAGTGAGATTGCACTCATATCTAATACTCCTCATTAAAATCCGTTTAGTTATCAGTGAAATTGACGTTCACTCGTTCATATGGTTTCTATATCCTCCAGATGTATGTTCCTACTTATGCTTCCGTCTTTCTCTCTTTCGTATCTTTCTGGATCGATATCAAAGTAAGCATGTAATGTCTGTTCTTCATAATATTCACTGTATGAATAGGCACTCCCAGCTCGAATCACTCTCGGTGTTTCTTCTCTCATGGCCCTTACCTTTCAAGTCCGTTTATCTTACGTTACGACTAATACAAAACTATTATTATTATTATTATTGAGTCATAATGATTACAGTACGGAAACGTAGCTAAATCGCTTCCGAAGGTTGGATACGTAAAATCGATTGATGTGTACATGGTCATGACCACAGGGTGAATTACATCTCGTTTACTCATTCATTCATTATCTATTCTAGATACATCTATCTGACAATGGTCGAAGTAGCCATTATTTGTTTCCTCGAGATGAGAAACAATCGAATTCGTAAGAAAGCAACTGTGGCTAAGAAGAAAGCGAAGAGAATGGAGAGATTTATTGATAAGAATACGAAGGAAAGAAAGAAAAACGGGGAGAAGAATGGATATGGAGCTATTTCACATGATGGAATTCCTCCTCTTATCGATCTAAGAGCAATACCGCAACAAGAATTCATCGTAAGTTAAATAGTGAATATATTTACGAATGTAATTTCATTCAGCATCTTCCAAATGGTTCTTCAATTCATTCTCCTCTTATCGAATCAAATGAAGATCAAGAGGAAGCTGAACCTGTGTGGACAAGTGAAAGAGTTGATTCGATCTGTCGGTGAGATCACTCATGTGTCTCGTTATCTCACATGGAATATTATAAATATATAACCCTCTCTTCCTACAGGAAATTGTTTCCATTTTCATTCGCTGCTTTGAATGCTCTCTACTGGATTTATTACATGACTCTCAGTCATCTTGCGAAGGAGAAAATGTTGGGAAATGTGATGCTTCTTGTAGAAGATACGGATATTCCACCTGAATAGAAGACACACTCAAGAGAAGAATGCACAGTCTCTTCAATTACTCATACGGGACAGTCAATCTTGTCTCATCATTCACTTGTTATTTCAAATAGATCCAAACGGATTAAAACTGAACTGAACGCGTCCATTCAACGGGATTATATTCAGTTTACAATCGAAAATGTGATCTCTCTTTCTTTCATTCGAAATATCTCAATTATCTATGCACAAGCCATCTAACGATAAAGAACTTGATTAAATATCACTTGTTTTGATCCGATTCTTTAACCTGAGTGTACAAGTGAAGCAAAACGATGGGAAGAAATGAAATCGTTTACAATCATGAGTGTCCATTTCATTGACAGGAAGATAAAATTAGGGAGATAAAATTAGACGAGAGAAGAGACAGTCGATGAACGATCAAACAGAGAAGAGAGATCATTTCCGGTGGATATAAAAGGGATGAAGATGAACCATTTAGAGATAGGGGGAGAGAGAACAGTTCTTTCTCCTTTTCTCACTCTAAATTGTGAATTTCTCGATTGCATTCTAGATACAATTCAGTTACCCCTTTCTCTTGAAACCCTTCTAGGATCCTTCTTTCAATTTCCTTTGTCCAAGTTGTAATGAGACTAAATGAGAATTCACAACGTAGACAAGTTCGATAGATCAAATATCTTCTCCACTCTCTTACTCTTTAAACATTCGCATTTTCCCCTTGAGAGAATTACCCCCAAGAAGAGACTGCGATACTTTTTGCGTGACTCCAATTTTTTCACACGATTTCTTCCCATCTTTTCTCTCTCTCAATTTGACCTTTTCCCTCTTTCTCATTTCCAAACCCCATAGATCATTGATCTCACTCCCTTCCTCCTCATTTCCACTTTATTCTCTAACGTATCTTCACCCTTTATTCGTTCCCTCTCTATTCCCTCCTTTCCCTGTTCCCTCTTTCTCTCCTCTTGCATACTTAGTGAATATTGCGTGCAATTTCCCCATTTCGTTGGGTATTTAGTCTGGTTCTTACCATGTATGATTGACTTCCCTTCCTCCCCTCTCCTTCTCTTCCTTCCATCTTAAAATTCTCTATAGAAGGGGCAATGAATCTTCCCCATACCATTCCATTCCCTTTCCCCCATCGTTTATCCATTTTTTTATATTCCTTATCAATAATGATTCTCTTCAGTATCTCAACAATGTCAGTGGAAGTCGCTCGTCTGTGCAAAGCCTCAATGGAATCGGCCAAAGTGGGAACTGAAGAGGATAAACTGCAGAATGGAAGAGATTTCTACAAGTTGTAAGTCACTCCCTCCTCCGTCCCTTCTATTATTATCTTTCTATATCAGCTTCTTCACTAATTTCCCCGATCTTCGTGTCTACTTCAAAGGAGCTGAGAAATTCACTGCAGATGACGTCCAAAAGAGTGAGAGGTCAGATATGATCTATGATCTCTCTCAAATTCCCTTGTGATCTTTGATCTCTCTCAGATTCCCTTGTGATCTTTGATCTCTCTCAGATTCGAGAAGCAGGGTCAACGTCTTCTTCTCGCAGTGCATATTCTTGCAGAGACTTACGCCAATCAGGAGGTTGATCTTTGATCTTTGAAGGGGAGTAATTCCTCTCTGTTTAGGTGTTCAAAGCGTATGTGAGAGAGACGATCAATCGTCATAGAGTCTACAAGATGGATCCTTCCCTATGGCTGGTAGAGAAAGAACTTTGATTATCCTCTCTAATTGGGATATCTTCAGGCATTCTTCACAGTATTCACAATGTATCTCGAGACAAAGACTAAATTGGACGAAGAGACGAAGAAGGCATGGGCTGAGATGGGAAAAGTGTACGTGAGATCTCCCTCTCTTCTCTCTCTTATCAATTCCATTACAGTTTCAATGAAGAAGCTCAGACTCATCTCAAGAACTCGAATCTTCCCCATGTGTAATCATCCCTTCTCTGTACTATTCTTCCCCTTGATCTCTTCATTCTCTGTTAATCATTCAATGCATTCATTCCTCTGCTTATCATTATCATGATTAATAAAGGTGCTTTGATTATTCCACTTGTTTGTTTTCACATCAAAGCTAAAGGAATAAAAGCTACAATAGTCAGATGGCAATAGAAATTGAATAGAAAAAAAATTTAGCCAAGTGGATCTTCGGATTTGAGTGTACAGTTTCCACTTTTATTCCTTCACAATTGTTGTTTGCCTTCAAATTGGCTCTTGAAACGGAAAGAACTTGAAGGTTTGACCATACAGAGAAAAGAGATTGAAGTAGCTGAACTACATTGGAGATAACAACCGAATTAATATTTTCGGAATTTGCGTGGAGGAATTGAAGTGATTTGCGGCAAGAATAAATTGAATATCATTGAAGATTCCCATAATTCTCAATTGATAAGTATAAATAATGAATACTGATGAGTGGATTATATCCAATCTGAGTATAACTATCAATTCTCGAGTATCTTTCGAGAAAGGAGAACGAGTAATAACCGGTGTTACCATGATAGATCGAAGGAATCCTTGATAAGTGGGTGTTCCATTACAATTGTATCACTTTCGTCTATCACATCTCATAACTTCACTACCCCCTCAAGGTTCATTTATGCTCTCTTTCCCTTTCTCTTTCTCTTCTCACTTTCAACGTACTTGTTATCATCCATTCATTTATTACTATTCCCTCCTCTATATTTATTGTTCTTCGATCCATTTGAGAAGATGAATTACCTTAACAGTCACGAGAAAATAGGTGTGATATGTAGGTAATGATGATGGAAAGTAACCCCGATTGAACCGATCATTTGACCCTCTTATGATAAGTAAGAGAAACTTGAACTCCTCCCTTTCTTCCTTTCTTTGTTTTCTCATAACACTATCGATGTTAACGCTCTGAGGAAGTCGAATTCACACTTGTCTCTTTCTCAATCTACTTACTATAATAATTTCAGATGATTCCCTTGATATTTCTAACCTCTATTTCTACAACAGAAGCTCTATTCGCCCATATCGGTCCCTACTGTAGATTATTCAATACTCGATCATAATCTGATTTTGTGTTTCAGTTCGTAAATTGAATATGGATGAATCACAAGAGATGGCTCGTATATGTGGAACTCTTCAATTTCCCTCCAGTCAATCTCCACCCTTCATAACTCCTAACTTCATTGAACATCTTCGAACGAGAGTGGCTAAGTATCCATGGGCTGTATCTATCTCACTCAATGTATCCACTTATCCATTCTCTCTATTCCTAATTCATTCCCTAATCAGGGCAAGAATAAGTTGGGAGGAGCTCTCATCAGTCCTTATCATGTTCTAACAGCTGCTCATGGATTCCTCCTTTATACTTCCTATTACACCAAATGCTCGTGAGAAGTAGAGATCATTCAATACAAATCAATTTCATTCACAGTGCTCGAGGATATAAGGGAATGTCTGAAGTGAAGGAGTTGGATGTATCCTATGGCGGAGTTTGTATTAGAGGAGTAGATAGGAAACTGCCTAATCATCCATTCTGCACCCAACCAGATGTCATGAGGAATAAGGTGAGAATGATCTAGTGAGACGCTCTTTCTCACAAAGGGAAACTCTATTCCTTCTCTCCTCTTCTATTTCAGATTCGATCTGTTCGTGTTGACGTTGATTTCGGAAGACAACACTGTAATAAAGGACACGATTGGGCTATTGTTGAATTAGAGGAAAGGTGAGAAGAAATGAGAGATGAAGGGAGGGAAGAGCAAAGAGATTCAGAGTGAATTTCACTGAGAAGGTTCGACCGATTTGCCTACCATATGCTGGAATGAAGATTGGAGAATTACTCCAAGTAGCTGGATGGGGAAGAACTTATGGTAAGAGTATCTAGGACAAACAATAGGACACAAGATAGAATCGATTAGTTTTGATTCGGCAGATGAGTGAGAAGCCTTAGTGTCTCTATCGTCCCTGATCACTCACAATTCTTTATCATGGGAGGGACAGACTACAAAATAGCCCTTTCCCAGTCAACATCTATTCCATATTACGTCATAAATACTGCGATAAAGAACGAACTGATTAGAATTATCACGAAGGTTCGATCAGATAAATGTCAAATGATGTGATCAGCACACCAAAGTTCAATCTAAACTTAAAAAAAATGCGAAATAGAAAATTGTGCAAAATAATATTTTTAAATATCAGTAATGAGTGATTCTTCACCTCTTCTCCACGAAGCTACGATGGTTCATGCTCCTCATTGTCCACGACCGGAAAATGTATGAAAGATCAAAGATCAATCGATCAATCGATCAATCGTTCATCTCAGGACTTCTTCCCTTCAAAAGCTCCCGATATGCTATGTGCTGTATCTCAGAATACAACTGATTATTGGGCACCCCGAACGTGTCATGTGAGAATAATGAAGAAGATAAGAGAAGGAGATATTTGATTATCTTTCAGGGTGATTCAGGTAGTGGAATGCAGCAGAGAGATGCTGATGGAAGGGCGAGATTAATTGCATTGACTTCATTCGGAACACCCGGTTGCCCTGCTGATGAATTAGCCCGGTTCAATGGATAGACACATGGAGAAGAAGAATGAATTGATTCGTTCCAGATTCACGAAGATTGAACCATATCTATCTGAGATCTGTCAAGAAACGGGAATCTGTTATACTCTTCCCGATTCAACCCTGTCTAATAATATACCATTCAGAGGAAAATTGTAATAAATATGGGTCATTTGTCCGTACGGGTATTGAGCTTAATTATATCTTATTTCTTGCGTTGATAAACAATGTATATTGAGAACGAAATGGTGTTTGATTGGACCCATGGAATCGGAGATATCTAGAATCGAAAGAGGGTCGAGATGAAAGGAATATTGAATATGGTCATGAGTCTGCTTTCCCTCTCTTCTTACCTGGTCAACGTGCAATGCAAAATGGCATCATCTCCCCTCTCTCTCTTTCTCTTATCAGATGAAGAGAAACTGAGGAGATCGATGGGAATGGAAGAGAGAATGATAGTGAAGAGATAATGAAGAGAGAGAATGGATAATCGCAAAGTCAGTCTCTTTCTCGAAGGAATGAAGCATCGATATAAAAGGGAGTGATCAGTCCTGATAACAATAATTCCCCTTCTATTCTTTTTCTCCCAAGTGCATTTAATCTCTTTTCTTTCCTCTCATAATCATCTCTTGATAGGTATGAAGACCACGCTTGTTCTTCTGGCCATAGTGGCCCTTTCCTCTTCTGCTGTTATCAAACAGCAGGCACGTAAGATCGCTTCTCTTCGTGCTAAACTCATCAAGTGAGTCCCTCCCCCTCCCCTCACCCCCCCCCCCTCAAATATCTCCTTTAGGGAGGGAACATTCGGTGATTTCCTTGCTGAGCAGCATCTCGCTCGTGCCGAATCAGCTGGATCGAACTCTGCCGTTGCATCTCAGCCATTCATCGATTACTATGATGACTTCTACCTCGGTGATATCGGACTTGGAACTCCTTGTGAGTATCTTTCTACCCTCTAGAATCATCTATTAACTCCCTTACTCTTTTCTTCTTCAGATCAGAACTTCACCATCGTTCTTGATACTGGATCATCTAACCTTTGGGTGATTGATGCCGCTTGCACTACTCAGGCGTGTAAGGGATACCCTCAGTCTGGATACTCCAAGCATCAATTCGATACCACGTGAGTGATTGTCACGTTCGAGTCCATTTGCAAGGGTCTTATCGGATCGATTCTCATCATAAAGAGGGACAATTCATCTGGTCTCTTATCACTCTGACTAATCCCTTTCTCTCTTCAGTAAGTCTTCTACTTTCGTCAAGACTTCTCAGCCTTTCGTTATCTTCTATGGATCTGGAAGTTGCCGTGGATACATTGCTACTGATGTTCTTAACCTCGCTGGTCTTGTCTATCCCACTCAGGGACTCGGAGTTTCCACTTCCATCGCTGACGTATTCGGACAACAACCCGTTGATGGTGAGATACATTCATTGAAGATCATATCATCTCTGCTTCTCTTTCAGGAATTCTCGGACTCGGATGGCCTGCACTTGCTGAGGATAACGTCGTCCCTCCCATTCAGAATCTTCTCGATCAACTTGACGAGCCAATCTTCACTGTTTGGCTCGATAGACACGTGAAACCCGAGGAGGACAAACTTGGAGGACTTATCACTTACGGAGGACTCGATAACGTCAATTGTGATGCTCAGATTGATTACGTTACTCTTTCATCGAAGACTTACTGGCAGTTCCCTATGACTTCATTCGCCATTGGAGATTACTCATCGAATACAAAGGAGGAAGTTATCTCTGATACTGGTACATCATGGATTGGAGCCCCTGCTGCTGCCGTCTCTGGTATCGTCAAGGTCACTGGAGCCAAGTTCGACTGGTTCAATCAGTTGTATACTGTCCCTTGCGTTGGAAACTACCCTGATATGATCTTTACTATCGGAGGAAAGAACTACAATGTTCCCTCTACTGAGTACGTTCTCGATCTCAGTCTCGGAAAGGGAAATTGTGCTCTTACTCTCTTCGATATGCAAGGAGGCGGATTCGGACCCTCATGGATCCTCGGAGATACCTGGATTAGAACTTATTGCCAGATCCACGATGTTGGACAGGGAAGAATTGGATTCGCTAAGGCTCATCACTCTGAGATCTAAACCATTGTACACTCAACATAATAAAGTCTTTAGCCCCCTAATTGTAAGTCAAACAAAGGACAGTGAAAAATAACATAACAACTACATGATGTTTAAAAAGCATGATGGCAAACGATGAACGCAATTTATACCAAACTATTAATCTCTTTGAACTTGTGAATATCACATCCTTTGAGTATTGCCCACATAAACTATCTTCGTGGGGAAACAATTTCGAAGTAAAAAACGATGTTCCGTGCATCGCGTCATTACTGTTATTCCATATAATTTTTAGTTACATATAATGCGTGGAAACGGGTAATGAAAGTGGGGAGTACGGCGTACAAACCCATAGTAATTACCTAAAGTACACTCGACAATCAACGATCTATTACAACTAGGAAATCTCTGACTTTCTCGTCATCAAAATCGAGGGATTTTAATCCTATTAGAGAGAGTCGAGTCTATTCGTTCTTCGACCGCGGACGACCGCGGAGCGACGGGGGCGAGCGTAGCGAGCCCCCCAGCCCCCGGCAGGCCCCCGGAGGGGGCTAGTCAATTCATCTGTGAGAATATTTACAAAATGCATTTATAGTTATCTAATATGGAGATCAATAATTATTTATTAGTCACAATTCTCCCTTTGTTTTCTTCCTCATTCAATCATTTCTACCCTTCACTTCTCTATTTTCCTTCTATCGTGAGCTGTCGGCCGATGGCCCTCTCATCTATTCACAATAAGAATCAATCGGGAAATGTCAATGAAAGTAATGGCGAGATGGATTCAGGTTCTTCAATGGAAAATGTCAGTTCGGTCAGTTCTTGATAGGATTGTATCCATTTTCAACATGAAATGCACTCAGGGCCGGAATCTATACGCACTAATTTCCGTTCTACTTGCAATGGTAATGTACTGTGAAATATACAAGAGTGAACACTGCATTGCAGCTCTTACACAAAACATCCGAATCTGACCACAACAAAAGAGAAGCTGAGAAGATGAAGAAGGAAGCAGAATTACTGAAAGAGGATATAAGACAGATGAAGAAAGAGAAGGTAGAAGAAAGAAAGAAGGTATTGGAGAGGAGTAGAATCGACATTGATATATTTTGTACTATTTCTTTCGATGAATACAGAATATGCATTACCGTATTCTCAGGGTCCATCGATAGACGATAAGAAGGAAAATGAAAGGATGATCAATGGCTCTTACCAACACAATCAGTAATCATGTGAATTAATTTCGTGGTTCATCTATCGTTTCAGAGATTCTCTACTTCCTCCTCTTTTCGACACTGAGAACCCATTCTTTGAAATTTGTGGTGAATCATTTATTATCTTGTATCTTTCCACAGGTAAAGACAATGACGATACCTTCTTTTTCAGGGGTTCGGATTAATCTGAGTGGCTATAATCATCCGGATTCTGAAAATATTCAGCATTCCCTACCCGAGGTATCTACATTTATCTTTCTTTTAAAATGATTTTTGATCTTTGATCTTTGCAGGGTCTCGGTCATTTCGACAATCTTCGTAGAGAAGGAATGAATTTCGATAAGAAGATAATAATTGGAGATACTACGATTGATGTTCACAAAGTGAGAAATAATTGTCAAATCAATTTTCTAATCTCGTTTATTTTAACAGGAACTTCTAAGTGCACGAATTCCATATTTCAAAAATCTGTTCTCTTCAAATTGGAGAGAGATTTCATCGGACTTAATCAATCTATCCTTTGGTTCGATCATTGATAATTTATCAGACTAATTGCCAAATATCGGAATTTGACACGTCTATTTTCGAAATTCTTGTCAACTGGGCCTACAGTGGAAATCTATCGATCAATCTAAACAATGTGCAATGGCTTATGAAGGCTGCATCATATCTATTCTTGGTTTGTTCAATCAATTTATTAGAGAGACAAATCAGTATATCATTTCAGGATACACTTGTCGAGGAATGTTACATATTCCTGAGAAAAAGAATCGAATACGATGGAGCTCTCCCTCTTCTCACTTTCTGCCATTCTATTGACTTCTACACAACAGGAGAATCCCTAATGAAATATATTGATGTGAGAATCCAGAAATAGATCTGATTGATCGAGTGCTTTAGGCGAACTTCATTCCAGTACTCCCGAATTCGTCGATCTTTCTATCGAAGATCTGATGAAGATTATAAAGCGAGAAACCCTAAATATCGATAATGATACACAGGTGAATTCATCTCTACAAATATGAAATCAACTATCGAGTTCGTAGGTATTTGATGCAGTCGTCAAATGGGTTGGAAAGGACGAGAACAGGAAGAAATTTATTCCGAAGTGAGAAATTCGCAGAATAATACTTCATTTATCAAATAATTTCTTCAGAATACTGAAAGCAGTTGAGTGCCCTCGTCTCTCCTCTTCATTTATCAATGATATTGTCGAGAAGAATAAGTGGATAATGGACATTCCTGAAACCATCAATTCCATAAATGAAGCACAGGTATTTAAGATTGCAAAGGATAAGAATATAAAGATATCATTTATGTTAAGAAACTTGCAAGTAACTCACTATTTGCTCTCAAAAGTTTGCCAAGGAAAGGATATGAATTTTATTAATATCATTTTGGGACAAGTCAGTTTTAAAAAGAATGATCTCGAATATAGAGATGTTGTACAGGCAGAAATGACGATTACAACGAGAACAATAATGAATTAACATGTGTGCGATCCCTATTTCGGCAGCATTCCCAACTCCAAATATGGAGGTATAATTTCGTTCCTGTCTCAGTCAAGTCAGAAATGTTTTCTATCTTCATTGAACAATCTGAACATAATTCGAAAAGTAAGCAGATAATGAATATCATAATTAAGAATCTCGATTGATAAGATGGAGGATCACTGAGTGAAGATGTTCTATCAACGACTACTTATTAAAAGAAATTGATATGCGATAAACTGATTTCTTGTATTGGATACTCAATCACATCATCTACTCAACTTTCACTGGAAAACGAGGAATGAACTAAAAAGTTCACTATGAATGTTCTCTCCCTCTCTCTCTTTCTCTGATGCGTACACGTGATTCACAAATGAACTCTACTCTTTTCCTCTGGCATTCCTTCTTTCCTTCCAATAGACTCAATCAATGATCATCTCATTCAAGAGTAACAGATAAGGCTGACCCCTCTCCCTTTTCTTCTCTTTATTCTCCATCCTCTCTCTCATCTCTAAAAGTTTTGTGTCTTCCTTTCATCAAATCGATCTCTCAATTTCGCACTTTCGAATGATCTCAAAATGCCACTTTTCACGCCTGAATTTATAGCTGGATGGATTGCAGGTGAGCCATATTTCTTTATAACTTTCACTTGTTTGTGAATATTGTGCTTCTCTTGTCCCTCTCGTCCTCCTCTTCTCACTCAATAGATAGAGGGAGAAAGTATTTCAATGGGCGATTTCGATGTAGCCCTCGAATGATAGATCAATGATATACAGAGAAATTAATCATTAACTTTTCTGTTTGTAGGTGGAACGGGAGTTATTATTGGTCATCCTCTGGATACAATAAAAGCGAGACTTCAGACAGGAAATGCATATACGGGAATATCTGATGCTCTACGAGGAATCATTGCGAAGGAATCAGTAGGAATTTCCTTTTATCCAATTGAATTCGAATGTTTTCTCATAGGTTTTTGGTCTGTTCAAAGGAATGTTTGGACCAGTTGTCACAATTGGATTCACTAATTCCGTTTTCTTTGGTGGTTATGGTGAAGCACTTCGAATTATTCATCCTGGAGAATTAAATGTAGAAAATAGAAATGATTTACCGATGCCGGAGGTAATCCTTTCATTTCTTTGCTGAGAGATTCACTATATTTTCCTTCAGATTTTACTCGCATCTTGTGTAGGAACAGCCATTCAACTAGTGCCGGCTATACCTGTGGAATTAGTGAAGACTCGATTACAGGTTGAGTCCTCTTTCTTCTCTCTTCCTTACCGACAATTCATTGGAAGGTACAACAAAACGAAGTTCATCTATTTCACAAATCAACTCAATCTGTCAATGGAAGGAAAGTGTTCTCAGGACCATTTGATATGACACAAGAGATTGTGAAGAGAGAGGGAGTAAAAGGATTATACAAGGTATTTGATTGCATACTCAAAACACGATACAACTGAAAGCTATCAACATATTTATTAATGAAATATCGGAATTTGAGGGTGGATCGATAATGGGGACTCGAGATATGATTGGCTATTGTTTCTATCTCCCAGTGTATGAAGGATTGAAGAGAATCATGCATCAATGGCAATTCCAAGAGTTTACTACTACGGTATGCTTATTTTCTCACTATTCTTCTAACTCATATAAAAAGCAAGTAGCACAAAATGGTTTATTTTTTCTGACTATTTGGTGAACCCGAAAACTGCCGATATGTTTGTGGATAAGATGTAAGGAAATGAGAAAAAACATATCAAAAGAAAAGAGGAAATTGTTGACTATCCCTCCTTACATTAGACTACAATGAATTAGTCTCAAGTAGGAAATGGAAAGTGAACGAAGCTGCTCCTTTCTCACTTTCACTATTCATTCCATTATGCACTTGATGCAATTACATCATTTTCCATTCATTTCGACTGTCAATGTTCGTTGATATTCGTCAGATCACTTACCCTTTTGCATATATATATATATATATATATATATATATATATATATATACAAGGTGTATCATCTTCACTCCTTCTAATTCCCCAATGGTAAACATTTCGCCTCGAGCATGGAGATAAGAATGATTAGTATTGCCATTGATCGAAGAAGATAATAATAGTACGATGGTAGAGAGAGAGAGTTGTTATGCTTAGAGACAATAATGGACAAGAGAGATTAGCACTCATAATGTACTGTAGATTAGTCATACTATACACTTCCTCCCTTCTAAGCGTATGAATACGCATCAGATACATTACAAGTTTGCCATCAAATTAATAAGCCAAATGAATAAAATTGCCAAACGCACATGGCTGAGTATAGACTTGACTCAAAATAAAGATTAACTATTGAATTGCAGATCTTCGCAGGAGGAATCGCTGGTTGTACTGGATGGTTGTCTATTTGTCCTATCGAAGTTGTTAAGAATCGAGTTCAAGTTCGTTCCCTTTTTCGATTTACGCCCACTTCCCGAGAAAGAGAGAAAGAGAGAATAAACAAGAGAATGAAAGAGAGGAAAGAGTAATTATCAGCTGGTCACTCTTATATTCAATCATTCATCTTCCAGACTAATTCTTCTCTTACAATCGAATCGGCGATCAGACAAGTTCATTCTGAAGGAGGAATTCGATCTTTCTTCAGAGGAGGATTAGTTCTTTGTCTAAGAGGATTCCCTGTCAATGCTGCCATTTTTGTTGTTTATGAAAAAGTTATCAAAGTGTTAAATCGATCATCTTTCTGATGTCTACTCAGCTCTACCGTTTTTCTTCTACGAGTTGCCAAATAAACCGTGATAAATCATCCGTTTTTCTTTGCTTAGCACACAGTTCAAATGGTTGATTTTGAGGGAATCTCTCTGATTTCATCCACTCTTTGCCAGTTCCCAATCTATTCCCTCTTCTCAATCAGTTGCAGTTTATCTCTGCAGTTCAAGAATGGGATAGAGTGACCAGTGAGAGAGAGGGAGGGAGGGGGGAGGGATGATGTCCGTTCTCTCTCTATCGAACACTTGTATCGGTCACAGTTTCCTCTGCAGTTCCTATTGTCTCTCATTGAACTCAATACAGGAGAATGGGGCGGAGAGAAGAGAGGACTTATCTTCTATCGATACTATAAGAGGAAGAGTGATAAGTGAAGAATACGATGAGTATCATTATTGAGTGAGAGAAGGAGAAGGGAGGAAGGGAGCTCAACCACGGGATCACGTTCTCTTTTACTCTATTCTAGAGTGTAATAGAATGACCACTGGCACAGCCTTTCCCTCTTCATCTCAGATCACTTTTACTCCTTTCACCTACTCATCTTCTTCCTTCAACTCTTTCATTCATTCTATTATTGTATTGTGCCATTGCATCTATACTACTTTCCATATTGTTTGAGTATGCTTCTTCTCTTGTTCTCTCTCTCTCTCCCTCCCTCTCTCTCTCTCCCTCTCTCTCATTCCATTCTACTTTCGATCTTATCAACTCTATTTGAACTCATCTGATTGGAACTCTCCTTTTGTTTGTTGATCAAGCCACTAAAATAATAATCCAGTTGTGTATTCAAAGGGCGGTTCGTTCTTCTCCTTCTTCATTCTTCTCTACTTGAGAGTAGAATCGACCTTGGAGAGTCAAGCTCTTTTCCGTTTTCGCTCCTCTTAATCATCCTTAGACTTTGCATGAGATTCCATCATAATTCCTACCTATTAACTTCCTTATTCTTAACTCGTGAAACCATTTTCTCTATCCCAATTCATTCCTTCTTCAATTGTTTGTATTCATCTCTCGATGAATTCCCAATCCCTCCTCTTCTTCACTACTTCGATTGATGATTTGCAACGTAAATAAACTCTGTCCATCGATCTCCAAATCCTCCTTTTTATTTCCGTTCTCTTCTCTATCGAAATGTTGAGTTATCGAACGCGAATAAGATTCCTAATGAATATGTCATCATCGAATAGTATATGATTCATTTCCGTCCTTCCTTCCTTCTTCTTCTCTCAATACCTCAGTATTCATTCTCCTTCTATGATGAAATTGCTGTGTCTAATCGGCCTCTCTCTCACTATAATCAATGCACTCGACAATGGATTAGCAAGGTTCGTTCATATTTATCTCAATGTTCCCCTATCCAATCATTCATTCAGAACTCCTCCAATGGGTTGGATGTCATGGACAGCTTTCTATTGTGAAATGGACTGTGAGAAGCATCCTCATTCATGTATTAACGAGCAATTGTATATGGATATGGCCGATAGAATGTGTTAGTTCCACTCTTTACTCTGCTGAATGAGAGTGTGACCACTATGCACTCTCACTTCAAACCAATTTATTCTCTCATTCTCATCTTTTTTTTTCTTTAGCTGCCGATGGATATCTCGCTGTTGGATACAAAGGAGTTCATGTGGATGACTGTTGGATGGATAGACAGAGGTCAGTCCCCCCCCCCCCTCCCCTCCCCCCTCCCTCCTCCCTCGTCATTCTCTCCTTGGAGAACCTCCACGAGAGTAGAACGGTTATCATCACATTCATTTTCTGTTTGACTATGTTCCCCTATGACACTTTCAGTTACAAGAGAGCAAACTAGAAAGAATTATAGTTAGATAAGAATGAAATGGTGATAATTTCAATGTGCTTCAGAGATGGTCAAGGCCGTCTTTTATCTGATCCTCAACGATTCCCTTCTGGAATGAAATCATTGGCCAAATATGTTAGTTTATCTGCAATAATGTCAAGCTATCTAAACATTCTGTTAAGATGCACGATAAGGGTCTTACCTTTGGAATCTACGAAGATTACGGAACGAAGACTTGCGCCGGATTCCCTGGATCTTATGGATTCCTTCAGGTATTCATTGAATACTATTACTATTCATACTATTCAACCTTTATCTCAATTCTTTTCGAATTGATGAGTAATAAGCAAAATGGATGGATGGAATACCGTATATTTAGATGGATGCTCAAACTTTCGCTGATTGGGATGTTGATTATCTTAAATTGGATGGATGTAATATCAATCTTGATTTGATGCCCGTTGGTCAGTGAATCCCCTTCCCCATCCCATTCCATCTCTTCCCTCATCAGGTTATCCCGAGATGGGTCGTGCTCTCAATGCAACTGGTCGTCCCATTGTATACTCTTGTTCATGGCCTGCTTATCTTATTAATCAACCACAGAAGGTAAGAGAAAGACAAAGGAAGGGGAAGGATCAACTGTTCTAGGTTGATTACAATGTCATTGGAGAGAGTTGCAATCTATGGAGAAACTTCGATGATATCAATTCGTCCTGGAAGTCAGTTATATACTCTTAAGCCCTCTTTACTCTCAAATAAATTGGGTTTTTGCAGGTCAATCATGTCAATCATTTCGTACTACGATCACATGCAAGACAAACACATTCCCACTCATGGACCTGGTAAATGGCATGATCCCGATATGGTGAGTATTCCTTTATCTTTGATCTCTAGCTCCTCTCTAATCTCTTCCATTCAGCTCGTAATTGGGAACGCAGGAATCACACCTGATATGGCTCGTGCCCAGATGACTATATGGTGTATCTGGTCTGCTCCACTTATCATGAGTAATGACTTGAGGTGAGGTCCTTCCTTCCTTCTCCCTTCATCCTCTTCCTTCTTCTCAGAAATATTGCTCCAGTCTTCAAGGAGATTCTTCAGAACAGAGCAGTTATCGCCGTTGATCAAGATCCTCTTGGGAAAATGGGAAGATTAGTGGCCAATGTGAGTAGAATGAGAGAGAGAGAGAGATGATGAATAGAGAGTGATCTTCCTTCTTCAGACAACTGATGTGGGAGTGTACATCAAAGCAATGACTCCCGTTGATCCTCAAAGTGGAGATTTCTCGTATTCAATTGGAATACTCAACAGAAATGCCGTGAATAGAAATGTTAGTTGGCTCTTCTTTCTCCCAAGAGACGAAAGAATGCAAAGGATGTTGAGTTGTGTGAAAGGGAATCCGATAGAAGGAGAAGAGTGTTGATTGGATGAACCTCTCTCTATTTCAGTCAGTTGAATTCGTCCTTGGCCGTCTTGGTCTCAATTCTCCTGGTGGATACAGAATTGATGATTTGTGGAGTGGACAACTTGTTGGAGTATTCAAACCAACTGATAACTTCCAGGTAAGAGCCCACTCTCCCCTCCTCTCCCCTCCCCCCTCTCTTTGACCTCTTCTCATTCCAGACGATCGTTAATCCGACGGGTGCCAATATGTTCAAGGCAACTCCCGTTGCTCTAGCTGACCTAAAAGGACTCCGATTCGCCACATTCAAATAATTGATTCGTCCCTCTTCATTTCGATCTCTTTTCCCTAATCCAAAGTTTCCTTTTCCTGTACTTATTCAGTCTCATTCAATCGTGCAATATTAAATCCGTTTATGCACTCACTCTCTCTCTTGTTATTCCTAAGTTATGACCACTTTGTGATGTATTTCTCAGCCGTGAAGTTGCCATTGAAATACGGTAATAAAGATGAAGAAATTGTAGATAGAGATTGTATTAAGAGAGACAATTGCATATTCGATCAGTTGAGATCCCTTCTTTTCTCTTCTCTCACATTGAAAGCGTGGAAAATAAGGGTAGTTTTAGAGAGTAAAAAGAGAGAGAACCAAATCTTTCCCTCCATCTTCTCCATCATTCAGGCTTAGAAAAGACATACAAAGAAGGAAAAAGAAGAAGAAAGTTTGTTGTTCGTATCCGACTTATATCGGAATAGAGAAAGGATGGATGGACAATGAAAAGATGAGATGGATATTTCCCATTCGATGACTTGTATTAAAGATCGTTGATCCATAATAACAATTCGATAATTCTTCTCCTTTCAACTTCTTCTTCTTCTCTTCTTTGTCTTATTTCTATTGTCTTCGTCCTTCTAACTCATTCATAGACCATCCCTTCCTTTTCTCTTTCTTCTCTTTCAAACGAGTGGATTCATATCCAGAAAGAGAAAGAAAGAAGTAATCCCAAGAGGAAAGAAGGAAAAGGAGCATCCATTCCTTCCTTATGAAGAGGTCGATTCAGCATATTCCCTATATCTATCTATTCACTCTTCTCCATCTATCTCATCTCTTCTTATATTCACTTTCCTCTCTCCATTTCCTTCAATATCTCATCGTCATTCTTAAAATGAGTCCTTTCCTTTCCCTCTTTCGACCTTCTCTTCCTCTCATCTCCAACTAATTCTTCCTTCCTTCTCCTCCCTCTTCGGGTTATTGCACATTCTCCTCTTCTTCTTCCCAAATTCTTCATTTTCTCAGTTCGATCACTAATTCTGAGAGAAAGTCTCACTATTTTGTAAGGATTCTCCCTCTCTTCCCTTATTTCAAGTTCCATTTCTCTAACTCTCTTTCATATCTTTGAATCCACTGTATCTATTCCTCAATATGACGCATATTCCATTCATCGATTCTATCAATATCCAATCGTTCTTCCCTTTTATTCTTCCCCCATTGCTTTGACCATTTCCCTATGTAGACCATGCATGTATTCTTGTATGTAAACGCCAATTCTCAAATTGAATGAGTGGGGAAACAATTCTTTATTCAATATATCAACATTGTTATTCTGCTCATTTTCTGGAGAAAGGCGCTAATATTTATTTCGGATTAGTGTTTTGATTTCAGAGTAACGACGAGCGAATTATTTTAGCCTATTCATAATTCTCTCTCTGACATTCAGAAGAAAGAATAAAGAAGCATAAATTAGACTCTCGAATAGGATAGTCTCTTCTTCCCAATTCAGTCATGCCTATCATTCCATCTTCCTTCTCCACTCTTCCATCTTTCATTCATCCATTCCACCCTCTTCCCTTCTCTCTCTCTCTCTAATTCTGTCACTCAAATACATCGTCTAATCGTGAGAACTTTGTCTATCCTCAATTTATCTTCTAATTGAACTACCGTAGTATCGTCAAGTAAGAACAATGGACTACGGTAGATGATGCACTGGTGACAACTTGACTGAAATGAGGAACGGAGAGGAGGGAGGGGGGTTCAACTCCGGAAGGGCGAATGACATAGGGTTGAATTTGGTATACATAGCTGTTCTTCCATCCTATCTATCCATACTCTCTTCTATCCATTCTTCCCTCTCCCTCCTCCATTTCCCCTTTCGCCTTCCCCTCCCTCCCCCCCCCCCTCCTCCCCCCTTCATCCTCTTCCTTCTCTCTTCTCTTCCATGCTTCTCTCCCTTCATCGATCGTAGAAGAAGACTCTATATGGAGAAGGGGAGATAGACGAGAGAGTTCCTCTCCTCCCCTCCCCCCCCCCTCTCTCTCTTACTCTCTGTTTCATCCGATATCCATTCTGTCATTTTAATCACTTCGGCAGCGATTTATGCCTACGATTCAGTTTCCTCATCAAATATTCCGATAATGTTATTTATCACCCCGAAACTCTATCTTAACTTTCATCCACATTTCATTGCTATATTTAGTGTATCGGAATGAAATGCTTTGAAACTTCAATCTCCCAATCAAATATTGCGAAAGTTTTCAAAAGGACGCTAACTTTGAATATTGTCAATTAGAAGAAGAATATGTGTCTGTATGATTTATGTTTTCCAATATCACAATATTGCACAATTAGCACATTACTTCTTCCTATTTTTATCATTTAATTGGGAAACATTCATTTTGATTCAGTTCTCATGTAAATGATCTCTAAATGTTGCATTACTAATACCTCTCCTTTCTCTCCTCCTCCTTCTCCTCCTCCTTCTTCTTCTTCTCTTTTATTCTCAGTCCACATAATTGTTCTTTCTTCCTCCCCTCTAAAGTCTTCCCTTTCATTTCTGTCCAAATTCTTCCTCATTTCAATCCAACGACGGGATCACTTCAAATCTTTACTTCTTCTCTCTTTTTCACTTCTTCTCTTCATTTTTGTATATCATTCCTTTTCATTTTCCCATTGATTTATCATAAATTCTTCTCTTTCTCATTCAGTTGCTATGGTCATTCTTCTCTTCTTCATTTCATTCTTTCCAGTCCTTCCTTCTCTTCTCTTCTCTTCTTCTTCCTTCTCTTCAATGGCTGACGACGTCCCTGATACTCTGGAGGAGATCAATCTCAAGATCAATACAACTGCTGATGATGTTAGTTACTCTTTCATCTATCACTATCAGAGGGCCATGTGGAATGGGTCATCGAGAGAATTCTCTGCACTAGTTTATTCAGTTGCTTACTGAGTCGTAATGTAAAAAAGCTTGAAAAATATAGAATAAAAAAAGAATCGATGAAAAATATGTGATTAGAAGAAAATCAAGGTAAAAAGGGAAGGTATATCCCGTATTCAATGCACACTAGTCAGACTAGTCAGCGACTATTATAATGATTAATATTAAAGGAAAATATAAAAGGAAATAAATAGATGGTTGTTGTGTGTTATTGTGAGTCTTCTTTATGTAATTCAATTTGGTCGAAAGATGAAAGTGAAGTAGAGTAAGGAATCACAGTCTTCCTTCAATCGAACATCTTCCTCTTCTCTTTTTTTCTCACACTGCGTCATCTTATTCATTTTATTCCCTTTATACAATACTTTTGCACGAAGAGAAATCATTTGCAGAATGAAAATAAGACATATTTTTTAAAAGAAAGAGCGTAGGAAGTAATTCTTACGTATTTTAGAGTGAATAAGTATAAGTAAGTAGAATTCATCCATCTTCATAGTAATTATTCATTCAATCTATTCACTTAATTCGTTTCGATCGAAGTAATGGAGAGTAATATTCTACCTTCTCCTTCTTCTTTTCTCTCTTTCGAATATTCATGACTCCATTCCGTTCACTTTACTCATTTCCCTTCTATAGACTACACAATATTCGGGTATTTACTCTTCCATTCCTCTTCATTCCTCTTCAATCCTCTTCATTCCTCCTCACTGACTCTCTTCTACTCTACTTACATCGATTATTGGCCATTTCCCTCCCTTACTCAATACATATCTCTTATATCTCTTCATAATATATCAGTCCTCATTTCCACCTGTCCATAATCTATTCTTCACTTCTCTTCAATTCTCACATATATATTTGCCCTCTTTTTTACCTCTCCTTTCTTCCAGTCAAAGAGAAGTCTCACTCTTTCTCACTACTCTCTTAACGGTACCATAAGGAAGGCAGCTTTTCTTCCAATCTCCTTAGAGTAACTCTCTCCCTTCTCACTCTCTTCCTATCTCGGATCTCTCTTCAACAATTCTCTTCATTCGTCTTCAATTTCTTCTTCTCTTCATATTAGAAGGTCTTCATTGATAGTGAAGAGAAGAGAGTACTTGTATATTCCATCCTCTTTTTCTTCTTCTTCATTCCAATCGACTAAAGAGCCTTTCTTTTCCTGATCCTTCATACTTCTCTTCCTCTTCCATTTCTCTTTCCTCATCCACTCCCCCTCTGCAATAGTTGAGCATCGTTGATATCACTTCGTATCTTCTATTCTCTATCTACTTCTCCATTTGTACTCATATCCTTTCAAACTGATTACTCCCAACATTTCTCACTCTACCCCTCCTTCCCTCTTTTCTCTCTTCCAGTCTCAATTCAATTCTCATGTCTCTTGAAAAGAGACAAACCCTTAGCTGGAATAATGATTACCCTCTAGATTTATGGATACTTTCCCTTGTCTGTCTCTCTTTCTCTTTTCTCGTCTCTTCCATCTTCCATTCCCTCCTTCCTCCATTCTCAATGGTCGTCTGTCACGAAAGAGACTCTACTCGACCTATTGAGAGGATAGAAGAGAAGAGGAGAGGTTACTTCCATCCGAATCTTCTTCCACCATTCATCATATTTCTCAATTCTTCTCTCAATTCGATTCACGATGGTTCTATAATACCATCCCATCCTTTCTTCTCTTCATTCTCTTCATCTTCATTCTTTCTCCTTCTTCATTCTCTTCACCTCTTCATTGTATCCTCTGGAAGTGGAAACGTCGTGGGATTTGAGATAGTTGACAGCTCTTAAGATACGCCATCTCACTCACTCTTCCTCTTCCTCCTCTTTCCTTCCTCCTCTTCCTTCCCTTCTCCTTCTCTTTCTTCACAGTTCTTCTCTATGCATATCCTTCCACTGTGTAGAGAGAGTCCTCCTTCTCACCTATTCATTCTCTCTCTCTTTCTCTCTCTTGAGTGACCATCCATTAGATTCAGTTGATTGAGTCTCTTGTGAATTCTCAAGAGATTCTCCATCATAACCCCTATTCTTCCTTCTTCTTCTTCTTCTTCTCACCCGAATGGCAACTGTAAGGGAATGCATGGCCGCGGCCCTAAGACCATAGCTATACCCCCTGATTCTGGCACGAGGGCATGCCAGAATCAGGGGGTATAGCTCAGTGGTAGAGCACCCGCATACGTATCGGAAGGTCGGGGGTTCGACTCCCTCTGCCTCCAACTGACTTTTGCGCACTCCTCTGATCTAACACAACAACTCTTCCATTCGAGTGGTCATTCATTGAATTCCGTTCGTATTCTGGTCTCTTCTCTTCTCTTTTCCATTCATTCCCCGTATTCATCCCTTTCCCATCTCAAGATCCCCATAAGACCCATCTCAATTCCTTTTCTTATCCTTTTCTTCATTGCTTTTATTTCTTCTCATTCATCGATCAATATAATTTCTCTTCTACCGTAATCAGATCACAACGGCTTCATTGGGGACAAATCGTAAATGTCCCGTCCTCCAAATCGGAAGGATCCTCCCCTTCCCGAGGGGGCGGAAAGGGTCAATGGACTCATTCTTCCATCTGATATGAGTGAAGAACTAAAGGATCTCAATGTTGACATCGAAACTCATGCTCAACAAGTACATACTCTTACCACTATTCAAAACAATTTGAGATGGACTGGGGAAGGGCAGAGAAGGGATCGAACTACTGTCAATAACCAACAAATAATGGATATTTCAGTCTCTTGAATCAACTCGTCGAATGCTCGCACTATGTGAGGAGAGTAAGGAAGCTGGAATCAAGACTCTTGTTATGTTGGATGATCAAGGAGGTTAGAAAGAAAATAGAGAAGAGAAGGGAGAAAAGAGGAGAAAGGGGTCACGTTTCAAGGAATAGATGCAACTTATTTACGTAAAAGTGTATAAAAATTAATTAAAATCAGAGCAATTGGAGCGAGTGGAAGGAGGATTGGATACGATTAATCAGGATATGAAAGAAGCTGAAGAACATCTTAAAGGAATGGAGAAATGTTGTGGATTATGTGTACTTCCATGGAATAAGTTAGTGATTACATTGATAAAGGGAGAAAGATATCCTTAATATCTTTCTCTTTCTCTACAGAGCCGATGACTTCGAGAAGAATTCTGAATATGCGAAAGCATGGAAGAAAGATGACGATGGAGGAGTTATCTCTGATCAGCCAAGGATTACGGTAGGAGATTCAGCCATGGGACCACAAGGAGGATATGTTACGAGGTACGGTATATTCATTCAATTATCGATCTATTTATCCATTGAAGAATCACAAACGACGCTCGTGAAGACGAAATGGACGAGAATATTCAACAGGTATACTGGATATTGACTATCTCATTTATTGATTACATTTCAGGTCTCAACGATGGTTGGAAATCTTCGTAATATGGCTATTGATATGTCAACTGAAGTGTCCAATCAGAATCGTCAACTTGATCGTATCGGAGCAAAGGTATACGGTAGATTATTGATTGATTAGACTAATCAATCGATATCAGGCTCAATCGAATGAAGTGCGAGTGGAATCTGCGAATAAAAGGGCGACTAATCTTCTCAAGTAGACACTACAAATACGTTCCTTCCATGGAAATGGCATTCCTCTTTTTACACTATTTATACATACACAATATGCACGCACTAATTTATGAACTCTTTGAAACGGCTGAAGCTGCTATCTGTAGATTACTCCTCTTCTCTCTCTCCTGTCAGGCACAATTGTTGTGCCATTCTCTCCAATTACCGTACTCCCGAGTGAATCGATCAATATTCCCTTCCCTTCCTCGCTATTGTTTCTAAATATTCGTACGCAATGAATAAATATAACTCATAGCCTTGAAGAAAACAAGTCAATTTGAACGAAGAAACGAAAGAAGAAGATAAACAATGAAAAGCGTGGTATTCGTTTATAAAAGATCGTAGACACAATGAAAGAGAAGTCAGTCGATCGAAATCGATACCTTCATTTTGCACATCCTTTTTCTCTTCATTCAAATTTTCCCGCCACAATAGAGCCAAGACGAGTCCATTCCATTTACTCTATTACCATTTCAACAAAAGAGACAATTTCACATTCAAAGTGATCTCCTCTTTTGTGATAAAAGAACAAAACGCAAAATTTTGTGTAGACTTTCACTGTCTAACATTTTGAATTCTGGATGAGTGACTCACTGTTTCTTCTCTTCTTTCTCTTCTTCACTTCCTACTCAGTCGATCTAGTTGAGGTGAGCAGAATGATTATGGTGAATGAGCATTCAAAGATCTCTCCATCAGATATGGGATTGTGGTACGCAAGCATCGACATTGTCCATGAAAGCCGCTGAAAGTTTCCTCAAGAAATGTCCTCTAGTCAAAGGTTTCATTGCAAAATTCGCAATTTAATTTTTTTCAATGAATAACTAATCAGACAGTATCAATATGTGTTGCAAGGATCATGATTATTGTTATGAAACAAGTGAATTGACCAATTTCACTCGTGAATATTGCGATTTTCGATTCTGTCGATGTTTGCATGTAGGTATCGATATTGGACAAAAGATTAGAGTGAATATCGCAGGATGCCGAAGATATTCACAATAACAATGCATGTAATATGCAATTGAATGCAGCGTGTAAGATCGTCTCTTCTTTCATTGGAGGAGCCATCTTCCCACTTGGTAAGCATTTCCTATCGATATTATTCACTCTTCAATTCCAGCTCATCCAAAGAACTTCACAAAGAAATTCGAAGCTTTTGTGGACACTCAACCACTTGGATTGAACATGAAGACACTTGTGGATGAATGTATTAATGCAAAAGGTCAGAGATAAATGAACATAATACCTAGAAAGATCAATATAGGAATGGCAGTTCATTGTCATAATATCGTCTATCGATGTGAAGAGAAAGAGAAGAAGAGAAATGAAAATGGAACATTGGTAAGAGAAGGAAAGGAGATGAGAATGAGATTATTCATTCAGGCAAGTGAATCAAATGAAGATTGTCGATCGATCATGTACGAATGTCTGCAAATTATCGGAGATTCAAATGATATAGTTTGTATCTCAAATCGATTTAATAAAACAATTTATAAGGAACCATGTCCTTCTCTCGCTCGTCGAATGGCAAAACAAGTAAATATTTATGGAGAACTGAGTGGTTAATCACTACATGTACACCTGTCATTCATTAAATTTCAGAAGAGAAACACGGTAAATCAACAATCGAAATATATCCTATAATTAGTGCAAGACTTATCGAAAGTTGTGAAGAGAAAGGTAGCGAATCTCGAGTAATCTCTGACCATTCGATGCATCTTCAGAATCAATTGAATTATGTCTCAAGTCATTCGATGCATGTGCAATCGATCGAATGAATAGAGAAGAGAAAGAGGAATATTTTAATGCTGCGAGGAGAGTGGTCAGGAAATATATGACTTATTCACCATTGAAGATGTGAATTCAGAAAATGGAGTGCCATCGAGGATTGAAAAAGTGCATTGAGGAAGCTACGATTGGAAGTATCAAAGTGAATGAAGGGAAACTATACCATTTCAATTCATTCTTCAGGATAAATGTATTGAAGGAAGACAATTGGCATTGAATAGAATAAGAGAAGATGAATGTGAGTGATTAATCAATGAGAATGAGATTGAAATGATTAATTAAGATGAATCAAAGAGTGTTGTTAAAGAGGGAGCTTCACGTATTTGGAAATCCATTTCGAGCCCGTTCAAAGTTTAAAAACATTTATTTTTAAAAAAAATCTTGTTTTCAGAAAATCTTCGCCAAGAAGAATTCAACTTCGCTGAATAACACTAATTATAATTGATATTCACTGGATGCACATCTTTCATTCCACTGCATAAGGCTGATCTGTTCCTGATAGCTACAACATCATGAATTCAGATGATATCATCCGATAAATGTACGTATTAATTCAAACGAGCCACAAATTTAACGCGCATACGGTATATGCAGCATACCTACCGAAAGACTGAAATGCATTACTTATATGTAGTATGCTGAATCCTTTATTATCATAATATCAACAATCTTGAGATAACAATGACCTAAGAACTACTTACTAACAGGAAACAAAAACGAATAACACACTATGGGGGATCGGGTGGCCTAATACACGTATTCACTTTGAAGAAATAACATAAAGTGAAATTCGAATAAACGCTTACTATGAATTACAAAGAAAGAAGATTACACTGACGAGGATGATGAAGTCTTCTGAAATTATTTTAATTCGTTCTCTAATCATCCTTTCTCCCTTACAATACTTGTCATTCTATCTCACCTTTACTCTATCAATCAATCCCTGTAATTGTCTTTCAACGACCAGTGTCGATTCCTCTATTTCATCCACCAGTCCAATCGCTTCTTTCTCGTTATTACCACGCACTTAACATTGACTTTTACAGATCGTAAAATATAAATTCTCATACCGTATGATGAGAGAGTTGTCAATGCAAGATAATTGAGATCTGTATTCGACACTTTCTCTTCGGAAATCGGACAGGAAACGAGAATGGAGAAGAGTGAATGAACAACGTCAATCTGAAGTGAAACTAATTAATAATGGACAGATTAATAATGAATAATTAATCGAATAAGCTTGGATGAAAACAAACTCTTTGTTCCTTCATTGCATTTTTGACGAATATTTTAACTTTGGAAGACGATAGTTTGAGTGAGGGATTCTGAAAAGATCAGATATTTTCTGAGTCAGAATTTCTGACAGTAGATTTGAACTGAGTCAATTCTCCATTGACATTGGAGATTCGACTGATAAAGGGAAGACAAACCTTGAATAATGACTCTCCATAATTAACTTTCTTCTCCATGAGGAATGCAAATGCGAGATCAAGAATGGCTGTTGCTTTCGAATGAAGAGAAGATACCAAATTGACTGTTGATTCCAGAATTGCACGTTGATCACTGAATGAAGAAAGAGATGAATGAAAGGATGAGACATTGAGAAGAAACAATCGCATATCGAGATCAGTGCAACTTGTATCAATAGATAAATATGTTGTGTCAACTTGGTGGTCCACCAACAGTCCCTACTCCATCAAGAGAGAATGGAAGACAATGTCGACAGTACTCACAGATTAATAGCAGCTCTCATAACTTCCAAATGACCAACGGAATTTTTATTATTCTCTGAATTCTCCTTCATTTCATTGAATGCATCGAGAATTCGTCCACTGAAAAATATAATATATCATTTCATTATTCATTATGGTCAAACAATAATATCCATATCTTCACAAGGACTGCAAAAAACGACACTCGGCTTCCAAATTTCGAATTGATCAAGCAATCCACATGTTAAATGAAAGGAACACAATACTGAACTAATCACTAATAATCTCAAGAACTTACTCACCTCGCAATCAAATCTCCAATACTTCTCTTTACTTTAGCATTCTTAATTCTTGCGACATCAATCGTTTCCACTCTTAATTCCTTCTTTAACCATTCACCAACAGTCGTCAATTCATCCATTGATAGATTACTAAGAAGATCTCCCATCTATAATTGAATATAGATATATACTCTTCCCTCTTTCCTTACTTCATACAGATCTTTATTTTCCACTGATTGACCATTCGACCGAATTGCTGAAACGATCTCTCCACTCAATTCCTTCGATCCTTCTTTTGATTGATGGAAAGAGAAAACAAGAGAAGGAGCGATGGGAAGAGAACGAAGATTTCCACTGCAATGTATCAATCACCCATTCCTCATTCATCTCTATCGTCTTCATTAATCTCTTTCCTCACCGTGCATTCCACAATCTCTCTGCTCCATTCCAATCTTCATCCATCACACTTTTCCTCATTGCATTCTCATACACTTTCTCAGTCATTTCACGTAGTCGATGCAATCGAGGCTTCTTAATCAATCATTATCAGTACGTTAAATTGTAAACATTAAATTCACTATGTAAACATTAAATTCACTAAAACGTAGTAAAAGAAGATATAAGAGTGACTTACCTCCCATGGATCCTTCTCTTCTCCTTCTTTCCTTTCAATCTTCTTACTGAGAGAAGGAATCATTTTCTCCAATAGTGGAATGAGATAAGCAGTTGACATCGTCTGAATACAGTCAATTATTCATCAAATGGATCTAGAAACTAATACATTAATAATAACAAGCAAATTCTTTGCCGAAGAATATAGTTTAAATAACACCAACCCGCTTGGGGATATATTTCCATAAAAATGCAGCATTTTTCTGCAATATTACTTTTTAAAAAATACCTTCTCCATTTCAGGCGAGGATATTTTGTCCATGAGATATATTCTGATAGTCGTAAGTACTGCCTCAGATACATTAGGTGCTTTCTCAAGAGCATCCAATTCTTTTTCGAGATCTTCAGGAGAAGAGGCCATCCATCTTTGAGATGCCTTAAGTATAAACCCATTTCCACAAGAAAAGAAGAACAAATAATAATCAAATAGAATATATAATGAGTAACCTGTGATTTCTTCTTGAGTAATCCCATTAATTCAGCTCGTTTCTTCAATCCTCTATCTTCTAATAATTTCTGAGCTTTCTCCAATTCTTTCAATCCGATGCCTACGTTCGGCTGAAAAATGGAAAAGTTGTACTTATGTTCATAGCATTCATATGATTAAACTGTAGATGGGTTTTGCAGTAAATGTAGTCAAACACTCAATAAAGACAAAACATTGAATACGAGTGGAATTCGAAGTGCCTCTTACATTCCGAGTGAGTAAATTCACTAGCATTTCAATCTTTTCTTCAGACGTTGCCGTATTTCCAATCATTTGTACGAGGATAGCAGCAGATACATCATTCCGACCTCAATTGTAAAGAGTTGAATGAGAATAAGGATATGATATATTGTTGAGAGTACCTCCATTTTTGAATGCAGCACTGATGACTCCACTTGCAATCTCAACAGCTTTAGTTGTCGTCGATCCTTCCTTTGCAAATTGAATGAGTCGATTCAATTTACCCATCAGTCTATACATACGAATCGTCGGAATATTCGGCCTCAATTCACATTATCATTCAACACAAAACAATTATCAATCATAAATCAGATTAAACTGACGACATGAGAAGTTTCTCAATTCTTCCACTCGAAATAACATCTTTCTCCAAGAGAATTCTCGCAAATGCAGCGGTTACGATGTGACTGCCTAGTGTCTGAATAATACGAAATTTGGTGAAAATGGGAGAATGCATATCTTGAAAATTGAATAAAATTATGATAAATGAATTAACCTCAGCATCAGACATATTTGACTCTGTTAGTTCTTCGAGAACTTTACTGACCACATCAACATCTTAATTTAGTCATTATCAATGGTAACACTTTGGATAATTCCTTAATACATTCTTATTTGTACGCAAAGATATTCTACCTTCCTTTGCAGCCTTGAATACTATTCTCTCAACATCATCTCTCTCTTGAATATCCTTCAGTCCTTCAGAATAGAGTATGGCAGTTGCATTGGGAGTAACGAGGAAAGGAGAAGATGAATAGTGCTGAATGAGTATGAATAGATATACAGATGAAGAGATGATAGTCATTGTGATTATCTTATATCTTACGTTGATCAATTGAGTAGCGAGAGAGAATTTGTCTACTCTACACTTCTCAACTGCAGCTGTGAGTTGATTAGTGCTTCTGAAAGGATAGTTGATCACTAAATCATTCCCCCCCCCTCTCACCTCAGAAATTGGATGAATTCCATTTGTTTCTCTCCTCTGAATGCACTGAGACAGAACGAGTTTGCATCCCTGTATTATTCATATTTCAATCTCTTTCTCTTGATTCACAACACAATAAAGATGCTTACTCGATAATTCCACTTTGTTGTAGTCTCATAGCACATCTCTTCACATTCTCTACACTTTTCTTTCCTTCTTTCCCCATACTTCCCACTCCTTTCCTCAATTCGAATTCAACTGATCTACAATATATCTTATTGAATTATGGGAACACATTCATTATAATCGTGTGTCTGAAAATGGTATAATTCTCACTTGCTCTTCTGCATATCATGCACAAATGAGTAGAGTCGAGTTGCAACTTCCATCTAAGAAAGGAGGATAGAGGAGGAATGGAAAGGGAGAGGTGTGGGGGGGGGGGGGGGGGGGAGGGGGGGGGGATGGGGTCGACCTACCTTTCCCTCATTGACTGCTCTTCTCGCTTTGAAGACTAAGATAGCATTAGATCCATGTCTCTCATGAAGGGAAGTACCATCTCCAGAGAGTGAAAGGAATGGAGACAACTGAAGGAGAAGTGAGTGAAGGAGGGGGGGGGGGAGAGGGGGCACTCACACTCTCTTCTACTCCTTCCACTTCTCTTTCAATCAATTGAATGAGTATATCAACCACTATTCCATTATGATCCGAGTGTTGGAGTTTAGCAGCGAGAGGAATACGAGAGAGACAATCCACTGTTGTCTGAAGAGAGGGGAGATCACCATTGGGGGAGGGGGGGGGGGGGGGGGGGGGGGGGGGGGGGGGTCACCTTTAGATCAGCCTTCGTAGCTGCTGCGAGTGCTCCATTCAACCATAATTGAGTAGATGAATCAGGTGCTGATCGAGATAATTTCTGTAATCCCATTCATATCCATCT